>JAUIMM010000208.1:127500-717500 GCA_031769625.1 Taudactylus pleione | reverse complement strand
ATCTCATTGGTTCCCAGAGGAGAAGCATATGTAACGACACATTTAACAGGTTGTTTCAAATAGACTTTACCTGCCTCTAACAGCCGGAGTCTTTCTGGTAACGCCTCCTTTAGCATCCTAACAGTTGAATCTAAAATATACATTTTGGTTGCTTGTAGGTTCTGCGGTCCATAACTCGAGAATGCATAATGCGATCTCCTCACCGATAGCATCGGGAAACTGTGGAAAGAGTATGCATCAGAACAACTCCAAGAATGACATGTTTATCTTGTATAATTCCTTAGTTAACAAATATCTTTATTTCTTAGCATTTAAACTAACTGAACCTTCTTGAATCATACATTTTGATGCTTATGGAACCTTATGTGCGAATATGTAGTGTGTGGGTATTCGGGGTTTGGTATAAGGACGTTAGTTATTAATGGGTGAGATTTAAGTGCATAATCTCTCATACACGAAGTGAACATCCAGCAGTGTGGATGGCTGAGGGTTGTAGTTCTACATGCCCTCTGTCAGCAGGCCCCCACCTGTTGTGTGTTCAAAGGAAAAACAAAACCTCTTTTGTTCTCACAGACTCTTATGTGAAATGCAAATGTATTATCACCTCAAACTGTGGGATTTGGGGCCATCCTGTCTAGGATTCAGGCAAATCCAATTGTGTAGATATTATATTACAATTGCCACAACTATACTTTATCTGCATCCAGGGATTCCCAATTTGTATGTAAAAATACCCATTGTCTCTTCTTATTTACTTTTACTCAGAAAGCTGGTTTTTCCCGTTGCCCTTGGTAGGTTAACAAAAACATTGCCATCTGTTCTTAGCTCCTGAGTTATAACTTGAATTAATGCTGACCACAAAAATGGTGTCTTGCGATCTCATTTCCAAAATGGAGTCTTGCGGCCATTCGCAAGATGGCGTCGCTGCGATTAAATTTTAAACTGAACTTGTCGCACTCAATTATTCAGCTTCGACAATGTGTGAACACCTTGACAAAGGGACTTCGTGTTCCGAAACGTTGGAAATTTATGTGACACCACAATATAGCTTTTTCACCAGTCTCTGAGTCATACTTGCCTACTTTTAAAAAAGCATTTCATGGAGATTGTGAAAGCAGCACCTATGAGCGCGGCGGTAAACTGGCCGTGTACTGCTACATCTGAAGGGCGTGTCATACATGTGATATGCGTGTACTGCTACATCTGAGAGGCATGTCATACATGTGATAGGCATGTATTGCTACATCTGAGAGGTGTGTCATACATGTGATGGGCGTGTACTGCTACATCTGAGAGGTGTGTCATACATGTGGTGGGCGTGTACTGCTACATCTGAGAGGCGTGTCATACATGTGATAGGCGTGTACTGCTACATCTGAGAGGTGTGTCATACATGTGATAGGCGTATACTGCTACATCTGAGAGGCGTATCATTAACATACTTAACTACTCTCCTGGGTCTCTCGGGAGCCTTCCAAAAATTGGGTGCCGCTTCCGACACCCCCGCAAGAGGAGGCAAGTCTCCCGCATCATCCGCCGCCCCCCGCTACCCCACCACCACCGCATGTAAAAGTGGGCAGTTCAGGTTACGATGATGGAATTCGCATTAAGTTGCGTCATTGTAACCCTGGCCCCTGCTTTGTAATGCCGGTAATATCGGCATTATAAAGCGGGGGTGCGGGGCCGCGATGACGTGAATGCGCGGACACGCCCCCGCTCCACCCAGAACAGCCGCCCGCACCCTCCCTGCTGGACCGACCTGGCAGCCCCCTCCCAGAAGGGGCTGCCAGCAAGTCGGCATGTATGGTCATAAACCTGACTTGCATCCAAATAGAGATGAGCGGGTTGGAATCTCAGAGATCCGAACCCACCCGAATTTCAGGGATCCGGGGCGATCTGGGCACAGCGCAGATCTCCCTGCCTGCTCCAGATCCCTCACCTGAGGCAAAACCTCGCGACTCTGCTGTTGGGTCATGAGGTTTTTGTATTGAGCGGGCTTAATGCTGATTGGCTGCGAGAGCCATCTGTCACTGCTCTCAGCCAATTAGCGATAAGCCCATTGAAAATGCAGAAAAACAAGAAGATGGTGCCCACCATCCCCCACCACGTGACACTGCCGGCACCCCCACTGACAGCATCTCCCGCTGCCGGCACCCCTGTACTGAGGACACCATCAGCGACCCCCACACTGCCGACACTCCCACACTGTGGACACCACTAGCACCCCTGCACTGCTGACACTGTCAGCACACATGTACTGCGGACACCACTGGCACCCCCACTCTGCTGACACCGCCGGCACCATGCATTGAGAACACCCCTGCACTGCCGACAGTCAGCAAACCTGCACTGAGGACACCGCTGGCACCCCCACTCTGCTAACACTGCCGGTACTCTTCACTAAGAACACTTCTAGCACCGCAGCACTGCCATTCCATGTACTGAGGACACCGCCAGCAACCCCCACACTGCCGACACAGCCAGCAAACCAGCACTAAAGACACCGCTGGCACCCCTAAACTGCCAACATCACCAGTACCATTCATTGAGAACACAGCCAGCACCGCAGCACTGCCATTCCATGTACTGAGGATACCGTCAGCAACCCCGCTCTGCCGACACTGCTGTCACAGTAAGTTCACTATTGGTGTATCCAACCCACACTGTATAACACACTGTATCCGTGTTGGAAATTAGAAGCTGAACTGCCACATGTTAGTGCCGCCCACTGTGTCACTTAGCTTAATCAGCCAGCTAGCTGGATGCAACCTTTTGGCCTTAACTAGATGAAGCAAATAATATTGTGAGGTGGTCAAAATTGATTGGAAATTACTGGAAATAAATGTTATTGAGGTTAATTATACTGTAGGAACAAAAAAGGCCAATTTTATGTGATTTTAGCTGATTTTATGATTTTTTTAAAGAAAAAATCCAGATCCAAAACACGGAGGTGAGGTTTTGGGAAAACCAATCCAGATCCAAAACCAAAACACGAGGGTCGGCACACATCTATAAATATAATCGAGTCCCAAAGCAGTTAGTAAGATCTACATGTTGATGAAAATACACTGAAATGATACTAAATGAAATGTATATATCTTTTTTTTCTTTATATATAACAGCTTCATAATGGGGGTAAGGCGCAATCAGTTGCTATTTTATTTTATCGGAATATGAAAAAATCAACTACGCAGTTGTTTTCCCATTATCTAATTCAAAACTAAAATGCGATAATTATCACAATTCAGGGGGTTTATCACATTACCGTTTTTTCCGAAAATACATGATACATAAGACAATTAAAAAAGCAAAAAGATGGCGATAAATGCAACTATGTCTGATGGAAAGAAACAGGGTCTATTCACATTGGTTAATACAGTACATCAGCCCCAAAGTCATTCCCAGTGAATGTTGTTGTACATCCCATGTTAGTACAAGATGAGACTGTTTAATCTGTCCCAGTGATCACTTCCTGCCCTGATCCTAATCCCTGTACAGCCAAGTGTTATATTCCCCCAGTGCCTGACTACACGGCTCAGATATCATCTGAAACTATAACGTTGTGTAGGAGTCTCACTGCTGCCAATCATCATATGTAGCCCAATAGCGTGAGGCAGGAGGTGTCACTAACTCGCTTTCACTTTCTGTTCCGTCTTCCTGTGTACGCCACTGAGTGCAGGGAAAAACAGCGATACAGTGAGTATACAGAGAATCTGGTTATATTACAGTGTGAGAGAGAAGACACAGATCAGGAATACAGAGATACAGGGAGTATACAGAGTGTCTGGTTATATTACAGTGAGAGACAGGACACAGATCAGGAATATAGAGATACAGGGAGTATGCAGAGTGTCTGGTTATATTACAGTGTGAGAGAGGACACAGATCAGGAATACAGAGATATACAGAGATACAGGGAGTATACAGAGTGTCTGGTTAAATTACAGTGTGTGAGAGAGGACACAGATCAGGAATACAGAGATACAGGGAGTATACAGAGTGTCTGGTTATATTACATTGTGAGAGAGAGGACACAGATCAGGAATACAGAGATACAGGGAGTATACAGAGTGTCTGGTTATATTACAGTGAGAGAGAAGACACAGATCAGGAATACAGAGATACAGGGAGTATACAGAGTGTCTGGTTATATTACAGTGTGAGAGAGAGGACACAGATCAGGAATACAGAGATACAGGGAGTATACAGAGTGTCTGGTTATATTACAGTGAGAGAGAAGACACAGATCAGGAATACAGAGATACAGGGAGTATACAGAGATACAGTGAGTATACAGAGTGTCTGGTTATATTACAGTGTGAGAGAGGACACAGATCAGGAATACAGAGATACAGGTAGTATACAGAGTGTCGGGTTATATTACAGTGAGAGAGAAGACACAGATCAGGAATACAGAGATACAGGGAGTATACAGAGTGTCTGGTTATATTACAGTGAGAGAGAAGACACAGATCAGGAATACAGAGATACAGGGAGTATACAGAGTGTCTGGTTATATTACAGTGTGAGAGAGAGGACACAGATCAGGAATACAGAGATACAGGGAGTATACAGAGTGTCTGGTTATATTACAGTGAGAGAGAAGATACAGGGAGTATACAGAGTGTCTGGTTATATTACAGTGAGAGAGAAGACACAGATCAGGAATACAGAGATACAGGGAGTATACAGAGTGTCTGGTTATATTACAGTGTGAGAGAGAGGACACAGATCAGGAATACAGAGATACAGGGAGTATACAGAGTGTCTGGTTATATTACAGTGTGTGAGAGAGGACACAGATCAGGAATACAGGGAGTATACAGAGATACAGGGAGTAAACAGAGTGTCTGGGTTTATTAGTGTGAGAGAGGACACAGATCAGGAATACAGAGATACAGGGAGTATACAGAGTGTCTGGTTATATTACAGTGTGAGAGAGGACACAGATCAGGAATACAGAGATATACAGAGATACAGGGAGTATACAGAGTGTCTGGTTAAATTACAGTGTGTGAGAGAGGACACAGATCAGGAATACAGAGATACAGGGAGTATACAGAGTGTCTGGTTATATTACAGTGTGAGAGAGAGGACACAGATCAGGAATACAGAGATACAGGGAGTATACAGAGTGTCTGGTTATATTACAGTGAGAGAGAAGACACAGATCAGGAATACAGAGATACAGGGAGTATACAGAGTGTCTGGTTATATTACAGTGAGAGACAGGACACAGATCAGGAATATAGAGATACAGGGAGTATACAGAGTGTCTGGTTATATTACAGTGTGAGAGAGGATACAGATCAGGAATACAGAGATACAGGGAGTATACAGAGATACAGTGAGTATACAGAGTGTCTGGTTATATTACAGTGTGAGAGAGGACACAGATCAGGAATACAGAGATACAGGGAGTATACAGAGTGTCGGGTTATATTACAGTGAGAGAGAAGACACAGATCAGGAATACAGAGATACAGGGAGTATACAGAGTGTCTGGTTATATTACAGTGAGAGAGAAGACACAGATCAGGAATACAGAGATACAGGGAGTATACATAGTGTCTGGTTATATTACAGTGTGAGAGAGAGGACACAGATCAGGAATACAGAGATACAGGGAGTATACAGAGTGTCTGGTTATATTACAGTGAGAGAGAAGATACAGGGAGTATACAGAGTGTCTGGTTATATTACAGTGAGAGAGAAGACACAGATCAGGAATACAGAGATACAGGGAGTATACAGAGTGTCTGGTTATATTACAGTGTGAGAGAGAGGACACAGATCAGGAATACAGAGATACAGGGAGTATACAGAGTGTCTGGTTATATTACAGTGTGTGAGAGAGGACACAGATCAGGAATACAGGGAGTATACAGAGATACAGGGAGTAAACAGAGTGTCTGGGTTTATTAGTGTGAGAGAGGACACAGATCAGGAATACAGAGATACAGGGAGTATACAGAGTGTCTGGTTATATTACAGTGTGAGAGAGAGGACACAGATCAGGAATACAGAGATACAGGGAGTATACAGAGTGTCTGGTTATGTTACAGTGTGAGAGAAGACACAGATCAGGAATATAGAGATACAGGGAGTATACAGAGTTTCTGGTTATATTACAGTGAGAGAGAAGACACAGATCAGGAATACAGAGATACAGGGAGTATAAAGAGTGTCTGGTTATATTACAGTGTGAGAGAGGACACAGATCAGGAATACAGAGAGATACAGGGAGTATACAGAGTGTCTGGTTATATTACAGTGTGTGAGAGAGGACACAGATCAGGAATACAGAGATACAGGGAGTATACAGAGTGTCTGGTTATATTACATTGTGAGAGAGAGGACACAGATCAGGAATATAGAGATACAGGGAGTATACAGAGTGTCTGGTTATATTACAGTGAGAGAGAAGACACAGATCAGGAATACAGAGATACAGGGAGTATACAGAGTGTCTGGTTATATTACAGTGTGAGAGAGGACACAGATCAGGAATACAGAGATACAGGGAGTATACAGAGTGTCTGGTTAAATTACAGTGTGTGAGAGAGGACACAGATCAGGAATACAGAGATACAGGGAGTATACAGAGTGTCTGGTTATATTACATTGTGAGAGAGAGGACACAGATCAGGAATACAGAGATACAGGGAGTATACAGAGTGTCTGGTTATATTACAGTGAGAGAGAAGACACAGATCAGGAATACAGAGATACAGGGAGTATACAGAGTGTCTGGTTATATTACAGTATGAGAGAGGACACAGATCAGTAATACAGAGAGATACAGGGAGTATACAGAGTGTCTGGTTATATTACAGTGTGAGAGAGGACACATCAGGAATACAGAGATGCAGGGAGTATACAGAGTGTCTGGTTATATTACAGTGAGAGAGAAGACACAGATCAGGAATACAGAGATACAGGGAGTATACAGAGTGTCTGGTTATATTACAGTGTGAGAGAGGACACAGATCTGGAATACAGAGATACAGGGAGTATACAGAGTGTCTGGTTAAATTACAGTGTGTGAGAGAGGACACAGATCAGGAATACAGAGATACAGGGAGTATACAGAGTGTCTGGTTATATTACAGTGAGAGAGAAGACACAGATCAGGAATACAGAGATACAGGGAGTATACAGAGTGTCTGGTTATATTACAGTATGAGAGAGGACACAGATCAGTAATACAGAGAGATACAGGGAGTATACAGAGTGTCTGGTTATATTACAGTGTGAGAGAGGACACAGATCAGGAATACAGAGATACAGGGAGTATACAGAGTGTCTGGTTATATTACAGTATGAGAGAGGACACAGATCAGTAATACAGAGAGATACAGGGAGTATACAGAGTGTCTGGTTATATTACAGTGTGAGTGAGGACACAGATCTGGAATACAGAGATACAGGGAGTATACAGAGTGTCTGGTTATATTACAGTGTGAGAGAGGACACAGATCTGGAATACAGAGATACAGGGAGTATACAGAGTGTCTGGTTAAATTACAGTGTGTGAGAGAGGACACAGATCAGGAATACAGAGATACAGGGAGTATACAGAGTGTCTGGTTATATTACATTGTGAGAGAGAGGACACAGATCAGGAATACAGAGATACAGGGAGTATACAGAGTGTCTGGTTATATTACAGTGAGAGAGAAGACACAGATCAGGAATACAGAGATACAGGGAGTATACAGAGTGTCTGGTTATATTACATTGTGAGAGAGAGGACACAGATCAGGAATACAGAGATACAGGGAGTATACAGAGTGTCTGGTTATATTACAGTGAGAGACAGGACACAGATCAGGAATATAGAGATACAGGGAGTATGCAGAGTGTCTGGTTATATTACAGTGTGAGAGAGGACACAGATCAGGAATACAGAGATATACAGAGATACAGGGAGTATACAGAGTGTCTGGTTAAATTACAGTGTGTGAGAGAGGACACAGATCAGGAATACAGAGATACAGGGAGTATACAGAGTGTCTGGTTATATTACATTGTGAGAGAGAGGACACAGATCAGGAATACAGAGATACAGGGAGTATACAGAGTGTCTGGTTATATTACAGTGAGAGAGAAGACACAGATCAGGAATACAGAGATACAGGGAGTATACAGAGTGTCTGGTTATATTACAGTGTGAGAGAGAGGACACAGATCAGGAATACAGAGATACAGGGAGTATACAGAGTGTCTGGTTATATTACAGTGAGAGAGAAGACACAAATCAGGAATACAGAGATACAGGGAGTATACAGAGATACAGTGAGTATACAGAGTGTCTGGTTATATTACAGTGTGAGAGAGGACACAGATCAGGAATACAGAGATACAGGTAGTAAACAGAGTGTCGGGTTATATTACAGTGAGAGAGAAGACACAGATCAGGAATACAGAGATACAGGGAGTATACAGAGTGTCTGGTTATATTACAGTGAGAGAGAAGACACAGATCAGGAATACAGAGATACAGGGAGTATACAGAGTGTCTGGTTATATTACAGTGTGAGAGAGAGGACACAGATCAGGAATACAGAGATACAGGGAGTATACAGAGTGTCTGGTTATATTACAGTGAGAGAGAAGATACAGGGAGTATACAGAGTGTCTGGTTATATTACAGTGAGAGAGAAGACACAGATCAGGAATACAGAGATACAGGGAGTATACAGAGTGTCTGGTTATATTACAGTGTGAGAGAGAGGACACAGATCAGGAATACAGAGATACAGGGAGTATACAGAGTGTCTGGTTATATTACAGTGTGTGAGAGAGGACACAGATCAGGAATACAGGGAGTATACAGAGATACAGGGAGTAAACAGAGTGTCTGGGTTTATTAGTGTGAGAGAGGACACAGATCAGGAATACAGAGATACAGGGAGTATACAGAGTGTCTGGTTATATTACAGTGTGAGAGAGGACACAGATCAGGAATACAGAGATATACAGAGATACAGGGAGTATACAGAGTGTCTGGTTAAATTACAGTGTGTGAGAGAGGACACAGATCAGGAATACAGAGATACAGGGAGTATACAGAGTGTCTGGTTATATTACAGTGTGAGAGAGAGGACACAGATCAGGAATACAGAGATACAGGGAGTATACAGAGTGTCTGGTTATATTACAGTGAGAGAGAAGACACAGATCAGGAATACAGAGATACAGGGAGTATACAGAGTGTCTGGTTATATTACAGTGTGAGAGAGAGGACACAGATCAGGAATACAGAGATACAGGGAGTATACAGAGTGTCTGGTTATATTACAGTGAGAGAGAAGACACAGATCAGGAATACAGAGATACAGGGAGTATACAGAGTGTCTGGTTATATTACAGTGTGAGAGAGGATACAGATCAGGAATACAGAGATACAGGGAGTATACAGAGATACAGTGAGTATACAGAGTGTCTGGTTATATTACAGTGTGAGAGAGGACACAGATCAGGAATACAGAGATACAGGGAGTATACAGAGTGTCGGGTTATATTACAGTGAGAGAGAAGACACAGATCAGGAATACAGAGATACAGGGAGTATACAGAGTGTCTGGTTATATTACAGTGAGAGAGAAGACACAGATCAGGAATACAGAGATACAGGGAGTATACATAGTGTCTGGTTATATTACAGTGTGAGAGAGAGGACACAGATCAGGAATACAGAGATACAGGGAGTATACAGAGTGTCTGGTTATATTACAGTGAGAGAGAAGATACAGGGAGTATACAGAGTGTCTGGTTATATTACAGTGAGAGAGAAGACACAGATCAGGAATACAGAGATACAGGGAGTATACAGAGTGTCTGGTTATATTACAGTGTGAGAGAGAGGACACAGATCAGGAATACAGAGATACAGGGAGTATACAGAGTGTCTGGTTATATTACAGTGTGTGAGAGAGGACACAGATCAGGAATACAGGGAGTATACAGAGATACAGGGAGTAAACAGAGTGTCTGGGTTTATTAGTGTGAGAGAGGACACAGATCAGGAATACAGAGATACAGGGAGTATACAGAGTGTCTGGTTATATTACAGTGTGAGAGAGAGGACACAGATCAGGAATACAGAGATACAGGGAGTATACAGAGTGTCTGGTTATGTTACAGTGTGAGAGAAGACACAGATCAGGAATATAGAGATACAGGGAGTATACAGAGTTTCTGGTTATATTACAGTGAGAGAGAAGACACAGATCAGGAATACAGAGATACAGGGAGTATAAAGAGTGTCTGGTTATATTACAGTGTGAGAGAGGACACAGATCAGGAATACAGAGAGATACAGGGAGTATACAGAGTGTCTGGTTATATTACAGTGTGTGAGAGAGGACACAGATCAGGAATACAGAGATACAGGGAGTATACAGAGTGTCTGGTTATATTACATTGTGAGAGAGAGGACACAGATCAGGAATATAGAGATACAGGGAGTATACAGAGTGTCTGGTTATATTACAGTGAGAGAGAAGACACAGATCAGGAATACAGAGATACAGGGAGTATACAGAGTGTCTGGTTATATTACAGTGTGAGAGAGGACACAGATCAGGAATACAGAGATACAGGGAGTATACAGAGTGTCTGGTTAAATTACAGTGTGTGAGAGAGGACACAGATCAGGAATACAGAGATACAGGGAGTATACAGAGTGTCTGGTTATATTACATTGTGAGAGAGAGGACACAGATCAGGAATACAGAGATACAGGGAGTATACAGAGTGTCTGGTTATATTACAGTGAGAGAGAAGACACAGATCAGGAATACAGAGATACAGGGAGTATACAGAGTGTCTGGTTATATTACAGTATGAGAGAGGACACAGATCAGTAATACAGAGAGATACAGGGAGTATACAGAGTGTCTGGTTATATTACAGTGTGAGAGAGGACACATCAGGAATACAGAGATGCAGGGAGTATACAGAGTGTCTGGTTATATTACAGTGAGAGAGAAGACACAGATCAGGAATACAGAGATACAGGGAGTATACAGAGTGTCTGGTTATATTACAGTGTGAGAGAGGACACAGATCTGGAATACAGAGATACAGGGAGTATACAGAGTGTCTGGTTAAATTACAGTGTGTGAGAGAGGACACAGATCAGGAATACAGAGATACAGGGAGTATACAGAGTGTCTGGTTATATTACAGTGAGAGAGAAGACACAGATCAGGAATACAGAGATACAGGGAGTATACAGAGTGTCTGGTTATATTACAGTATGAGAGAGGACACAGATCAGTAATACAGAGAGATACAGGGAGTATACAGAGTGTCTGGTTATATTACAGTGTGAGAGAGGACACAGATCAGGAATACAGAGATACAGGGAGTATACAGAGTGTCTGGTTATATTACAGTATGAGAGAGGACACAGATCAGTAATACAGAGAGATACAGGGAGTATACAGAGTGTCTGGTTATATTACAGTGTGAGAGAGGACACAGATCTGGAATACAGAGATACAGGGAGTATACAGAGTGTCTGGTTATATTACAGTGTGAGAGAGGACACAGATCTGGAATACAGAGATACAGGGAGTATACAGAGTGTCTGGTTAAATTACAGTGTGTGAGAGAGGACACAGATCAGGAATACAGAGATACAGGGAGTTTACAGAGTGTCTGGTTATATTACATTGTGAGAGAGAGGACACAGATCAGGAATACAGAGATACAGGGAGTATACAGAGTGTCTGGTTATATTACAGTGAGAGAGAAGACACAGATCAGGAATACAGAGATACAGGGAGTATACAGAGTGTCTGGTTATATTACAGTATGAGAGAGGACACAGATCAGTAATACAGAGAGATACAGGGAGTATACAGAGTGTCTGGTTATATTACAGTGTGAGAGAGGACACATCAGGAATACAGAGATGCAGGGAGTATACAGAGTGTCTGGTTATATTACAGTGAGAGAGAAGACACAGATCAGGAATACAGAGATACAGGGAGTATACAGAGTGTCTGGTTATATTACAGTGTGAGAGAGGACACAGATCTGGAATACAGAGATACAGGGAGTATACAGAGTGTCTGGTTAAATTACAGTGTGTGAGAGAGGACACAGATCAGGAATACAGAGATACAGGGAGTATACAGAGTGTCTGGTTATATTACATTGTGAGAGAGAGGACACAGATCAGGAATACAGAGATACAGGGAGTATACAGAGTGTCTGGTTATATTACAGTGAGAGAGAAGACACAGATCAGGAATACAGAGATACAGGGAGTATACAGAGTGTCTGGTTATATTACAGTATGAGAGAGGACACAGATCAGTAATACAGAGAGATACAGGGAGTATACAGAGTGTCTGGTTATATTACAGTGTGAGAGAGGACACAGATCAGGAATACAGAGATACAGGGAGTATACAGAGTGTCTGGTTATATTACAGTATGAGAGAGGACACAGATCAGTAATACAGAGAGATACAGGGAGTATACAGAGTGTCTGGTTATATTACAGTGTGAGAGAGGACACAGATCTGGAATACAGAGATACAGGGAGTATACAGAGTGTCTGGTTATATTACAGTGTGAGAGAGGACACAGATCTGGAATACAGAGATACAGGGAGTATACAGAGTGTCTGGTTAAATTACAGTGTGTGAGAGAGGACACAGATCAGGAATACAGAGATACAGGGAGTATACAGAGTGTCTGGTTATATTACATTGTGAGAGAGAGGACACAGATCAGGAATACAGAGATACAGGGAGTATACAGAGTGTCTGGTTATATTACAGTGAGAGAGAAGACACAGATCAGGAATACAGAGATACAGGGAGTATACAGAGTGTCTGGTTATATTACAGTATGAGAGAGGACACAGATCAGTAATACAGAGAGATACAGGGAGTATACAGAGTGTCTGGTTATATTACAGTGTGAGAGAGGACACATCAGGAATACAGAGATACAGAGAGTATACAGAGTGTCTGGTTATATTACAGTATGAGAGAGGACACAGATCAGTAATACAGAGAGATACAGGGAGTATACAGAGTGTCTGGTTATATTACAGTGTGAGAGAGGACACAGATCTGGAATACAGAGATACAGGGAGTATACAGAGTGTCTGGTTATATTACAGTGTGAGAGAGGACACAGATCTGGAATACAGAGATACAGGGAGTATACAGAGTGTCTGGTTAAATTACAGTGTGTGAGAGAGGACACAGATCAGGAATACAGAGATACAGGGAGTATACAGAGTGTCTGGTTATATTACATTGTGAGAGAGAGGACACAGATCAGGAATACAGAGATACAGGGAGTATACAGAGTGTCTGGTTATATTACAGTGAGAGAGAAGACACAGATCAGGAATACAGAGATACAGGGAGTATACAGAGTGTCTGGTTATATTACAGTATGAGAGAGGACACAGATCAGTAATACAGAGAGATACAGGGAGTATACAGAGTGTCTGGTTATATTACAGTGTGAGAGAGGACACAGATCAGGAATACAGAGATACAGGGAGTATACAGAGTGTCTGGTTATATTACAGTATGAGAGAGGACACAGATCAGTAATACAGAGAGATACAGGGAGTATACAGAGTGTCTGGTTATATTACAGTGTGAGAGAGGACACAGATCTGGAATACAGAGATACAGGGAGTATACAGAGTGTCTGGTTATATTACAGTGTGAGAGAGGACACAGGTCTGGAATACAGAGATACAGGGAGTATACAGAGTGTCTGGTTAAATTACAGTGTGTGAGAGAGGACACAGATCAGGAATACAGAGATACAGGGAGTATACAGAGTGTCTGGTTATATTACATTGTGAGAGAGAGGACACAGATCAGGAATACAGAGATACAGGGAGTATACAGAGTGTCTGGTTATATTACAGTGAGAGAGAAGACACAGATCAGGAATACAGAGATACAGGGAGTATACAGAGTGTCTGGTTATATTACAGTATGAGAGAGGACACAGATCAGTAATACAGAGAGATACAGGGAGTATACAGAGTGTCTGGTTATATTACAGTGTGAGAGAGGACACAGATCAGGAATACAGAGATACAGGGAGTATACAGAGTGTCTGGTTATATTACAGTATGAGAGAGGACACAGATCAGTAATACAGAGAGATACAGGGAGTATACAGAGTGTCTGGTTATATTACAGTGTGAGAGAGGACACAGATCTGGAATACAGAGATACAGGGAGTATACAGAGTGTCTGGTTATATTACAGTGTGAGAGAGGACACAGATCTGGAATACAGAGATACAGGGAGTATACAGAGTGTCTGGTTAAATTACAGTGTGTGAGAGAGGACACAGATCAGGAATACAGAGATACAGGGAGTATACAGAGTGTCTGGTTATATTACATTGTGAGAGAGAGGACACAGATCAGGAATACAGAGATACAGGGAGTATACAGAGTGTCTGGTTATATTACAGTGAGAGAGAAGACACAGATCAGGAATACAGAGATACAGGGAGTATACAGAGTGTCTGGTTATATTACAGTATGAGAGAGGACACAGATCAGTAATACAGAGAGATACAGGGAGTATACAGAGTGTCTGGTTATATTACAGTGTGAGAGAGGACACATCAGGAATACAGAGATACAGAGAGTATACAGAGTGTCTGGTTATATTACAGTATGAGAGAGGACACAGATCAGTAATACAGAGAGATACAGGGAGTATACAGAGTGTCTGGTTATATTACAGTGTGAGAGAGGACACAGATCTGGAATACAGAGATACAGGGAGTATACAGAGTGTCTGGTTATATTACAGTGTGAGAGAGGACACAGATCTGGAATACAGAGATACAGTTAGTATACAGAGTGTTTGGTTATATTACAGTGTGAGAGAGAGGACACAGATCAGGAATACAGAGATACAGGGAGTATACAGAGTGTCTGGTTATATTACATTGTGAGAGAGAGGACACAGATCAGGAATACAGAGATACAGGGAGTATACAGAGTGTCTGGTTATATTACAGTATGAGAGAGGACACAGATCAGTAATACAGAGAGATACAGGGAGTATACAGAGTGTCTGGTTATATTACAGTGTGAGAGAGGACACATCAGGAATACAGAGATACAGAGAGTATACAGAGTGTCTGGTTATATTACAGTATGAGAGAGGACACAGATCAGTAATACAGAGAGATACAGGGAGTATACAGAGTGTCTGGTTATATTACAGTGTGAGAGAGGACACAGATCTGGAATACAGAGATACAGGGAGTATACAGAGTGTCTGGTTATATTACAGTGTGAGAGAGGACACAGATCTGGAATACAGAGATACAGGGAGTATACAGAGTGTCTGGTTATATTACATTGTGAGAGAGAGGACACAGATCAGGAATACAGAGATACAGGGAGTATACAGAGTGTCTGGTTATATTACAGTATGAGAGAGGACACAGATCAGTAATACAGAGAGATACAGGGAGTATACAGAGTGTCTGGTTATATTACAGTGTGAGAGAGGACACAGATCTGGAATACAGAGATACAGGGAGTATACAGAGTGTCTGGTTATATTACAGTGTGAGAGAGGACACAGATCTGGAATACAGAGATACAGGGAGTATACAGAGTGTCTGGTTATATTACATTGTGAGAGAGAGGACACAGATCAGGAATACAGAGATACAGGGAGTATACAGAGTGTCTGGTTATATTACAGTATGAGAGAGGACACAGATCAGTAATACAGAGAGATACAGGGAGTATACAGAGTGTCTGGTTATATTACAGTGTGAGAGAGGACACAGATCTGGAATACAGAGATACAGGGTGTATACAGAGTGTCTGGTTATATTACAGTGTGAGAGAGGACACAGATCTGGAATACAGAGATACAGGGAGTATACAGAGTGTCTGGTTATATTACATTGTGAGAGAGAGGACACAGATCAGGAATACAGAGATACAGGGAGTATACAGAGTGTCTGGTTATATTACAGTATGAGAGAGGACACAGATCAGTAATACAGAGAGATACAGGGAGTATACAGAGTGTCTGGTTATATTACAGTGTGAGAGAGGACACATCAGGAATACAGAGATACAGAGAGTATACAGAGTGTCTGGTTATATTACAGTATGAGAGAGGACACAGATCAGTAATACAGAGAGATACAGGGAGTATACAGAGTGTCTGGTTATATTACAGTGTGAGAGAGGACACAGATCTGGAATACAGAGATACAGGGAGTATACAGAGTGTCTGGTTATATTACAGTGTGAGAGAGGACACAGATCTGGAATACAGAGATACAGGGAGTATACAGAGTGTCTGGTTATATTACATTGTGAGAGAGAGGACACAGATCAGGAATACAGAGATACAGGGAGTATACAGAGTGTCTGGTTATATTACAGTATGAGAGAGGACACAGATCAGTAATACAGAGAGATACAGGGAGTATACAGAGTGTCTGGTTATATTACAGTGAGAGAGAGGACACAGATCAGGAATATAGAGATACAGGGAGTATGCAGAGTGTCTGGTTATATTACAGTGTGAGAGAGGACACAGATCAGGAATACAGAGATATACAGAGATACAGGGAGTATACAGAGTGTCTGGTTAAATTACAGTGTGTGAGAGAGGACACCGATCAGGAATACAGAGATACAGGGAGTATACAGAGTGTCTGGTTATATTACAGTGTGAGAGAGAGGACACAGATCAGGAATACAGAGATACAGGGAGTATACAGAGTGTCTGGTTATATTACAGTGAGAGAGAAGACACAGATCAGGAATACAGAGATACAGGGAGTATACAGAGTGTCTGGTTATATTACAGTGTGAGAGAGGATACAGATCAGGAATACAGAGATACAGGGAGTATACAGAGATACAGTGAGTATACAGAGTGTCTGGTTATATTACAGTGTGAGAGAGGACACAGATCAGGAATACAGAGATACAGGGAGTATACAGAGTGTCGGGTTATATTACAGTGAGAGAGAAGACACAGATCAGGAATACAGAGATACAGGGAGTATACAGAGTGTCTGGTTATATTACAGTGAGAGAGAAGACACAGATCAGGAATACAGAGATACAGGGAGTATACATAGTGTCTGGTTATATTACAGTGTGAGAGAGAGGACACAGATCAGGAATACAGAGATACAGGGAGTATATAGAGTGTCTGGTTATATTACAGTGAGAGAGAAGACACAGATCAGGAATAGAGAGATACAGGGAGTATACAGAGTGTCTGGTTATATTACAGTGTGAGAGAGAGGACACAGATCAGGAATACAGAGATACAGGGAGTATACAGAGTGTCTGGTTATATTACAGTGTGTGAGAGAGGACACAGATCAGGAATACAGAGAGATACAGGGAGTATACAGAGAGTCTGGTTATATTACAGTGTGTGAGAGAGGACACAGATCAGGAATACAGAGATACAGGGAGTATACAGAGTGTCTGGTTATATTACAGTGTGTGAGAGAGGACACAGATCAGGAATACAGAGATACAGGGAGTATACAGAGTGTCTGGTTATATTACAGTGTGAGAGAGGACACAGATCAGGAATATAGAGAGATACAGGGAGTATACAGAGTGTCTGGTTATATTACAGTGTGAGAGAGGACACAGATCAGTAATACAGAGATACAGGGAGTATACAGAGTGTCTGGTTATAATATAGTGTGAGAGAGGACACAGATCAGTAATACAAAGAGATACAGAGATCTGTGTGTGTGTACACGTTAGCCACACTTATCAACAATGTATCTGTGCAGAGGTGCTGCCTCATTCAGGGGTGCTCTTCCCCAGTTTTAAAAATACATATATATATATTTTTTTTGTGTGGTTGTGTGAGTAAGTCGCAACTTAGCTGCGCTATAATTGCTTGGTGACATTGCTGTAAGACCGCGGTGAGTATGGAGGACAGTCACATGACAGGAGAGCAGAAACCACATACCAGTCTTATAGCTGCCGGCAGCAGTCATGGTGACGATGCAAATTAATAGTAACTTATATACTGGGCTCAACTTTTTTTAAACTATTAGTCTAGTGTATGGCAATCTAGAATAATCTAGTATACATTGTTAGGGTGGTCAAACTGAGGAATAATGGCTATATCACAGGTCACTATTTGAGGAAAAAGGATAATATCAATGTGGTAATACTAATGAGCAACAAATGTGTAGACAAAACAGAATCTTTACTTTTTAGGTGATGGTTGCAACAATAAAAAACAGGCAAACATAGGTACATGCAAATGAAGCCTGAGAACATATATAACCAAAATAATCCAAAGAATGTTCAATCTTATAAAGTTGTCTCTTAATGTATTGGGAGATAATTCCGATATGAATGGTAATGTTGATAGAAAGTCTAAACAGACTGTGGCGTCTCGCTAGTCTGATTTAAGATAGTTAAGGAATAATGGCCTGATTCAGACCCGGTCGCTCTGACAGAGCGCTCGCTCTGAATCAGGGCCGGGTTATTTTTTTTTTGGAACGGCCTCCTGGCCACTCGCATAGCTGTGGGTGACCACCCACAGCTATTGCGAGTGGCCATGATGATGGTCGCGATGGTCAAGACCATCGCGACCATCGGGCTTGTGATGAGACCCTTGTGGTAGGGTCTCGTGGCCGCAAGCCCCAGAGAGATTTCGGCTCTAACAGAGCTGGAATCTCTCCACTGACATCACTATTGATGTCAGTGGGGCCGCCCCCAAACGGTAGGTGTTCTCATGGGAACGCCTCCATTTGGGCAGCCACCCCCTGGCCTGCCCACCTTTGGTGCGAGACCCGGAGCGGCGGATTGCCCGTCGCTAGCCGGGTCTTGCGCATGCGCACGATGGAGCTGGCTCCATCGTGCGCATGCGCTGTGGGCCACCATCGACCCGGTTGCGATCGCTCAGGTCCTAATTTCAGTAGATGCTCAGCGGTGCCCGAGATGATCTTCTCGGGAGCGTGAGCTGGGAAACTGGGGTAGTATGAGAGGTTCTCCTGGCCAGACCTTTATCCCCTCTGGATGGGATCACGAAGATGCGCCTGTTTCTAGGTGTCCTCCGGTATCCTTGCTGCAGGGGGGCTGGTCGATGCCTGGGGAGGGAATGTGATGGATCTGGTTCTGGTGAACCGGCCGTCTAACACCCCCTCTTGATGGAGACTCACATTTGACTCGCGCTCCAGATATCCTGCTGCCACTTCTCACCATCTTGCTTTCTGTGCACCGTCTTCCTCGATCGCTGGTGTCCTGCACTTCCGGGTTGTTGGTCACGTGACCGCTGATTGTCTGGCGCGTCAACTTGGTTAGCGTAGATCTGTTAGGAAGTCCCAATGTATTTCTTGTGTATTAATGCCAGTGCATATAAACTGCTCCAATGCGTTTCAGATGTACAGGCCTTTTTCTTGGAGTTTGATGACGATGCAAGGCCGTCAACGTCATCTACGAAGGCCGATGAACCAGGGCTTAAGTCAGGCCATGTAAAATCAACTTTACCCTGTTAAAGAAAAAAAAAATCTAAAGCTAAGTCAGCTTTAGAGAAACAAAAAAAATTGACAGTATGCCATTCACTACACAAAGTGACAATAAAAGGATAAGGCCTTGGCCTTTATGTATGACTGGTGGTTCTAGTTGTGATGATTTAAGCCCTTTTGCTTGTAGGAGAGGTATAAAAAATTAAATTGTTAAGACAAGCAAGACACCGGAACCAACTGTGTTGTCTGAAAAGTCAAAAGATACCCGAGGAGAGTCCAAGTGTGTCCGCGGTTGCCATATGTGAGCCTGACCTTTCTAATAGTGTATTTTAAGGGGATCCTCCTTCCACCATTTGTGTGCCCTCTGCAAATGTCGGGATGAGCAGCACAAGTCAACATGCTGACGTAGAAATCGTGGATGCTTCTGTGGAATTGCACCAGGAGGATGAGGAGGATATTTATCTAGTTGGCGATAACAACAAGGATGATATGGATGTTGATTATGATGAGGATGTTTGTGTAAAAACTGTAAATCAGGCTACAGTTGTTGCCCATTGTGGGAAAAATCCCATTGTTGCCATGCCTGGGCAAAGGACTAAAAAATCCACTTCTCATGTGTGGAATCATTTCCACCCAAATCCGGAAAACTTTTATCAAGCCATATGTAACCATTGCCAAGTAATAGTGAGTAGAGGTAAGGACCTTAACAATCTAGGAACCTCCTCCCTGTAACGTCACTTGCAGCGCATTCATCAAATTGAAAAGGGTTTTTCAAATTCAGAAACTTTGGTTAAAAAAAACGTAACAATCAGTCCAGTGTCACCTAGCTGCTCCCTTCTCTCTGGATCTAAGTGCCTGCAATCTCCACCACCAACACCTGCATCATCATCAATATCCTCATCCATGATCGGAAGTAGACCTGCATACAATTTAATTTTCCTATCCGTGATTCCTCAGGAGGATCCTTGAGCCTGTTGCTGCTGCTACCCAGAAAGGTACCAAGACTACTACTAGTAGTGATTTAAAAAATAATTGACTATTAATCCTTTGATAGAGGAAGTAAGTATAACAGCTGTCACCCAGTTGCACAGCAGATCACTGACACCATGACGGCTGTGCTAGTATTAGATGGTGAAATAATAAAAAATGAGGCTGATAGTGTGGAGGAAGTGCAAAAGGATGATGAGGGGGGAATTTGTGTCCTATATGACGCTAATGAGAATGTTGATGATGAAGATGTTTGCGCAAATCAGCCACTAGTGAAAGCAGTTCTTGCTCTTGATAAAAAGAAAGCCAGAAAAGCCACTTCTTGAGTGTGGAATTATTTTAATCTAAATTCTGACAACAGTTGTGAAGGCATCTGTTCCATTTGTAAAGCCAAAGTTAGCAGAGGAAGGGACGTTAACCATCTAGCCACCTCTTCCCTGTTACGTCATTTGCAGCAAGTTCATGCAATTTGTTTAACAAAATTATAATAATTTGTAAATTAATAACAAGCAGTCCAGTATCAGCTACCAGCAGTTTAGACCAGCGCATGCAACCTCCACCACCAACACTCTCATCATCAACCTCCCCCTTAGTAATTGAAGGTAGTCCTTCCAAAAAATGTTTTGTGGGGCCCAAACAAACCAAAGAGTTCAGCCACGAAAGTGTCAGTCCTAGTGGCTAAAGTGCTTGGTTTGTTAAACTGTGCATGTCCTTTATAATATCCCACATAAGAGTGGGTGGGAGGGACAATTCCATCTTGCACCTCTTTCCTTCACATTTTGCACATTTTGGGGCATTGCCAACTGACATTAATATAGTTTATTAAACTGCCATCCTGTCTGCAACTGCTGTGTGGCAATGTTTCATAGAAGCCCTATTGTATATTTTTTTAAACTGCCGTGCGTTAGTGCCGCTGCTCTGTTGCTTACATTAGCCAGCTAGCTCGCTGCAGCCTTTGGCCTATATTGGTGAAAAATAGTGAAATCGATATTGTGAGGTGGTTAAAATTGCCTAGAAATGCCTGAAACTTATTGTTGTTAAGGTTAATAATACTGTAGGAACAAAAACAGGCCCAAATTATATGGTTTTAGCTGTTTATATAATTTTTTGGAAATACAGAACCAAAACCAAAACACGGGTGGTTTGCAAAACCAATTCCAGATCCAAAACATTGAAGGAGATACAGATCCAAAATTAAAACACAGGGGGTCTGCGCCATACTTGCCTACTTTTGAAAAAGCATCTCAGGGAGATTGTGAAAGCAGCACCTATGAGTGCGTGTTACAGTGGGCGTGTACTGATAAATCTGAGAGGCGTGTCATACATGTGATGGGCGTGTACTGATAAATCTGAGAGGCGTGTCCTAAACCTGACTTACATGACTTACATCCAAATGTAACCCAGCCCAAAAGCAGTCAGTAAGATCTGTTTGTTGATGAAAACACACTAATACTTTTCAGAAATTCATAGGGATCATTGTGCCTTATAATAACCAATGCAAGGAAATGACACTAATGATCCCATTTGAATGTATATATCTCTGTTTTTTAATATAAAAGCTTCATGAAGGGGGTAAGGATGAAATGAGGGAGATTGCTAGACTCTTCAGGGAGACAGGGAGATTGCTACTATTTCAGGGAGTCTCCCTGACAGTGAGGGAGAGTTGGCAAGTATAAAACTTTTTCCTACATTTGCCTATTATAGGAGCACACTCCAATGCACTCTGAAAATGTGGCCCAAAAGAGAATCACTTGTTACAGGCGGCTCATACCTCCCCCATCTCTTACCTATCCTGATGTTCTGCTCCCCTCTAACCGTACAGTACCTTATTACTGTTGCCATCAGCTACCTCTGGACAGTGGAGCTTGGATGAGAGCACCTAATGAGAGGTGGCTTAGCACTTCACCCGGTCACCACTGTGCAACATTGAAATCTCTGGGGGGTGAATGAACGGGGCATCTAATGACCGGAGCTTTAGTGCCATGTAAGGACACAATTGTGGGTGGACCAGGAGGGCGGAGCTTTGGCCAGCATGTGGGCGGAGCTTCGTTCGCCATGGGGACGGGGCCATTCATTACAAAGGTAGTAGAGGAGATATCATGGTCATGTTCTGGCCTGGCGTCCCCATACAATTCATTAAGTTTCAAATATACAACATTATCAGAGCTTAACAGCGGGAAATTTTGCCATCTTCAGATGGTGTTAATTCCAGGGGGTATACAGTATTTACTAAAGTGAGAGTTTTAGAAGTGGAGGTGTTGCCCATAGCAACCAATCAGATTCTAGTTATTATCTTCTAAAAGGTGCTAGAAACATGTTAAGTAGAATCTTATTGGTTGCTATGGGCAACATCTCCACTTCTAAAGACTCCAAATATACCCCCTGTACCCCTGCTTCTTCCTATGGGAAGTAGGTCGGGTAGTGATAACGGCTTCTTTGGGATCCCTCCACCCCTGCTCGGACATTGGGAGCTTTGTGCACATGCACGAACACCAGTACTGCTGAGTACACACTGTGCCTGATTGATCATGGATCGCTATTACGACAGCGTACGCAGATCAGTCGATGGTACATACTGCACATGATAGCATTGCGATCGCTTTGCGATCACTCACACAGAATAAAAGCTATCGCAGAATGAGTGACAGACTGTGAGAATTTGGGGGTGGTGACAGGGGAGTGGTCTGGGAAATGCAGGCGTGCCTGTTCGCCATTTCCTGGGCGTGCATAAATTAGCCACTGAGGCGGCATACGCAGTCTGAGTACTCACTGCGTTTGACGAGGTTAGCAAATTCTGAGTAAGGTCTGAGCTGCTGTAACTGTGGACCTCATTTAGAGGCGATCGCAAGAAGCTTAGCTAGCGACCAGGGTGATGGTCGCGATGGTGATCACCATCGCGACCATCGGGACTTGCGACCAGACCCTAAGGTTAGGTCTGGGCACTCGCAAGCCCCAGGGAGCTTTCTGCTCTGATCGAGCAGGAAGCTCCCCACTGACATCACTGATGATGTCAGTGCGGCCGCCCACAAAACGGTAGGTCTTCCTTTCAGGAACGCCTCAGTTTTGGAAACCACCCACCCCGGCCCGCCTACAAAAAGGGGCGAGCTGTCGATCAACATTGACAGCCGCTCTTTTTGTAGCGCGCTCCGGAGCGAGAGAGTTTCTCTCTCAAGGTATTATGGATGTGAGATAACAGTAGTGGGCGTCTCTTAGCATTGATTAGCATACACAAGCCTCGCGTGGCGCGATTCGCTGCGTACCCAGCAAAGATGTAGCAGGACCCATCTGTATAGTGAATTTGCATGATTTTCACTGGATAAGCTAATTTTAAACAAGTGGCTTCAATAATATAAGGTTACCAGTAGAACGTGGTAGCTTGAAAGATACGACACAAGCTGGTGTTTAGCTGTCCTGTCCTGTTTTATTAACCTGTTCTGAGTAGGGGTGTGCACCGGCCACTTTTCGTGTTTTGTGTTTTGGATCTGGATCTTCGTGTTGTGGATCTGGATTGGTTTTGCCAAAACCACCCTTGCGTGTTTTGGGTTCTGGGTTTTGTGTTTTGGATCTGTATTTTTTGTAAATAAAGCATAAAAACAGTTTAAATCACAGAATTTGTGTGTTTTTCTGCTCCTATGCTATTATTAACCTCAATAACCTTCATTTCCACTCATTTCCAGTCTATTCTGAACACCTCACACCTCACAATATTGTTTTCATGGCCAAAAGATTGCACCGAGGTAGCTGGATGACTATGCTAAGCGACACGAGTGGGCGGCACAAACATGTGGCCCATCTAGGAGTGACACTGCAGTGGCAGACAGGATGGCAGTTTGAAAAACTAGGCCCCAAACTGTACATAATGCAAAGAAAAAAAAGAGGCGCAAGATGGAATTGTCCTTGGGCCCTCCCACCCACCCTTATGTTGTATAAACAGGACATGCACACTTTAACAAAGCAATCATTTCAGCGCCAGGGTCTGCCACACAACTGTGGCTGAAATGATTGGTTCATTTGGGCCCCCACAAAACAAGCTGGCAATTAATGTGTCCCTGCACAAACTGGCTCTACGGAGGCAAGATGTCATCCTCATCCTCCTCATCCACCGATTCCTTGGATAAAACAGGAAAAAGGGATTTAGGTGTCCCTGGACTGCATACGGTCTTAGCCAAAGTTTCTGAACTTGACAGTAACTTTTTATGAACGTGCTGCAGGTGCCGTATAAGGGAGGATGTTCCTAGGTGGTTAACGTCCCTACCCCTACTTATTTCACCTTTACATATGGTACATATGGCAAGACAGTTGTTGTCCGGATTTGGCCAGAGCAAAGAGGTGGAATGTTTGGTCTTCTGCCCAGGCATGACCGTGATGGACTTTTTCATCCCACGGACAACAACTGTCTCCCCCGGAGCCTGATTTAAACAAACCACATCACCATCAGAATCCTCCTCGCCAACTTCCTCCTCAGTGCCAGCTACACCAGTATCCTCATCCTGTTGTGCTTCAACAGTGACATCTTCAATTTGCATATCAGCAAGTGGACTGTGGGTGCTCCTTTCAGCACTTGCAGGGGGCGTGCTAATGGTGGAAAGAGCCACCTCTTCCCGTCCAGTGCTGGAAAAGTCAGGCATCGCAACCGCCACAACACTTGGACTCTCCTTGGGGATTTGTGATATCTTCTTAGAACGCACAGTTCTTCACTGTGCTTTTGCCAGCTTAACTCGTTTGATTTTTTTAGCGGGAGGAGGGCTTCCATCGTCATGTGAAGCTGAACCACTAGTCATGAACATAGGGAAAGACCTTAGCCGTTCCTTGCCACTCCGTGTCGTAAATGACATATTGGCAAGTTTACGTTTCTCTTCAGATGATTTAAATGTTTTTTTCAAGGTCATTTTCCTGAACTTTGTCATTTGGGATTGTATGTGCCCTCTACTATGACATTGGGCATCGGCCTTGGCAGACGACGTTGATGGCATGTTATCGTCTATGTCATGACTAGTGGCAGCAGCTTCAGCACTAGGAGGAAGTGGTTCTTGATCTTTCCCTTTTTATTTTTATCGGAGAAAGTTTGGTCCTCCATTTATGTTATATTGATATATACGTGCGGCTAAGGCGCACACAAACACAGAAAATAATTTTTAATTTTTGTTGGAGACTAGTGCACTTTGTGGGTTACACCACCCTTTAAGAAATGAGCCAGCCGGCCCTTTACTTATGGGACACTGGCGCACGCTTGGCGCTGCTCCTTTGTTGATGAACATGCAGCCACAGTGCACACAATTCACAAACACAGAAAAATGTCTTTTATTTTGTTTGGAGTGCCCTTTGGGGGTTACAGCACCCTTTAATGGACAAGCCAGCCGGCCCTTTACTTATGACACAGGCGCACGCTTGGCACTACTTTGTTGATGCACGTGCGGCTACTGCGCACACAATTCACAAACACAAACAAATATATTTTTTTATTTTGTTTGGAGTGCCCTTTGAGGGTTACAGCACCCTTTAATGGACTAGCCAGCCGGCCCTTTACTTATGACACAGGCACACGCTTGGCACTACTTTGTTGATGCACGTGTGGCTACTGCGCACACAATTCACAAACGCAGAAAATAATTTTTTTTTGGTTTGGACTGGAGTGTACTTTCGGGGGTTACAGCACCCTTAACGGTCAAGCCAGCCGGCCCTTTACTTATGACACAGGCGCACGCTTGGCACTACTTTGTTGATGCACGTGCTGCTACTGCGCACACAATTCACAAACACAGAAAATATTTTTTTTTTTGGTTTGGACTGGAGTGTACTTTCGGGGGTTACAGCACCCTTTAACGGTCAAGCCAGCCGGCCCTTTACTTATGACACAGGCGCACGCTTGGCACTACTTTGTTGATGCACGTGCGGCTACTGCGCACACAATTCACAAACACAGAAAATAATTTTTTTTTTGGTTTGGACTGGAGTGTACTTTCGGGGGTTACAGCACCCTTTAACGGTCAAGCCAGCCGGCCCTTTACTTATGACACAGGCGCACGCTTGGCACTAGTTTGTTGATGCACGTACGGCTACTGCGCACACAATTCACAAACACAGAAAATATATTATTTTTTTAGCACTTGGGGGGAGCACCCCTGATGGACAGAGCACCCCCTGGACAACACTACAGCACCCCTTTAGGACTGGGACACTGCACAGGACTTTGGAGTGGACACAGCCCCTATGGAGAACTGACTGCACAACACAGTCCAGCCAGCCCCTATGGACTTTGAAGTAGTGGACACAGCCCCTATTAACAACAGCAGCACAGCACAACACAGCCAGCCCCTATGGACTTTGAAGTAGTGGACAACAGCAGCACTACACTACACTACACTACACAGCCCTAACTCCCACCCTCCCTCTTCACTGTCCACAGCCGAGTGAGAAAATGGCGCAGACGCGGGTACCTTATATAGGATCCAAAACCCGCGAGACTCGGAAGGCGGGATGATGACGTTTTGCCTCGATTTCAGATCCGAGTCAGGCGGGAAAAGTCGAGCCTGACTCGGATCGGACTCGGCTCGGGGGGGTTCGGATTTCTGAAATCCGAACCCGCTCACCCCTAGTTCTGAGAGCAAAGAGCAGCTGTATTGTATCATTAGTGCTAGCTACCAGTGTATTCTGCCTGGTGCTGCTGTGGTTCCTGCAGAGCATTACTGTAGATGTGATGTTCTGCTGCAGTTATTATGTGTAGAGCTGTGGTATCGTGTCTGGCTTCCCCACCCCCACGACAACATTCTGAGCAGATAGAAAGTCAGGAAATGTTCTTACAATGCACAAAAATACACTCATTATACTTATTTCTACAGGTCCGTCAAACATTTTTGGATACTTTTTATATTTCTACCCCGTAAAACAATGAAGCGAAGGTGTTAATTGCGGCACAGAAATGTGCGACGGTGTATGATGGCGTTTCCATCTCATTCTTTATAACGCCACATGACATAGTGTCCAGGACTTACAAACATCTCAATAATGATATCTAGCGTGCCCTGTGTCCATCTTCTGGTGGCCATGTTTATCACCCTATCTGGGGTGGAATACTGATTAGTAATTGTGTTATGTGCCCCAGAACTAGCATTCCTTTATCGCCACACAATGGGCAGATTGGAATGCTTTTTTGGGGCTATATACCCTAGTGGAGATGCGATAAGAGCCCATGGTCGTAAGGCTACAAAATTATGTCTGATTACGTGATTACTTTACTTCTGACTGATCTAACGTGCGTGTGTGGCGTTAGTTATCTAGGGGTAAGGGGCCTACTGTATGTATCAAAGCTGGAGAGAGATAAAATTGTGAGAGATAGTACACTACTAACCCAGAGGCTCCCAAACTTTTTTGAATCACGGCACCCTAGAGCAACAGCATTGTCTTCATGGCACCCTAGAGTAACAGCATTGTCTTCATGGTGCCCTAGAGTAACAGCATTGTCTTCATGGCGCCCTAGAGTAACAGCATTGTCTTCATGGCGCCCTAGAGTAACAGCATTGTCTTCATGGCACCCTAGAGTAACAGCATTGTCTTCATGGTGCCCTAGAGTAACAGCATTGTCTTCATGGCGCCCTAGAGTAACAGCATTGTCTTCATGGCACCCTAGAGTAACAGCATTGTTTTCACGGCACCCTAGAGTAACAGCATTGTTTTCACGGCACCCTAGAGTAACAGAATTGTCTTCATGGCACCCTAGAGTAACAGCATTGTTTTTACGGCGCCCTAGAGTGACAGCATTGTTTTCACGGCGCCCTAGAGTAACAGCATTGTTTTCACGGCGCAATAGAGTAACAGTATTGTTTTCACCGCACCCTAGAGTAACAGCATTGTTTTCACCGCACCCTAGAGTAACAGCATTGTTTTCAAAAAAAGTTTAGTAAATAGGTCTCTGAATCACTTGTCAGGGGGCTACCCGGATAAATTTACTAATTCTGGGGGCCCTGGAACTCATGGGTTCTGGTTTTTCATTTTATTTATAGGTGTTGGCTTAAATGATTTGCTTACCATACTACAGGAATAACACAGGATAATACAATACTACAGGAATAATACAGGATAATCCAATACTACAGGAATAATACAGGATAATCCAATACTACAGCAATAACACAGGATAATACAATACTACAGGAATAACACAGGATAATACAATACTACAGGAATAATACAGGATAATCCAATACTACAGGAATAACACAGGATAATACAATATTACAGGAATAACACAGGATAATACAATATTACAGGAATAATACAGGATAATACAATATTACAGGAATAATACAGGATAATACAATATTACTGGAATAACACAGGATAATACAATATTACTGGAATAATACAGGATAATACAATACTACAGGAATAATACAGGATAATACAATATTATAGGAATAACACAGGATAATACAATATTACTGGAATAATACAGGATAATACAATACTACAGGAATAATACAGGATAATACAATATTATAGGAATAACACAGGATAATACAATATTACAGGAATAACACAGGATAATACAATATTACAGGAATAATACAGGATAATACAATACTACAGGAATAATACAGGATAATACAATACTACAGGAATAATACAGGATAATACAATATTACAGGAATAATACAGGATAATACAATACTACAGGAATAACACAGGATAATCCAATACTACAGGAATAATACAGGATAATACAATATTACAGGAATAATACAGGATAATACAATACTACAGGAATAATACAGGATAATACATTACTACAGGAATAATACAGGATAATACAATATTACAGGAATAATACAGGATAATACAATATTACAGGGATAATACAATATTACAGGAATAATACAGGATAATACAATATTACAGGAATAACACGGGATAATACAATATTACATGGATAATACAATATTACAGGAATAATACAGGATAATACAATATTACAGGAATAACACAGGATAATACAATACTACAGGAATAATACAGGATAATACAATACTACAGGAATAATACAGGATAATACAATATTACAGGAATAATACAGGATAATACAATATTACAGGGATAATACAATATTACAGGAATAACACAGGATAATACAATATTACAGGAATAATACAGGATAATACAATACTACAGGAATAATACAGGATAATACAATATTACAGGGATAATACAATATTACAGGAATAATACAGGATAATACAATATTACAGGAATAACACAGGATAATACAATATTACAGGAATAATACAGGATAATACAATACTACAGGAATAATACAGGATAATACAATATTACAGGGATAATACAATATTACAGGAATAATACAGGATAATACAATACTACAGGAATAACACAGGATAATACAATACTACAGGAATAACACAGGATAATACAATATTACAGGATGCCATTGGTCCTGGGCTCGCTTTCAGAGCTCAGTTTTCTTCATTCCCATAATGTATGATAAATGTGTGGCAGAGACAAAAATGTGGCTGTATTTTCAAATATCACTTGGTAGGTAGAAGAGAGGTGTGTGTGTGTGTGTGTGTGTGTGTGTGTGTGTGTGTGTGTGTGTGTGTGTACAGACTGATGATGTCATGGCTGAAAAATGAACACCGATAGTCACGTGTAACCTGGATTCTTACTGAGGGAGGGGGTGTCCGTCTGTCTTATCTGTTTCGTTTCTGCTGTCACTTCTCTAATTTCATTCTTGTTGAATAATCCAAGTGACCAACAGGTTCCTCAGCCCCCTGGGTGACGTCCGGGCCCTCACATCTCATGGGAAGCATCAGCACTAAGCCGTAAGTTTTAAAAGGTGAACTTTTTGGGTGATTTCCTTTTCCTGCTTCATATTGATTCTTTTTACTGTAAATATCTAGTTCCCTAGTATGTGTCCTGCGATAAGGCGATCGGCTCCCTTAGCAACCATTCAAATATCAAAGTCCTTTACAACCTGTAGTCCACAATTAGTATCCCGATTACTTAGTTCTTGTTCCTGTATTTGCTGTGTACTGTATGTCTGTGAACTGTTATAGATGTCTTTTGTGCTTCTGCTTTAGTGTTAGCAGTTTTGTGTCGTGCCACTTGTATGATTCTAGTTTCTCCCGCATTAGGGCTACCATGCCTCTGGACATCGGCTCATCTTTCTCCAAGCTAGAGGAGGATATTACATGTTCTGTGTGCCTCCAGGAGCTCACCGACCCAGTCTCTATCGCCTGCGGACACACCTTCTGCAGAGCCTGCATCGCCTCCTACTGGGACACCGTGCGGCTACAAGAATACCGCTGTCCAGAGTGCCGGAGTATCTGTCCCAAAGACCAGCTCATACCGGCCTATAGGCTCCAACATCTGGTTACAAAGGTCCAGCTTGTAGTAAAGGAAGAAAAAGCTAAATATATAGGCAGAATAGTAAGTGGGCCAATGTATGAAGCATTTTCGCTTCTCCAAAATTTATGAAAACGCAGAAATCAACGATTTCTCTAGTGGCACCTTCAGCCCCTTTTAATAACGCCGTGGCCAGTTGTAAGTCCAGCTGCCGCACCTGATGCATCAATGCCTGGCTGATGTGATATACTGTAAGCAGATACTTTTTTATTTTGTTTAATGCATTTTTAGCACTAAGACATCCTGCACCTCTGCGATAAGCAGCAATGAAGTATGTCTCTCAGCACTGAGAAATCGGGCATATTAATACATCTGCCCCTGACTGAATTAATGGTTGTATTGCTGTAGATGTGGAGATAGGGTTGTGGGGAAAAGAATAATTTCTGCAGAGTAGAAAATACTAAATGCAGGGAATGTTTAATTGTCTTTCTATTATCAGGCTCATGCGTCTGCTGTTCCGCTGGTTTACACTGATCCGCAGGGTCGGCTGCAGCTGGATGAATCCGCCGTACAGAGCTACTTCCTGGAGAGTGAGGTTACGGATTACCCCCTGTGCCTCATCTGTGTGATCGGGGAGACGCGACGGGGCAAATCCACTCTGATGAATTATATACTGAGAGCCCTTCACAGCCTGGTGAGGATCAGACACTGACTGGGTATTGGATGGGTCCTTATTACAGTGTAATACAGTCTGTGCACATAATAATAATATTATAGATACAGTATCATTACACCTTCCTTACCTGTGTAATCCTCCTCAGATACTTCATGGTATAATCGCACGCACACCTTCCTTACCTGTGTAATCCTCCTCAGATACCTCATTGTATAATCGCATGCACACCTTCCTTACCTGTGTAATCCTCCTCAGATACCTCATTGTATAATCGCATGCACACCTTCCTTACCTGTGTAATCCTCCTCAGATACCTCATTGTAGAATCGCATGCACACCTTCCTTACCTGTGTAATCCTCCTCAGATACCTCATTGTATAATCGCATGCACACCCTCCTTACCTGTGTAATCCTCCTCAGATACCTCATTGTATAATCGCATGCGCACCTTCCTTACCTGTGTAATCCTCCTCACATACCTCATTGTATAATCGCATGCGCACCTTCCTTACCTGTGTAATCCTCCTCACATACCTCATTGTATAATCGCATGCACACCTTCCTTACCTGTGTAATCCTCCTCAGATACCTCATTGTAGAATCGCATGCACACCTTCCTTACCTGTGTAATCCTCCTCAGATACCTCATTGTATAATCGCATGCACACCCTCCTTACCTGTGTAATCCTCCTCACATACCTCATTGTATAATCGCATGTGCACCTTCCTTACCTGTGTAATCCTCCTCACATACCTCATTGTATAATCGCATACACACCTTCCTTACCTGTGTAATCCTCCTCAGATACCTCATTGTAGAATCGCATGCACACCTTCCTTACCTGTGTAATCCTCCTCAGATACCTCATTGTATAATCGCATGCGCACCTTCCTTACCTGTGTAATCCTCCTCAGATACCTCATTGTATAATCGCATGCGCACCTTCCTTACCTGTGTTATCCTCCTCAGATACCTCATTGTAGAATCGCATGCACACCTTCCTTACCTGTGTAATCCTCCTCAGATACCTCATTGTAGAATCGCATGCACACCTTCCTTACCTGTGTTGTCCTCCTCAGATACCTCATTGTAGAATCGCATGCACACCTTCCTTACCTGTGTAATCCTCCTCAGATACCTCATTGTATAATCGCATGCACACCCTCCTTACCTGTGTAATCCTCCTCACATACCTCATTGTATAATCGCATGCACACCTTCCTTACCTGTGTAATCCTCCTCACATACCTCATTGTATAATCGCATGCACACCTTCCCTGACGCTACTTAGGCCACGTCTACTCCAGTCTTTCATTATTTAAATAACATGCAAACCTCACCGTGTTCCCTGCTTAATGGTTACTGTACCACGGCTGTATATACTTTAGAAAACATACAATCACTGTGCCGATATCTGTATAAAATAATGGGGACTGATTTAGAGATGGACGATAATGCGTACACAAAAACATTCTCTCACGGATCGCAGTTGCTAAATATGCTAACGCTTTCCAAAACGCATCAGAGCATTGCGACGCCCACTGCTCCCTTCTCATATCCATACTACGACGTACAACAGCGTAAACATCGGTAACATCGACTCACAGCAGGCAGCCATGCTTCATCTGTGCCAGGTCTGACCAGTCACAGACTCGGCAGCTCAACTGACTGAGTGCCGCTTATTGGAATATATTTATCTGTGTGACTAGTGGGCACCGTGGCTGATGATTATCTGGATGGAGTGTGCTGTTGCATTGGTCTAGATAGATATATATATATATATATATATTAATTACTTACACAACAGCGTATATCTTAAATCACATGACCATACATGTAGCAGTTCAGTATAGGTGATACAATATTTGTCATTTAAATCTCAAGTGTATGTCACTCAGACCTCTGTGTCCCGTGCAGCGAGGACATCAGTAATAACCTCTAGTCTTTATAATCTAGGAATGCATTAATAAGAATATTTGCCATTTTGCTACTGAGGCTGCAAGGAGAATGGGGAGTTGGTATTTGATTGCCTTCATCTACCCATTTTCTAAAGTCTACCACTGACTGACCTGGGGTGGGATTTATTAAGGATCACATTTTGTATCCCATTACTAACCACATGCATAGTGGCTTATATCAATGCTGTATGGATGTAGATTTGCATTTAAAACTGTAATCGCCATCTCTTCCGATGATCTGTCCTTTGCAGAGTGAGACCGTCCGGGTTGATGTCCTGGGAGTACTTCTGCACATGTGCGAAACGCGGGGGTCACGGGGAGAGATCTTAATGAATCTTTTTCTGATAATTATCTGAAAAGAAGCCCATGGTCTTTATTAGGCAACATCATCTATAGATGACGTTGCCTATAGGGTGCAAGCTCCAGAAAGTTTAGCTTTCCGGAGCTTAATACATATTTGGAATGCAGTTTTCTGAGGTTTGACCACATTTTAGTGTTAGTAATCCGGCCCCTGGGCTTTGTTATTTATAGTACATTAGACCTCTTTGTTTTGTATACTGTCACTGTGACTTGTTTTGTGCATCATTATACAGAATTATATTGCACAATGGCAGATAAAATAGATACATTTCTGTGTTCCCTCCTATAGGAGAGCGGTCAGCCGGTCAGCCTGGGAGAACCTAATGATTCCCTCACAGGGTTTGAATGGAAAGCTGGGACGGACAGCCTGACTAAGGGGATATGGATGTGGAACAGACCCTTTATCTTGGAGAGGAACGGGGACAAGGTGAGATTATGTATTTGTTCTGTCTTCTCGCATATAATTTGTGCCTCATTGGAATTCATAGTTATGTTCACCTAGTACAGTGGTCTCCAGCCGGTAGCTCGCGGTCTTCATTTTGGTAGCAGCTCACCTAGCTGCAGTACTGCCGAGTAAACTAGGAGGAAGTGACCTCTGAAGTGTGTGCTCCACCGCGGCATTGACACCATGGGTGGAGCCACAGGGACGCACGTCAGGTGATTGCCGCAGCCTCTACAGCAATCACCAGATGTTCTTTCCTGTGGTACCACCCAAGGCATCTATGCTATGGCGGAGCGAGTGACAGGGCCGTAGCTAGGGTAGTGCGGCCGATGCCATCGCACAGCGCACCACAGGTCAGGGGGCGCTGTTTGGACCTGTCATATTTCTGTTTATTATCGTTCTTGCTTGTAGCTTTCCCTTACTTCATCCCCAGCATCTCCTGGCCTCCCCTATCTCTTCCCTGGCCCTTCCCCATGAGGCCATGCCCCTTTTTTGGGTGCATTATGTCCCTTTGAAAATTGAGGGGGGCGCCAATGCTCTTTCAGGCACAGGGCACCAAAATGTCTCCAGTCCTGCCGGAAAATCACACAGCAGCCCTGCCAATATATTTTGCTCCTCAATTGCACGTACCTCCTTGGAGCCGGTAATTAACAATGAAATGTGCCTGTGCTTAAATGTTATCTACAAACTACAATAAATGCATTTTTATTTTCTATGAAACATTTTTTTTTTGTTTTATTCACTAAATTACCTTTAATTGTTCGGTCATTAGCCAGATTTTTTTTTTTCTACAATTTTAGTAGCTCTTCGGGAGGTTTAATTTTTCTAAAGTAGCTCACACCTCAATTAACGTTGGAGACCACTGACCTAGTAAATGAGTAATGCACATTAATAATTTACTCTCTGTGATGACTGCAATTAGTATGTGTGTAAACCTATTGAATGAATACCCCTGATATAGGTTCCCCCTATATTCCAAGCCATGGGGGCTGATGCTACAACAGGAAGACACACAGCCATACCTTCACCCAGCCCCAAACTTGTCTGCCTAGGGCTGAAATTCCTCTGAAGTGAGGGTCCCAAAAATAAAATGTGTCCCCCCTCCTGAGGAACTAAAAGCTTTTTGGGTACATGGATAATAATAAAATAATAGTTAATTATATTGTTCTATACAGGCGGACTACAGGTCTCAGCAAGCCAGCCCTGGCATGCTGTCACTTGAGGATCAACAACTGCCGGCATGCCTGGACTTAAAGGGCCTGCTTGCCCCTGTAGACCACCTGTAAAGAAAATATTAAAGTAAAGACAGTACTCGCACATCGCATGCTTTTAGTATTTTATTTAAAAAAAATAATACCAGACGCCTGGGTGGTCTCCTCTTGGGTCCATGTAGGCATCCTTGGTTTTTGGAAAATAAAAAAAATGCCCACCGGACCCCACGGACATCACTGTACATATTGTACAGTGCCTAAACCTGAAATGACCAGTTACTTGTGGTCATTCCATAGGATTGAATAAGGGAATCACTGATTGGCTGAGAATGTGGGAACAGTTGCTATGTCAGCTGTAAGCCAATCAGCACCTCCAAATGTATACCTATGGCAATGACCATGGTGACTGGTTATTTTGCGTTAGGTACTGTACACAGGGCCTGATTCAGAGCCACTCGCTAGCGCACAGCACTCGCAAGTGACTCAATGTTTGGCCACTGCGATATTGGCAGGGCTACAAGCTGGGGCAGCTGTCGATGGTGAGTGACAGCTCGCCCCGTTTTGTAGGCGGGTGGGGGGGTGGCTACACAACGCAGGCATTCCCTTAGGAACGCCTTGCGTTTGTGGGAGGACCTACTGACATCACTAGTGATGTCAGTAATGGACTTCCTGCTCTATTAGAGCAGGAAGCCCACTCGGGCTTGCAGCAGCTGAGACCCTACCCCAGCGTCTCGTCGCAAGCCCGATGGTCGCCATAATCGCGACGGTCTCCAGCCCACTTGCTCAAGCTGTGGGTGGACACCCACAGCTTTGCAAGCGGCCTGGAGACAAAAAAAAACGCCCACAGACCCTGCGAGCTGCCTGCGGCAGCGAGCGGGTTTGAATCAAGGCCACAGTGTACAGTGTATGTCCGGTGGGCTCAGTACATTTTATTATTATTATACTAGGACCAGGGGCATGCGCTGGTCTCTGGGAAAATGGCGCCCATGCCAACATGCGCAAGTCACCGGGAAAATGGCCGCCGACATTTTCCCAGTGATTTTTGCTGCTCTGCAGCGCTGGCCAGCACTCTGGAGACAACGGACAGGTAAGTATAAAGACTATATGGGTGCTGGGTGTGTGGTGCGGGCCCTCGTTTGCACCACACACCCTGCACCCATTATTGATACGCCCCTGACCGGGACCATAGTATTGCCTACTTGGACCGTAGAAGAAGCCATCCAAGGGTTTTGTATGTATGTAATTGTTACATATATGAGGTCTTTTTTTTTTTTTTTTTTTAACAATCAAATAATACAACACCGGCTGAGCGAGTCCTGCCCAGTGCACCCGGTCCTGTGAGACTCTGCTAGTGCAGGGTGTCTTTTTTGCACGCCAAGTGCTACGATGCAACAGCTGCAGCTTTTTTTCCACACCGAGCCCCGTTTACAGGCTCAGTCGCGCAGAGATGTACAAGTGTCACAAATTAAGGGGTCTATTTACTAAGCAGTGTTAGGAGACAGAGTGAAAAGTGATAAGGTGCCAGCCAATCAGCTCCCAACTGTCATTTTTCAATCACAGCCTGTGAGATGACAGTGAGGAGCTGATTGGCTGGTACCTTATCACTTTTCACTCTGTCTCCTAACACTGCTTAGTAAATAGACCCGTAAGACTGCTATCTGGAAGGAAAATGAGAATTGCCAGAGAATGTGATCTGCTGAACGGATACAATATCAATGTGATAATTCTAATATATGAACATTTGTTTAATAACGCTGCATTCTGACAAATGTATCCTCAGCATAATAAGAATTAAGTGATACTCCCTGGGAAGAATTTAATCTAGATACAATTAATTGTATGTACAATATAATAATATAGAGACGGAAGGAATAAAACGCTGTCCAGTATCAGAGGAGTTAGTATTTATTACATTTAGTGATCCACAGTTAAGTGAAGGAGACGGACATCCTTCTACATCCACGAAAACAATGAAGTGGTGACTGTACGGGACTGAATTTCGGTTTTAAAACACATTTTCATTCTTTATTTTAAATTTCTATATTTTTATTATTTCACTAACTGTTTCTGATGTATTTGACGGTTTCTGATGTATTTGACGGTTTCTGATGTGTGTATTTTACTGTTAAAAAAAAAGGTTATATTTTATTAATTTGAGTGCACCAGAAAAGAACCTTCTCTACACCTGTCTTTGTATTGTAAACGTCTTTGTTGTCCATGGTAGCACCCCCCACTGCTTACTTACGAACATATGGTAATATGAATAATGTATTAGGTTTTTTTTTTCTAACAATACAATATTTCAACTATATTATAACATGAGACTTGTGCGCATATATGTATTTTCCATTTTTTATTCTATCTCTATCTATCTATCTATCTATCTATCTATCTATCTATCTATCTATCTATCTATCTCTCTACAGTATCTCATATCTACAGTGCATCCGGAAAGTATTCACAGCGCTTCACTTTTTCCACATTTTATGTTACAGCCTTATTCCAAAATGGAATAAATTTATTTTGTCCTCAAAATTCTAAACACAATACCCCACAATGACAATGTGTAAAGTTTTTTTGATAGTTTTTTTTTTAATTAAATTTGCAAAAATAAGAAATCACATGTACATAAGTATTCACAGCCTTTGCCATGAAGCTCAAAATTGAGCTCAGGTGCATCCTGTTTCCACTGATCATCCTTAAGATGTTCCTACAGCTTACTTGGAGTCGACCTGTGGTAAATTCAGTTGATTGGACATGATTTTGAAAGGAATACACCTGTCTATATAAGGTCCCAAACTTGACAGTGCATGTCAGAGCACAAACCAAGTCCAAGAAATTGTCTGTAGACCTCCGAGACAGGATTGTCTCGAGGCACAAATCTGGGGAAGGATATAGAAAACTATCTGCTGCTTTGAAGGTCCCAATGAGCACAGTGGCCTCCATCATTCGGAAATGGAAGAAGTTCGGAACCACCAGGACTCTTCCTAGAGTTGGATGGCCATCTAAACTGAGCGATTGGGGGGAGAAGGGCCCTAGTCAGGGAGGTGACCAAGAACCCTGATGGTCACTCTGTCACAGCTACAGCATTCCTCTGTGGAGAGAGGAGAACCTTTCAGAAGGACAACCATATCTGCAGCAATCCACCAATCAGGCCTGTGTGGTAGAGTGGCAAGATGGAAGCCACTCCTTAGTAAAAAGCACATGGCAGCCCACCTGGAGTTTGCCAAAATGCACCTGAAGGACTCTCAGACCATGAGAAACAAAATTCTCTGGTCTGATGAGACAAAGATTGAACTCTTTGGCGTGAATGCCAGCGTTATGTTTGGAGGAAACCAGGCTCCGCTCATCACCAGGCCAATACCATCCCTACAGTGAAGCATGGTGGTGGCAGCATCATGCTGTGGGGATGTTTTTCAGCAGCAGGAACTGGGAGACTAGTCAGGATAGAGGGAAAGATGAATGCAGCAATGTACAGAGACATCCTGGATTAAATCCTGCTCTTGACCTCAGACTGGGGCGACTGTTCATCATTCAGCAGGACAACGGCCCTAAGCACACAGCCAAGATATCAGAGCAGTGGCTTCAGGACAACTCTGTGAATGTCCTTGAGTGGCCCAGCTAGAGCCCAGACTTGAATCTGATTGAACATCTCTGGAGAGATCTGAAAATGGCTGTGCACCGATGCTTCCCATCCAACCTGATGGAGCTTGGGAGGTGCTGCAAAGAGGAATGGGCGAAACTACGGAAACATAGACTGTGTGCTTACATATATATATACATTAATCAATATATGTGTGTGTGTGTGTGTAGAAACAGCATCTCTCTGTGGAAATGCGATCCATAATATAGGGTAAACTCCCAAGAGATAGTGCATCTTATACAGTGAGATCGTGCAGGGTAAATTACACTGACACGCTGTGATTAAAAAACAACCAGCACGGAGATTGCGGCGACAGCCTAATAGAAGTTGTATTTAATATAATGTTGTATTGGCCAGAATGAAGTAATCTCTTGAAACAGATGCATATAAAGTTGTGGAACTGTGAAAGAGTAACACAATAATAAGGAAAGATTAATATTTGGGAATGAGCTGTCATGTCTCTGAGCACAGGATTTATTAGTGTGCATGCAGCAGGCTCCCATTGTAATACAGTCATTCCTAGCTTAGCTAATAACAACAGTGTCCTTTGTCAGTAGATAGGGAGCCTTAGTACATACCACCTTTCCCTGATAACAGGACAAGTAGCTATATGCACATATGAGAAGCTCTTTAGCAGAAAACTACTATCTTTACAGTCCTGATGTGTTTGTACTTAATAGATGACCAAACAGTACAGAAATTGTTTTAACCCTTCATTGTCCTTGTTAAATGTATGAGAATAACTGACGAATATCACCCGCACGTGAAGTTGCCGCTCATGACTATGCACTATAACTATAAGGAATTATTATTGCGACAATTAAATACAAAATAAAAGCATTTTAGGTAAATAACCATACCTTTTATTGAATAATATATTATCATCACATTAATTCCTTTAGTACATGTCTCATACACAGCATAATGTGGAAACATGCAACCTGGATTGAATAAAAATAACCAGGTCTGAATTATACCTCGTTTCCACCAAAAACCTGGGTCCAATCTAGGTTTTAGGACATAGGCCCTCATTCAGAGCCGCTCGCTATTTGCGGTCGTTCGTTTTCTAAAAAGGGGTGGCTATTCAAATGAACCGTTCGCACTTTGCGGTCTGTTCACGCCTCTAAGTCTGAACGAGCGAGCAAAACATGCGAACGTAAATTTGAAAAATACGCCCCCTGGCCGCTCGCACCATACGTCATGTCCGCTATTTATTAGATTAATCGAGTACATCGACCAGCGTATGAACTGCTCGCTATTCTTGTGGTAGGTTTTTTCAACAGCTATTTTGCGAGCAGTTCTGAGTTAAAAAAAAACAAGTGACGTAGTCAATGACGCTGCTGGATTAATTATGCACTCCCTTAAAACGCCCGTTTTGACCTTTAAGCACGCCTGCGATCGGATTTCCACTCCCCGTTTTCAAACACCTTCCCCTGTTACCACCCACAAACGCCTCATTCTGTCACTCAAATTAGCAGGCATTCGCTATTTTGCGAGCACATGAATTTCGACCGCACTGACTGGTTCGCGCATGCGTATAACAATCCGTACGCATGCGCAGTTGGGCAAACATCGCTCGGAGCGAACGAGCTGCCGCTTACGAGCGGCTCTGAATCAGGCCCATAGTTCCAACCCAGGTCAGACCGCATTTACACTGCACCTTCATTCTGGGTTACTCCCAGGTCAGCCCTGTTCACACTGAACTCAGGTCTGCCCTGCTAAACCTGTGAGGTCATAAAAAGTGGGAGGTGACTGCTCCACAACCACCAATCAGCTCATTTTAGACATGACCCAAGTCAGATAACCCGAGTTGCACCGTTTACACTGCACCATTACATGGGTCCTTACTGGGTTCGATTGCTTGGTCACATGACCTGGGTTATTTTCCAGGGACCCTTTTACACTGAGCTGTGACCCGGGTAGACCCAGCAAAAAGCCATGTTTTTGCTCTGGTGTAAAAAGGGTATTAGCTACATGTCTGGCTGACAGTTTTTCTGATACATTTATTGCAAAGTTTTAAAGATACAAAAGTATCAATTTAAAGAATAGATACATCTTTGAAACACACACAGTGACTAACTTCTACACCGACTGAGATATCCCGGGTTGATGCACGTGAACGCGCATAACTCCGGGATTTTAGTAGGTGTAAACTGATCAACCCGGGTCCAAGTGACCCGGGGATCCGACCCTGCTTTATTGCAGGGTTGAGCGCGGGTTGTTCCCATGACACCCTGCAATGTAAACTGTGCGTCCCGGTTGACGATGACCCGGGGTCGCGCTGCATGCCGTCTGATTGGCCGGCTTCAGTGGCGCTTGGAGATGACATCATCTCCAAGCGGCCACTGCAACAGCGCCTGCCCGAGCGGCACGAAGCAGCGCACTCCACCTGCTCTCCCTGCCTCCGGACCGCTGCAGGATAAGGTAAGTAGGTCGTGGAGGGGGAGGGAGGGGGAAAAGCACTGGTCACCTTCACCGGACAGCCGGGTCAGTGCTGACCCGGGTCAGGTGTGAATGGTGCCGACTCGGGCATAGCCCGGATCGGCGCCGCAGTGTAAAAGGGGTTTGTTCCGGGTCAGACCTGGGTACTTTGGTGTAAAAGGGGTATAAACTGAAATAGACTTATAAATGAAGACAGTACGCAGCCTTAGTTTTTAAATAAGTCTTTATTCACCTATTCAATTTCTGTTCTTTATCACTCTATACTGCTACATAAATGTTAACAATTATATTTCACTTGATGACCTGATTGAAGGATATACAGTACTTATTAAAATATAATTTTTCATATATAAGAAACAGAGTAGGATATTAGTACTCTCATTAATATTTCTAGACCAAAAGGTACTGGTCTTTTTAAGGTATACCCAATAAACATAGTTTTTATATATACAGTAAGTGTGATTTGTGGGTGTGAGTGCACCTACTGTAATTAAAGTGATTATCTTTCTTTTTGAAAATGTTGGTTTGTATATTGTAATCAGTAGGTAGCACCACTAGCAAACAAAACCAATATCTGAATTATTATAAACATGATATGTGGCATCCTCGTTTGAATATCATTTTGACCTAATATCTTGGTGCAGAGTATTCTTCTCTTTTATATAATCAAAGGTACTTGTGCCAAGCTTGCTGCATCATTTTCAAAAATGATTTGAGGCTGTAATTGCTGCCAAAGGTGCATCAACAAAGTATTGAGCAAAGGCTGTGATTACTTATGTACAGTATATGTGATTTCTTATTTTTTTTTAATTAAATTTGCAAAAAACTAAAAAAAAACTTTTTACACATTGTCATTATGGAGTATTGTGTGTAGAATTCTGAGGACATAAATGAATTTATTCCTTTTTGGAATAAGGCTGTTATCTATCTATCTGTCTGTCTGTCTATCTACCTATCTCGTGCATACATCTCACCCTCTATCTCGTGCATACATCTCACCCTCTATCTCATGCATACATCCCACCCTCTATCTCATGCATACATCTCACCCCCTATCGCATGTATACATCCCACCCCCTATCTCGTGCATACATCTCACCCTCTATCTCATGCATACATCTCACCCCCTCTCTCATGTATACATCCCACCCTCTATCTCATGCATACAACCCACCCTCTATCTCATGCATACATCCCACCCTCTATCTCATGCATACATCCCACCCTCTATCTCATGCATACATCTCACCCTCTATCTCATGCATACATCTCACCCTCTATCTCGTGCATACATCTCACCCTCTATCTCATGCATACATCTCACCCCCTATCGCATGTATACATCCCACCCCCTATCTCGTGCATACATCTCACCCTCTATCTCGTGCATACATCTCACCCTCTATCTCGTGCATTCTTCTCACCCTCTATTTCATGCATACATCTCACCCTCTATCTCGTGCATACAACCCACCCTCTATCTCGTGCATACAACTCACCCTCTATCTCATGCATACATCCCACCCCTATCTCATGTATACATCTCACCCCCTATCTCATGCATACATCCCACCCTCTATCTCATGCATACATCCCATCCTCCTATATTGTGCATACTGCCATTGCTTCAGCATATATAAAGTATCCACATAAAATAGATTAGTTATCTTATCCTTAATGTCTTAATTTGCTGACCATGACCCTTTTTACATGACTCACTCCGTGTCCTCCTGTCGTCCTCCCTCCGCAGATGGCCGTGTTTGTCCTGGACACAGAGGGGTCGCTGGATATAGAGAGTGACCGGGAAACTAGCATCAAGCTGTCGGCTCTGTCCATGCTCCTCAGCTCATACCTGGTACTAGCTCAGCACTTTATGTCACTTTATAGGGAACGTTATATGGTCTCTAAGAGGCGTCTTTATACTATTTACCACAATATCTACAATCTATTTCTAATTCCCAGATTTTCAATGTTAATCAAAACTTGAAAACTACAGAGCTGGACTATCTTGAGGTAAGGTGGCCTTATGGATTTATTATTTATTTAGTTTATTTATCAGCAGTTATTTATATACAGTAGCGCAGACATTGTGATGAGAATTCCCATTTTCATTTAGATTATTTTGACTATATGCAGTGTGTCACATTCATCGTATATTTATTGACATCAAACATTATTTTTATAATGGTTTAATCAGATGTATCTGCACGTCTCTGAGCTGACTGGAGAGTCCTTTTCTCTGCAATATCTACAGGTAATTATAACTGTTCATTGTTCTAATAGTTATTATTTGTTCTATCATCCAGGGGAAGGGCTATTCCTGTGATGTATTGTAGCATATACAGTAGGTATTGGGAATTATCCTGTACTATTTCATGGACTGCATTTTGGAGGTGATGCATCCCGCCAATGATAGCATGTATACCGGTGTTTAGTAACGCAGAATGCATGATGATTTACGCAAAGGCCTGCTCTCCCAATAAACTTTTTCCTATGCAGTGTGGGGACTTCCAGCTTTATGATCCTGCGCATGCATGAACCGCGGGGAACCCTGGGAGGGATCCTATTGGATCCCACTCGTGAGAAACTCCGAAAAGAAGCCCATCGGCCTATCGGGACCAAGCTCTGGAAAGTTTTGCTTGGTGCATGCAGTATATGTGGTTGAACCTCCTAAAACGGCATTTTCTGAGGCTTGACTACATTTTTTAGCTTAGTGCATCCCACCCATTGTGTGGAATAACTTGTACCATGTGATCTCTGGGAGTCACCAGCTAGCGATATAACTGTTCTTATCATCTTCTGTTATAGCACCTGAATCTCCTGGTGCGAGACTGGCATAATCCAGACGACTGCGGAAGAGAAGCCGCCCGGACATACATAGACCATGAGATGCAGGTAATCCATTATATATATATATATATATATATATATATATATATATATCTATATCACACACACAGGTAATGTAATTTGCAGACATGGTGCGGTTGGAATGTCCTGCTCTATCCTTGCCTCCCCAGCTGGTCTCTGTAGCCACGGTTACTGGTCATGTGACTCCCCGCTGTATGCAGTAAGAATCGGCCATTTTCTGTCAGCTGATAACTGGACTCCGCTAGCTGCGCTTCATGTACCCCAGAGCTCTCAGATGACTCCTGTAAGGTCTCTGGGTCATGTGAGGAGACAGCGGGGGTCTAGCAGACCATGAAGAAGCCTCCTCAGTGTAGACGTATAATCCTGCAGAGGGTGCAGTGGGGTTAGCTGACTTCTGCATTTTGTTATGTATGTGTTTAGTATATGCTGCCTAATACGTAAGTACACTTAGGGCTTGATTCGGAGTCGGACGCTGCTCTTTAGCATATATACTGTCCACATATATAGTGCCAATCACTTCTCTCTCACCCACCTGGTGGCTCCTGCTGCCCACCATCACTTTTGCCCCCTGTGGCATTCCACCATCCTCCCATATGCCCTCTCCTTGGTGCCCCCCCACCTTGGGCAGCTCTCGCAGCTGGTTGGAGTCCAGGAGCAGCTCCTACAGGCTGCGGCCTTCTTGATGGTACTCCTCCTTGGGCATGGTCTGCTGGTTACAGCGCCACAGGGGGGTGCACTTCAGCATGGCCGCCCTGGCTGAGAGACAGCCATTCTCAGTCAACTATCGGCCTGTTACCATGGTAGCGGCCGCTGATTGGATTCAGCAAAAGACCACTTTCCGGACCAAAACGCTAAGATCCCACACAAGGAAGAGGACATTTTGGCTCGTTTTTGGATCCGAGCCCAGCAGGAAGACCCGATCCGGGACTGGTGTTCGCTCAGAACTCCTAAGTTCCAGGAAACCAAATCCACTCCTCTCTAGTCTATTATAATTATATTGATCAGGGATATTATAGCAAATACATATATCTCTAACCTAATATGATTTTTTGGGGGGTTTCTTTCAGAGACTGCGCAAGAGTTCAAAAAACCATCGGGTGTTGATGACCCTGAGAAGCCCCTCTGTAAGCGGATTCCTCTTACCTCACCCTGGAAAGCAATTCCTCAGATCCACTCAGGGGAGCCTGTCAGGTAATGTGCTGTAATAAAATAGGCAGAGGACTTGGAGGACAGATCCTGGGTTGAAGTTATCAATACAGAGAGGACTGGAGGAGAGGTGGTCCTGGGGAGTGGTGGGGGCAATAAGCTGAGTTTAAATTTTTGCCTTTCAAACTTAAATACATACAGAGCACCAGCAGGTGAGCGGATGTGGGTAGTCAGCAGTAATGTCGGGTCTCACTGGAGCTAAGTTGGAGACAACTGTCTTCCACTGTGATACTCAACACAGTACCAAGATGGCGCCATTCATGCGCAGTACTTAGGGCGGTGCCCATCTTGGAATAGGGAGATAGGACTCCCTGGAGAGTCAACATGGATTCTGCGCAATAGCGCTCTCCATTCTCAACAAAATCAAGGGATATTCCACTGATTGTAATTTAATTGAGATACATCCCGCCCCTGTTCGCTGGTATACCAGTGTTTTTTAACCCCAGTATGCATGCCGTAACAGCTCTACCGATATAGAGCTATCCTGGTGAAGTAGCGGCTTCCAGGTTTATGACCGGGAACTCCTAATGAGCATGCACAGCCATCGGCCAGTGCGTGCACAAGCCGCGAACACCAGAGAGGGATTCTTCTGATCTCTCCTCGGGAACTTCTTGTGGAAAGAAGCCTATAGGGGGCTTTTGGCAGTGCCTTCTATAGATAGTGTTGCCTATCGAGCAGAAGCTAAATAGAGTTACACTTTCCGGAGCTTGTTGCATATCATCGCAGCCCCATAGAAGTCTATGGGACTGCTGTGATGGGGATCTTTTTAATATAAATGGTGAGTTATAATGTGTGGTAGTAAACCTTGGAAACCGTTGATTTTCTGAGGCTTTACCACATTTATGTGTTTGCTACATCTCGCTGCTAAAGAGGGGGTGAGGGAGAGAGGTTGGAGACTTCAGTATCCATGGGATCCAGGGGGTGTTATAGTCGCCAAAATAAGGGAGGAGAGTCAGGTGCTGAAGTAATGGAAGAACAGTACTCTTCTACTTTTTACTATACAGAGTATCTGAGGTGCATCATATAGAAGTTATGATGATGGCCTGTAAATTCCAAAAACATAGACACTTATTTTACATACAAGTGTCCTTTGTCTATCGCCACCAGGGCTGGCTGAGGCAGCAGCTTCATTTGGCCGAGCAATGTAAAGGATCTAATGGTGACCTCGCTACCTTAATGGGACAACCATTATTGCTTAAAGAGATGATCATTATTTAGCCTCAGCATACAATACAATTTAAACCAAATCTAGGAATAAAAGAAGACTGAGGGGGAGGTGTAATAAACCTTCGAGGCAAATAAAGTTGCTACCTATCAGCTATTGTCATTTTATAGTCTATTTAAATGATTGGTGACACTTTGGGGAGCTCCCAAAATACAGCAGCTAGTGGTTTATCCAGGTCCTATCACCTCAAAGGCCCGAGAATACTGGTTATAAAAAGAGGGGTAGTGGGATAAAGGACTTGTAATTGTACCCAGAAAATGGGCACTGGGACCCCTAGACCACCGGTTCCCAGGAATTCTGGATATTTCTAAGGGGTTAAACACAGGAGGGTCCCAATGCTTGGTAAAATTCCAGGTACAGCATCTTAGTCTGGTCCTCACTGTTACATACACCTGCTTGCTTACACGTTTTGACTGCTTTGTCTTCATCAGAGCATATTGAGTGTGTGCTAGATAAATGATCGCTAGAAGCTGATTGGTAGCACTATGGGGAACTTCAGCTATTAATCTCTCTAGAAAGGTTGGACACATCTCCCCTTGAGTCCAGTGAGGTTACAATCTATAGGATGTGTGTAGCACGCAACAGTTAATATTTAGGTAATGTGTATAAGAGGTGTCAGTCTTCTGTCTCTCCAACCAATCATCCTTTATTCGCAGATATGGATGAAGATTTCAGGAGTCACCTGAGAAGATACATATCAGACCTTGTGGGAGGACTTTGGCAACACCGTAAGACTGACATTAATGGAGTGGAGATTACAGGCGCCCATGTGGGGAGAACACTGAAGGTCAGTTCCTAATTGATGAGTGGAATTATTGTGAATTATAGCAGGTCTTTTATGGGCCTAGGATTATTTCCAAATTCGTTGGTCCAGATGTATTTTTATCCTTGGTGTAAGTGTTCTAGACCACAGGTTCTCAAACTCTGACCTCAGGACCCCAAACAGTGCATGTTTTCCAGGTCTCCTCGCAGGATCAAAAGTGAGATAATTAGTTCCTCCTTTGGTTCTTTTAAAATCTGTCAGTGAGTAATGACTACACCTGTTCACCTGCTGGGTGACCTGGAATACGTGAACTGTGTGGGGTCCTGAGGACCGAGTTTGAGAACCACTGTTCTAGACCATACCTGTCCAGGAAGGGAATATAATGCAGGGGGTTTAGTTTGGAGAAACATTGTAGGATTATTACACCAGTATATCGAGTCATGTATAATCCTGTTTTTTTTGTTGAATTCCAGGAGTTTGTCAGTGCGATACAGCAACAACATTACAGCTTTGCTTCCCCTCTAGAGGTAATAAAGTTATATATCGCTGTTCTTCATGTTCATGGTTTGACCACTGGGGGCGCTCTTTCACTACAGTCTGGGTACAGTAAATTGTTGCACTAGTAAGGTACTGATATGGTTGGGGCTTATTCGTGTGTACACATAGATGCAGATCAGAATGTCATACAGTATGGTAATATATATATAAAATTAGCTTAATAGTAGCATGAAGTGAATATACCTGTAGCGCTGTGCACGGATAATGTCACTGATGATGAAACACATTGTAGTGTTATAACGTCTCACACAGTACATGTCATATTACACTACACACAAGCGCACGTCGCATTATTCCACACGTCTAATTGTCTTGCTGCTGTATCGCCTGGTCACCTGTACAATATATTCTCTCACCAGATGTTCTATTCACTTGAAAACCGCAAGAACATGAAAAACATTATCAAGAGATTTCAGGATTTCATGGACAATCAGGTAAAGGAGCTACGAATCATAACCCCCCCCTCCCTCTACCCCCGAACTTTCCAATAACCAGCACTAGGCTGACCAAGCTGGGGGGCTTACACTATCAGTGACACACACAGCCTGCCATAACCTAAAACCAGCCCCAAACTTGTAAGCCCAGGGCCGAATTAATAATGGGGCTGATGGAGTTGTGTGGCGTCTGCACTGCATTAGACAGCAGCCTGCCAGAGGCCCCGCCCCCCCGGCTGCGCAACTTCCCCCGCCGGCCCTCTCTCGCGTCCGGATCAAAAGCCGAAATGAATACTCATTAGAGCAGCGCTGGGAGAGCTTTATTAGCTCTCCCAGCGCTGTTTATGCCCAGTGACACCGACTCGGTAGCGGCGCCAAGGCTGCCTCCGCACCACATAACATGTGTGACGTCACACAGTTGCCGAGCACCACCACCGGTGCCAAGAAGTGCCGGCCCCGGCTATGTCCAGTTATCCACCAGCACAGCAGGTCCTTGTAGGCGGCCTGGCAGCGGCCGTCCTTAGGTGAGGTGCTTGTCAGTCCTGCTAGCCAGGCTGCCTGGTTGCTGCTTTATAGTAGTATACATTGTACACATAATACAGGGCAGGCAACAGGCTTAGGGGTCTATTTACTAAGCAGTGTTAGGAGCAGTGGCGTCACAAGGCGGGTGCGGGGGGTGCGGCCCGCATCCGGGTGTCACCCGCCGAGGGGTGACACCAAGGTGCAGGATCCCCCTCAGTGATAGAAGCCGGGTGCTGCACTATAGCATTAAGTGCAGCACTTGGCTCCTGTCAGTGAGGGAGCTGGCACTGCCCATGCCCGCACCTCCTGCACCCCCCGCCGGCACCACCCCATTGATACCTAATGTATCATTTTGTTAACCACGGCCACGGCCCAGGTTCGCGCCGCGAGGCCACGCCCCTTCCGAAGGGTCGATATGTGAGACCACGCCCCCGACACACCCCCTCCGAAGACCACGCCCCCATTCCGGCAGGTGCCGCGCGCATGGCGCCCCTCCCCACCCCGGGTGTCACCGTGGGGAGGGACGCCACTGGTTAGGAGACAGAGTGAAAAGTGATAAGGTACCAGCCAATCAGCTCCCATCTGTCATTTTTCAAACACAGCCTGTGAGATGGCAGTTGGGAGCTGATTGGCTGGTACTTTATCACTTTTCACTTTATCTCCTAACACTGCTTAGTGAATAGACCCCTTAGTTAGTTGCTTATGAAAGTTTAATAATTCTAGATAGATATTATATATACTCCAAATATTTATAATATATACATGCAGTGTGTATGTGTGTGTATATATAAATATATATAATATAAACGTGTGTGTGTGTGTGTATAAATATAAATAATATATACATGTGGTGTGTGTGTATATATAAATATATATAATATATACATGCGGTGTGTATATATAATATTTCTACATCAGGGTCCATAGGGTATCCACAGGATACCTTGGGGTATAGGTGATGACGTCAGGCATCGGGCACCATAGAGTTAAGTTTTCGGCCTCCCAGGATGCACTAGGGTCCCCCTCCTATACCCCGCCCCCGAGCCAAGGCATCTCAGTTTCGTTTGGTGCCCGGCCGGAGTCGGATGCACCTGTTAGAGGAGGGCTAAGAATAACCCCTGAAGTTTTCTTCTATGCAGCTGTGGCTGCACATCTGGAAGTACAGCATGGACAGTCAGTCCTGACGTCCATGCTGTCTTCCCTACACCCCCGCCGGTACCAGAACGCCGGTACTGATCCAGGGATGCTGGTAAGCATCTGGGGTCACAGCTAGCGGTGACCCCAGATGTTTAGGACCATGGCCGGATCCAAGGGGGCAGCAGCGGGGTCCCGTGGTGGGAACCTGCTGAGACATGGTCCAGAGTCCCCAGGCAGGGGGCTCCCTGGGGACTGGCTGCAGCGTGGAGCCAGGTACCTAACCTGCGCTTCCACTACCCCCCTGGGACAGCGGACTGCGGCTGAGCGGTAGCTCATTAATTGCATGCCAGGGGAGCGTGCCTTCCCTGTACACAGCCGGCGCCTCCCCTGCTGCACACAGCCCTCTCTGCTCTATGCTGACTGGCCCTGTGGCAGCGCTCCTACCCCAGGCCGGCCTCATCTATGCTCCTCGGTGGCCATCTTTACATAGAAGCATGGTGAACGCTGCTGGAAGCTTTTGATCGGTGGCATCGCGGTCTGGGTCCCCCGGCATACCTCTCCTACGTTGGTTCAGGTCTGTGTATGCAGCGCTGTATCCTAACAGGCTCTGAGTCTGCGTAGTTGAGGATCAGAGCTGATAGTGCAGGAATTAATTTCTTTGCATTGTATGTGACTTCTGCTAGCTGCCTGTACTTTTATTTTCTACTGTCAGCCATTTCACTGTCCCTGATCTTTCTGCTAAAGCCCTTGCGGTGCGGTGATTGCATGGTGGTCTCACACTATATTAACAAGTATCAGTGAGAGGGGTCACATACTTACCATCATGTCTGAGAGTGACTTTCCTCTCCAGCTTATGTGTACTACGTGTAAGGTACCAATAGCAGAGGGGGAGGGTAGCGTGGAGGGGCGCTGTCGGCAGTGTTCTTTATTGGCGTGGCCAAATACTGTCACGGCCCCGGTACAGGAGCTGCCCTGGGCTTGTTTCGCCAAAGCGCTTACAACCCTGGTGGGCCAGTTAGCTCCGCAGCCTGCGTTCTCACAGATGGGATTATCCCAGCAGTCAGTGGTGTCGTCACTCATGCAGAGTTTCCCAAGGCAATTGATGGTACCCCACAGTCTCCCTATTTCCCCTCCCCAGGTCTCTCAGGAGCCTGCGTGGGTTAATTCTCTGACAAGTTCTGTACAGCACTTGTCAGACGTGTTACAAGGGGAGTCTGTGTTGAGGCCACATAAGCGGCCGGTGGCGTCTCTGTCCGCTCCTTATGAGGATGACGACGTGACGTCTGATGATGGGGAGATTCTGGATCTTTCTGACGCTAGGTCCAAGGTTTATATTCCTGGACTTATTCGGACAGTCCGCACAGCTTTAGTGATTGAGGATGAAAATCCTCCGGTGTCCAAATCTTAATATGCCTTTTTTAAGGATATTAAGGGTGACGCCACAGTGTTTCCTCTTTCGGGTCAGTTAGCGGACCATTTAGAGGAGGCGTGGAAACATCCCGGGCAAACGGTATCAGCCTCAGAGACGCTTGGCTGTGGCTTATCCGTTTGCGGGAATCCCCTCCACAGGTGGATTCTCATGTGACACGCCTAGTTCGAAGTGCCACATTGCCCATGTCCTCCATGACTTCCTTGAAGGATGCTACGGACCGTAAGGTGGAGATCTGCTAAAGTCCGTTTATTCCCTTGCGGGGGGGGGGGGCAGCTAGGCCGGCTAAGGCCATTTGTTGGGTAGCCAGAGCTATGGAGCGCTGGGCTGATAGTTTGGAGGCGTCTTTCGATTCCGACTGTTTGGCTTAACAGACCGAGTTGATAGGCAATCTCCGGGATTCGGCCACTTATATCAATGAAGCAGCCTTGGATATCAGTACCCTGGCGTCTCGGATTTCTTCGGCAGCTGTCGCTGCTCGTCGCACCTTATGGTTGTGATCTTGGAAGGTGGACGCTGATTCCAAGAAGGGCTTGGAAGCTTTGCCTTTTAATGGAGAAGTCCTATTTGGTCTGGATCTGGACAAAATCGTAGCCACGCTGGCAGCAGCCAAATGGGCATGTCTTCCGTCTGCTGCGGTTCCTTCCAGTTCTGGTACGTCGTCCTTTCGGCCTTACAGGGCCCAGGGTAGGCCTAAGACACAGTCTTTTCCCAGACAGGCTGGCCCCAAAAAATCGGCCAAGCCCCGGAAACAGGCCTGGAGTACCAGACGTCCGGCCCCTCAGCCAGATGACAAGCCTGCGGCCTGCCGGTCCGGGCCTCCCTTTGGGGGATCCCAAAGTGGGAGGCCGTCTGCTGCAGTTCGCCCAGTGTGGGTCAGTTACCACGACAGACACTTGGGTTCACGAGGTGGTTTCTCACGGGTACACCCTCTCCTTTCGGCACAGGCCCCCGTCCCGATTCTTCACCATGGGTCTTCCATCAGACCGGAACAAAGCCATGGAACTGCGGAAGGTTTTGCACACTATGCTCTAGGCTGGAGTTATAGTGCCTGTTCCATTCTCCCAGAGGGACCAGGGTTTCTATTCCTATCTGTTTTTGGTGCAGAAACCCAATGGGTTGTATCGTCCGATCCTCAACCTCAAAGCACTCAACAAGTCTTTGCGGGTGCCGAGGTTTCGGATGGAGACCCCATACGGCCCATCATTCTGGCACTGGAACCAGGGTATTACATGGTGTCGTTGGACATACAGGACGCTTACCTGCATGTCCCTATTCTTTTACGCCATCAACAGTTCCTCAGGTTTGCAATCATCACTTCCAGTTCCGGGCGTTACCTTTTGGGCTGGCGACAGCACCACGTGTATTCACCAAGGTGATGGCGATCATGGCGGCTTCCCTGCAGCTGTAGGGAGTGCGCATGTTACCGTACTTGGACGACCTTCTGTTGGTGGCAGGACCACCAGCCCCAGGGTGTGTCTCAGCCTCTTCTCCCCCCCCCCCACCCCCAGCGTGTGTCTCAGCCTCTCCTCCCCCCCAGCCCCAGCATGTGTCTCAGCCTCTCCTTCCCCCCACCCCCAGCATGTCAGCCTCTTTCCCCCCCAGCGTATGTCAGCCTCTTCCCCCACCAGCCCCAGGGTGTGTCTCAGCCTCTCCTCCCCCCCAGCACCAGCATGTCTCAGTCTCTCCCCCCCAGCGTGTGTCTCAGGCTCTCCACCCACCCAGCACCAGCATGTCTCAGCCTCTTTCCCCCCCAGCGTGTGTCAGCCCCTTCCCCCACCAGCCCCAGGGTGTGTCTCAATCTCTTCCCCCCCCCCAGCATGTGTCTCAGCCTCTCCTCCCCCCCAGCGTGTGTGTCAGCCTCTCCCCCCCCCCCAGCCCCAGGGTGTGTCTCAACCTCTTCCCCCCTCCATACCACCGCCACTTACCTTATTTCTTCCTCTTATGTTCCTCTCGATCCTCTTGCTCCAGCAGCCCGGCACCCTGTTATGACACAGCGCACGTGACGTCACGTGCGCCGTGTCATAACAAGGTGTCGGGCTGCCGGAGCAAGGGGTCGGGCCGCGGTGGGTGTCTCTCATGTTGGAGCCGGAGCAGCCGAAGCGGGCCCGCTCCAGCTCCAACCATTTAGTTAATGGGGACCTGGTCGGCGGGCAGCGGCGCTGTCGGATGCACGCATGCCATGGGCCCCTGCACCACTGCGGGCCTCGGTGCAAAGTAGCGGCTGCACCGCCGCTAGTTCCGCCCCTGTATGTGTGTGTATGTGTGTATGTATGTATATATATATATATATATATATATATATATATTGTGATAGGATCACTGGTAAAGTGGTCTGTGGCAGGTACATTGGTCCCAGATTCCTGTCTTATGTGTTCTAAACCCCCAGGAGAAAGTCTGCAGTGTAGCAGGCTTGAGTTTCGGCTTTTTGAAAAGCCGGTTTGGGACCTGGGGGTTGTGGGTGAGAGGAGAGGGAGGGCTCCACCCACGGCCACTCCAGGTTTTGGTTCTCTTAGCCTGGTAACAGGCTTGTTAGGGTTTCCACCTGAGAGTGGCCAATATAAGCATAGTGTGTTTAGGGCTGAGTGTCTCACCTGGGAGAGCAGACAGGGAGTTTGCTCAGAGACACTGGAAAACCTATTTGTGAGTACTGTGCTGTGCGTTGTTGCTGGCGAGGGCATTAGGCCCTGCCAGGTTCTGGTAGTGAGGGAACTACCTGTGAAGTTAGTGCCCCGACAGGGCTAGGATTTACGTTTATGTTTTCTTTGTGTTATTTCTGACATAGTACAATAAAGACTGGCGCCGACCAGCTTGTACTTGCATCCAGACTGGTGTGCTGCTTCCCTGCTGCTGTGTGTGTGTGTAAGGAAGGAGTCCTCTACCCAGGAGACGGACCCCCTAACCTAACTGTGTCACAATATATATATACACATGCGGTGTGTGTGTGTGTATATGTATGCATATGTAATAAAAAATGTGTTTATAAATATATAGATATGTATGATGTACTTATATATAATGTGTATATAATAGACATTTAAAGAAGTATTCGCCATTGAAAATGTTATTCGTCTATTCATCCCGTTTGTTACTTCTGAATTTTGTACATCACTTGCTTCTGTGTGTTTTCTGATATACCATCGCTTTAGTGCCGAGTGCTAACTGAATATTGCCCACCATGTCATTGTTTCTGTATTGTTTTGGCAGTCCTCCAGAGGTGTCACATCCCCCATTTTTAAGTCATAATAATTAACAAGCGAACCCACACTGGGCCAAAATTGGTGGAGCAGGATCCAGATCACATTCTTTGTTTACACCCCCTCACATCACTAGTCACACCCCCTGCGGCAGCAAACACATGGCCCTTCTAAATGTCAGCTCCAGACCCATGAGGACCTTAATCTGGCACTGGGTAAGCCCATCCGAGATCCAAACTTACAGCAGACACGAGAATTAACTAGATTCTACTCGGAACCTGTAGTTCGGGTGCGTTCATTTATCAGGAAAACCGAACCTCACATCTCTAGTTCTTATAGCACTGTGTGCCAGTCCCCATATAGCATGGTGTGCCAGTCCCCATATAGCAGGGTGTGCCAGTCCCCATATAGCAGGGTGTGCCAGTCCCCATATAGCAGGGTGTGCCAGTCCCCGTATAGCAGGGTGTGCCAGTCCCCGTATAGCAGGGTGTGCCAGTCCCCATATAGCAGGGTGTGCCAGTCCCCATATAGCAGGGTGTGCCAGTCCCCATATGCACGGTGTGCCAGTGCCCGTATAGCCCGGTGTGCCAGTCCCTGTATAGCCCGGTGTGTAATTTTTCTATTCACTCCATAGAGTTGCACAGGGAAACTAGTTAAAATTCTTTAGCATAATCAGCAGCAATCTGCACACCCGGACTTCACCGAGAATTGCATTTCCCCCAATTCAGGCTGAGCGGTAATTTTCTTTACCCATATGTGGGGTCATTATTTGGCATGGAACCGCCACTGAAACTATTGTATTTACATTGCGCAGACCAGTTACTGTGCAACCAGATTAGTGCTATCAAAATACAGTATATATACAAAAATTACTGTTTATTTGTGCTTAACCCACTTCTCACTCTCTCTTTATTAGGCCCCAATGACATCCTCTCCATTTAAGATCCTGGGGGTTAGACCATCTCAGATGAGGACCATAGTCAGCGTTGAGGCCACTCGCTTTGTCGATGAGTACGAGAACCTCCTCAAAGGTGACAATCCTAATGAGAGGAAGGGGCTTACGGATGAACTTACATTGATTGTAGCACAAGAAGAGGAGAAATTCTGCACCGCGTATTCCAAGCGCTTCACAAAGTGTGCAGTAGGGATCGGCTGCGCAGTGGGGGGTGGAGTCCTGAGCTTGGCTGGAGGCATCGTAGGAGCTGCTGTGGCTGGAACCATACTCGCCGTCGAGGCAGCAGCTTTGTTGGGCAGCACAACTGCGGCAGTGGTCACCGGGGCAGTCGGAGGCTCAGTCACGCTGGGGGCCATTGGAACCGGGGTAGGAGCCGGTGTGGGCAAGGTCATAGGACATAAGGAAAACAAAAGAGAGCAGGCGGCTGAGCATGAAGGTGACAGAGGGCCCTACGCAGACACTGAGCATCTGGTGGACAAAGGATCCCAAAAATAGAAAAACCATTGATTGGATGACGGCTTAGCTGGTTACTATATTGACAAGTGCTTCCTTCTTGAGACATTTTTATATATATTTTTGACATAATTAGATTTATATTTTGTAATTGATGAGAATTGGAATGTAAAACGCTTCCATTTTTAATGGGAAGTCTCCGGTGATATCCGCGGACGGAACGCCTCCTGGCATATTACATAACTGTGTCACAATATTAAAGTGCGCATTTTCATTTGAGTCCAGAAAATGTTTACAGCTCCGGTTATCGCTGACACGAATAGATAAACCGAGGACGCCCAGCAAATTAAATGGACCAAACGGAATCCTGGAATATATTTTCTATAGATGGTGGTAACTCTATACTGAGGGCACATCTAACTCCTCTTACTGTAACCTGAAGCTTAAAGTTTTGGTTGGAGTTTACAATTCAGCACTGATTCTGTGTCTTTAATTATCCATGTGAGGTTCTTATATTACTGTACTTAGTAAATACTAAATGTCCTTGTGAGTCAGGTTTGTGGGTTTCATGTCCCTTTTCATGACATAGGAAACCTCAGATAATAGGTGTGGATGGAGCTGGTTTGTCTGGTTAATCTGGTTCATACAGTATAACATAAATTGATTGTATGGAAATAATAGGAGTGCTAGCTGAGCTCACAATGACAGTACATACATATATACAGTATAGTACAGTAACACACCTGCCCAGCTGCGGTGTTAGACCTATTGTCATTCGCTCTACTTAATGCAATACAGGTTTATTTCATACCTGTGAAAGGCGCTCTGCCCCAAGCACTTAATAATGGATAATAAAATGCAGTTATTGGATTGTTTTCTGTGTAAGTAATTTATATAAATATTTATGTATTCACCTGTTGTCCTCTCGTTATTATACCTGTGTAACGTAAGTTATTGTATAAGAGATCAGTGCACAGTATTAGTAACTTCTATAGAATACAGGAAGAGATTACATTCATAGATTAATAACATTTATAGATGTTAATAGAAAATTGTCCTGTACCCTCTATCTTATTAACACACATACAAGGCCTGATTCACCACCGATCGCAACTGTGATTACGCACGCAATGGGGCGATTATTGCCTTGTGCACATGCATCGCAGTGCGCATGCGTAAACCGGCCACTGCGATCGCGGTGACTACACAGACCCATCGCAGAGAGATTGACCGGATGTGCCGTTTGTGGATGGTGACTGGGGGGGTGGTCAGCAAAGCGCAGGCGTGCCAGTGCATTCGAACGCCATTACAGGGGCATAAATGATTCACTGTGATGCGTAATGGCTATTGCAATCGCAGTTGCGATCCATAGTGAATCAGGCCCTTATTTACTACAATCCACATTTCAAATTCCGGATTATCAGTAATCTGTGCATGCGCATGACCCATTCTGTGAGTGTGCAGAATGGGTCCTGCTAAGATGCACGCAAGCCCTTGAATGCCTCTGCCTGTTTGACAGGCAGAGGCATTTAAGGGGCGGTGCGGGGGCATCCGGCGTTGCCGGAAACGGGGAGTGTCCGCCCCGTTTTCCTTACCACCACCCTCGACCCTGCACCCTAACATCCCCCCCTGCATGTGATATGTGATGCATGATGTTAATTGAAATATATGCCAGCCTCTTAAAGTAAAAACACACTATGCCTTACCACACGGTCTCTCTGTCACTGATGATGCAGGCTGTAGTACTTACCACACGGTCTCTCTGTCACTGGAGATGCAGGCTGTAGTTCTTACCACACGATCTCTCTGTCACTGATGATGCAGGCTGTAGTACTTACCACACGGTCTCTCTGTCACTGATGATGCAGGCTGTAGTTATTACCACACTGTCTCTCTGTCACTGATGATACAGGCTGTAGTACTTATCACACTGTCTCTCTGTCACTGATGATGCAGGCAGTAGTTATTACCATACTGTCTCTCTGTCACTGATGATGCAGGCTGTAGTACTTACCACATGGTCTCTCTGTCACTGATTATGCAGGCTGTAGTACTTACCACACTGTCTCTCTGTCACTGATGATGCAGGCTGTAGTTATTACCACACGGTCTCTCTGTCACTGATGATGCAGGCTGTAGAACTTACCACACGGTCTCTCTGTCACTGATGATGCAGGCTGTAGTACTTACCACACTGTCTCTCTGTCACTGATGATGCAGGCAGTAGTTATTACCATACTGTCTCTCTGTCACTGATGATGCAGGCTGTAGTACTTACCACACGGTCTCTCTGTCACTGATGATGCAGGCTGTAGAACTTACCACACGGTCTCTCTGTCACTGATGATGCAGGCTGTAGTACTTACCACACGGTCTCTCTGTCACTGATGATGCAGGCTGTAGTACTTACCACACGGTCTCTCTGTCACTGATGATGCCGGTTGTAGTACTTGCCACACGGTCTCTCTGTCACTGATGATGCTGGCTGTAGTTCTTGTCTGCATCTCTTCCAAAGTCTTCTTGTTGACAGTGCTGTGGATGCCTCAGGGCTAGCTGGGTGTCTGTAGCCAGTCATCTCCAGTCCTCTGCCCCTCATCACCTTCCTTAGCCCTTGTCACAAACTCTCGGATGGATTGTGGATGCTTCCCATATTAAGGGAATTGGCTAGACCTATTCCTGAGGCGCGGAGTCTAATGTGCCGGTGGTTTTCACCAGGGACCCTCGCAAGAACGTATGGACTTGGCTGCTCCGACACACAGGTCGCGGCCCTCAGGTTAAGTTTCCCTATACAGGTGTTGGCAAACTTGGTCAGTATGCAGGAGACTTGAGCGTAGTCGACGAGCCGGGTCAGAGCCAAACAGGTGAGACGATACCAGGGAGCAGACGTAAACGGGTTACGGAATAGCTGAAGTCAGAACCAGATATCAACGTAGAACCAGGGGTCAGGCAGAATCAGAGTCACGAACAAGCCAAGGTCAGAACCAATTATCAGGAAATGCACAGGAATGCTGGAGTATGGTAATGGAGCCTATACTCTGGCACTGGCGTGCTTCCAGGAACTTCCTTATATAGGTCAGAGTTCACACAGTCTCCAATCAGCAGCTCCCCAACTATGTGCCTGTCTCTTTAATTCTTATGCAGAGCGGAGTGTGTGCTCCTATGGGAGCCGCGGCTGCCTGCACACAGCCACCAGAGGAAAGGAACAGCTGACATCGGGCGCCAGGGTTCTCCCGCCCACTGTACCACGCCAGCCCGGACCCCAGCGCTACCGGACCAGGTAAGCAAGACCTGGATTCGGCGACGCTGTGACATTACCCCCCCTTCTAGGGGTGGGCACCGAACATGCCACAAATGGCTTGTTAGGAAACTTCTGATGGAACGTTCGAAGGAGTTGAGGTGCATGAATATCCGATACCTTAACCCAACAACGTTCCTCCGGCCGTATCCCTTCCAGTCCACCAGAAATGAACCTTGAAACATTCTGGAATCTAAAATTTGTCTAACCTCATACTCCTCTTGATGGTCCACTGGAATTGCAGTGGGAGGGTTGCATTGTCTCAAATATCGATTTAGCACCAATGCTTTCAGAAGAGAGGTATGGAATATGTTGGGAACCCTGAGAGTACCTTGAAGTTTTAAGCGAACAGCTACCGGATTGATGACCTGAAGAATCTGGAAGGGGACAATGAATCTTGGAGCAAACTTCATGGTGGGGACCTTCAATCGCAAGTGCTTAGTGGATAACCAGACTTTATCACCGGGGTTCAGCACAGGACCCTTCCTTCTTTTCCTATCTGCTACAAGCTTATACCTGGAAGAGGCTTTACACAAGTTCTTTTTCACCTCCCTTCAAATCCTGAAGAACCGACTCGCTGTGCCACCAACAGCTGGGAAAGATACTGACTGAAGAGCTGGTACTTCTGGTATCATGGGATGTAGCCCATACTGGATGAAGAATGGGGAGTACCCCGATGACTCATGGTACAAATTATTGTGAGGAAATTCGGCCCATAGCAGCAAGGAAACCCAATCGTCTTGATTAGCTGAAATATATATCCAAATCTTGATTTATGCACTCTGTTTGACCATTACTCTGAGGATGGTATGCAGATGAAATACTTAAGTTGATGTTAAAGCATTTACATAATGCTCTCCAGAACCTGGAAGTAAATTGTACACCATGGTCTGAAACCATGTCTTTGGGAAACCCATGCAGCTTGAAGATATCCTTTATAAATGCTGCAGCCAACCTCAGAGCCAATGGAAACCCTTTTAATGGGACAAAGTGAGCGCCCTTGGAGAACATGTCCACCACTACCCAGATTGTATTGAACCCCTGGCAGGAGGGTAGATCTGTTATAAAGTCCATGGATATATGAGATAAAGGACTATCAGGTACTGAAAGTGGACATAAAGACCCCGCAGGAAGTTGGAGGCACCTTATGCTGAACACAGATGGTACAAGCTGCCGCAAAGTCCTTGACATCGCCACATAAATTTGTCCACCAATAACTCCTGAGGATCAGTTCCAAAGTTCTCCCCACTCCCGCATGACCTGAAAAACATGAAGAATGGGCCCATTGAAGTAACTTAGATTGGAGTTTGGGTGCTACAAATGTTTTCCCTGGCGGGATCTTGACCTTGGTAACTGCAACAAAGCACCCCGGATTTAAAATTAGTTTGTCTTCCTTTACTTCATCTTCCTGGGCAGAATTGAATGCTCGAGACAGGGCATCAGCTTTAACATTCTTGCAACTTGGACGATAGGTAATAACCAGGTTAAAACGGTCAAAAAACAGCGACCACCTGGACTGGTGATAATTCAGGCAATGAGCAGTTTTGAGATAAGTGAAGTTCTCATGATCCGTGTAAACTGTCACCGGAAATTTTGCCCCCTCCAGCAGATATCTCCACTCTTGTAACGCCAGCTTAATGGCTAGTAACTCCTTATCCCCAACTGCATAATTCTTTTCTGGAGCAGAACACTTACGGGAAAAGAACCCACAGGAGTACCACTTGCCTCATTCATTCTGTGACAGTACCGCTCCAACTCCCACCGTGGAGGCATCCACCTCCAAGAAGAAAGGCAGATCGCAGTCAGGTTGTCTTAGAATAGGAGCTGACATAAAACACTGTTTTAAAAGAATAAAGGCATCTTCGGCTGCAGGGGACCATCTCCGAGTATCTTGTGCTCTCTAGGTAAGCGCAGTGATTGGGGCTGCTATGATGGAGTAGTTCTTGATGAACTGGCGATATAAATTGCAAAATCCCAAGAAGCATTGTATGGCTTTCAACCCAACAGGACGAGGCCTGTTAGCAATAGCAGCTAGTTTTGCCAGATCCATCTGCAGGCAGGAACCAGAAATAATGTATCCCAGAAACATTAGCTCTTTTTGCTCGAATGAACATTTTTCAAGTTTGCAAAACAACTGGTTGGCCCGAAGTCGTGTCAGCACTTCACACACATGCAGGCGATGACTTGGTACATCCTCTGAGAATATTAGGATGTCATCTAAATATACCACAACGTATTCATAGAGCAAGTCCCTGAAGATGTGATTCATATATTTTTGGAGGACAGCTGGAGCATTGCGCAACCCAAAAGGCATGACTAGGTACTCGAAGTGACCATCATGAGTATTGAAGGTGGTCTTCCACTCATCTCCAGCCCGAATCTTGATCAAATTATAGGCCCAGCAAAGATCTAGCTTGGTAAAAATCTTGGCTCCTTTAATTCGATCGAAAAGTTCGGATATCAGAGCTAATGGAAACCAGTCTTTGATGGTAAAAGCATTCAGGCCCCAGGAATCAATGCATGGTCTCAGGCCTCCATCCTTCTTTTTGACAAAGAATAGACCGGCACCCGTGGATGATTTGGACTCCCTGAAGAACCCACGTTCCAGATTCTCCTGAATATACTCAGTCACTGATTGCGACTTGGGAAGTGAGCCCGAGGTGGCTCTTTCCCAGGTAATAGATCAATAGTGCAATCCCAGTCTCTATGAGCAGGAAGTGTCTCAGCGGCTTTCTTACTAAACAAATCTCGGAAGGACCAGTATGAAGCTGGGAGCTGAGCTTCTGGAGAGATGACTGAACTCCGAATGGCTCGCTGGGGAGGTTTGACAGATGACAAACAGAAACCATGGCATCGAGGGCCCCACAACAGAATTTGAGGTTCCTCCCAAATTAGCACAGGAGAATGCTTACAGAAGCCAAGGAAGACCCAAGATGACACGACACTCGGTTGACGGAAGTATGTAGAATGCTATTGATTCTCGATGGAGAGCCCCCAACTTGCATGGTAATCTCTACTGTCCGAGAGTGGATGGTCGCTGTAGGAAGTTTATTCCCATCCACCCCGATGACACTGAGAGGTGTTTGGAGTGGCATAATAGGAATTCTCAGCTCTTGAACTTTTTTAGACGTAATGAAGTTGCCATCGGCACCTGAGTCCAGGAAAGCCCTGATGACTTCAGAGAACTTTCCCAGGACCAGTGTCGCATCAATGGAGAACTGGGGAACTACACGGTTCTTTGAGGTGTGTTGAAATGTACCCAATCTGACCACCCATCGATCAGTTAGGCCTTCCCGTTTCCCGGACGCTTTGGAGAGAAGATGACCTGGTTCATCACAATATAAGCAAAGTCTGTTTTGAAATCTCCTTTCTCTCTCTGTGACTGCAAGGCGAGATTTCCCAACCAGCATGGGCTCTTCTGGAGGTTCCACTGGTGCCGTGAAACGTGGAGTGAGCTTAAAGGTAAACCGACGAGACTGCTCCTTTTCTCTTATTCTCTCCCTATGGCAAAGATCCACCCGGATACACAGGGAGATCAAGTCATCCAAAGAAGTTGTCAGTTCCCTGGATGCGAGTACATCTTTGATCTGATCAGACAAATCCTGCGTTAATGTGGCAACTAAGGCTTCGTTGTTCCATCCCAATTCTGAAGCAAGGGTTCAGAACTGCACAGCATACTGTCCTGCAGATTGATTGCCTTGCCTCAGCTGTAGAATAGCCGATCCCGCAGAGGTTACTCGACCGGGCTCATCGAAGACCCTCCGGAAAACCTTCTGGAACTCTGCGCTATTGTTAACCAGAGGATCATTTCTCTCCCATAATGGTGAAGCCCAAGCCAAAGCCTGACCGGACAGCAACGAGATCACGTAAGCCACTTCCGTCTTTTCTGACGGGAAATTTGCTGCTTGAACCTTGAATTGAATTGAGCACTGGTTCAGGAACTCCTGACAGTCCTTTGGGTCTCCATCGTACTTCATGGGATTCGGAATGCATAATGGTGCAGAAGCACATGCAGACTGTGCAGGCAACGTATGAGGTGGGGCTGATTGTGCCGGTGTTGGCTGAGCGGTACTGTCTTGTTGCATTAAGGTCTTCAGACACTGCATAATCTGAACTTGATCTTGTCCCTGCTTCTCGACTCTAGCAAGTAGGTTCTCGAGTAAGTCTCGGGGCGATGGGTTACCAGCAGCATCCATGTTTTTGGGCCAGAGTATTCTGTCACAATCTCTCGGATGGATTGTGGATGCTACCCGTATTCAGGGAATTGGCTAGACCTATTCCTAAGGCACAGAGTCTAATGTGCCGGCGGTTTTCACCAGGGACCCTCGCAAGAAGGTATGGACTTGGCTGCGTCCGACACACAGGTCGCGGCCCTCATGTTAGGTTTCTCTATACAGGTGCTGGCAAACTTGGTCGGTATGCAGAAGACTTGAGCGTAGTCAACTAGCCGGGTCAGAATCAAACAGATGAGACGGTACCAGGGAGCAGACGTAAACAGGTCACAGGGGATAGCCGAGATCAGAACCAGACATCAATGGAGAACCAGGGATCAGGCAGAATCAGAGTCATGAATAAGCCAAGGTCAGAACCAATTATCAGGAAATGCACAGGAACGCTTGAGTATGGTAATGGAACCTATACTCTGGCACTGGCGTGCTCCCAGGTACTTCCTTATATAGGTCAGAGTTCAAACCAAGTCCCAATCAGCAGCTCCCCAACTATGTGCCTGTTTCTTTAAATCTTATGCAGAGCGGCGCGAGTGCTCCTATGGGAGCCACGGCCACCTGCACACAGCCGCTGGAGGAAGGGAACAGCTGACAGCGGCCCTGGGGATCTCCCGTCCACTGTCCCATGCCGGCCCAGACCCCAGCGCCACCGGACCAGGTAAGTAAGACCTGGATTTGGTGATGCTGTGACAGCCCTCAGCCTCTCATCACCATCCTCAGCCCAAAAGCCCCTCATGCCCTCATTATTATTCTCCGCATAATTCTCAATCCTCATCACCATCCTCATTCACCAGTCACTCATTACCATCCTCAGCATTTAGCCCCTTCTGACCTGCCTCATCATCATCCTCAATGATAGCGCCATCACCTTCATTAGCCACCAGCACCTTCCTCAACCCCATCACCTTCCTCAGCCCCCATCATCATCCTCAATGACAGCCCCATCACCTTCCTCAACTCCATCATCTTCCTCAGCCCCCCATCACCATCCTCAGCTGTCAGCACCTTCCTCAACCTCGTCATCTTCTTCAGCCCCCCACATATTTAGTCACTCATCACATCCTCACCCTCCAGCCTCTTATAACCTTTCTCAGTCCCCCAACATTATGCTTAACAACAGCCAAATCACCTTCTGCAGACGTAATGAAGTTGCCATCGGCACCTGAGTACAGGAAAGCCCTGATGACTTCAGAGAACTTTCCCAGGACCAGTGTCACATTAATGGAGAACTGGGGAACTTCACGGTTCTTTGAGGAGTCCTCATCACAGCCTGCTGAGTCAGCACTGCCGGGAATGATGTGCATCGACTTGACCTGTGACATCATGCCGCCAACTGCAAGGTCATGCACGGGGTGCGTCTGAACCACCTGAAAGAGCCTAGTGCTGCCAGAGCAAAGCTACAAGGTAGCTGTGCAGTGGGTATTGGTCCAATCAACAGCCGCAATGTGCCCACTATGGGGTGGTTTCTTGAGCCTCCAGCCAGCCCTGTGGCCAGGTGATGGGGGCGGGCTTCATTTTTTTTTTTTTACCTAGTTGCCAGCTGGAGCAGTGAGCCCATGGCCTGTTCTACCACTCTTAACCTCAGGGCCCGGTATGGGTATACCCTTAGTCCCCACCTCTCACCGGGCCTGAGGGCTGCCCCAGGTTCTCCCACTACATTGAAGGGATGCGTGCGCATGTGCATAGCATCTATTCAATTATGGTGAGAGTGATCTCCTCCAACTTTCCCCCACAGCGGGACACTGCCGCCTGCTGGTGGTACTGTGGGACAGACCATGAATAGCGGGACTGTGCAGCTAAAATAATTGGGAGGTATGCTAATATACTCTGTGTATCATGGTAGGGATGGACATCGGTATGTTCACTAAAGATGGTTGCCATCGATGGTGAAACTGTAAAGGGGCCTTTCCATTAGCAGATAAATTGAACAATGAGAGATGCGCACTCCCACGGCCGATAAATGTTATCTTTTGTCTCTATAACATATTGGTCAATTATCGCATATCGTTGCCAGATATTAGAAATATCTGGCAGTTTATATGCGGTAAACGACGAATGATATTAGCAGCTACAAAGCACTGGAGAGAAAAAAATCCACTCCCTGAATTATGTCATGCGATATCGTTCATCGTTCGTCTTTTGCAAAAATCTGTCATGTACTTGACAGATATCTTTCAGCACAGCCACCAGAATTTTCAGTAGATATCATCTTTTGTTTATCATCGTTCAGAAAAACATCTGCTAATGGATAGGCCCCTTAAGGAACTATCAGTAGTAAACCATGTAATGGTGGACTATCATCAGTAGTTTCACCCACGATGGTCTTCCAGTCTATTTTACTCACTGACCTGCGTGCCAATTAGAAGAGGGGGTGGAGTTATGCTCAGTGTCCCAACACCAAGTAAAAGAAAAACATTGGGGGACCTCTGTTCCATCGATGGTGAACTACTGGATCTCCGTCATCGATGGTATTACCGCCTAACATCGGATGTTATCCATTGATGGTTTGCAACCATTTAGTGCCAATGGCAGCCCAGCAGATAATGACAAAAAATGGTGGCGTAACACTTGGTCAAACCCCAGAAACAGAAAATCAGGGGGCGTTGCCTAAGAAGATATGAGGTCATGCCCTCTATTAGCACATGCGTGCCTTTGGTATAAGTCCCAACTACGCTATTCAGAAAACTGGGAGGTATGATGTCATGGTGTGGGATCATTGTGTATCAGTGTCACAACGTGAAATTATTGTGTGCCTGTGTCGCTTTGTGCTCAAGCTAGACGGCCCCAATGTTTAGTTTGTAGATGCTGGGAGCCTGGGACGGGTTCCCAGACACTTGGATACTAATCCCTCATTACTCATATTGTGCACTCCAAGGGCTGCTCTGCATTATACACTTAACTGTGCGTGTGCCAGGCAGTGTCACTAATTACTGTACATGTCCTATGTCTGCTCAACGTATTCCATGTAAGTGTGCGTGTGCCGGGCAGTGTCACTAATTACTGTACATGTCCTATGTCTGCTCAGCATAATCCATGTAACTGTGTGTGTGCAGGGCAGTGTCACTAATTACTGTACATGTCCCATGGCTGCTCTGCATTATACACTTAACTGTGCGTGTGCCGGGCAGTGTCACTAATTACTGTACATGTCCTATGTCTGCTCAGCATAATCCATGTTACTGTGCGTGTGTCGGGCAGTGTCACTAGTTACTGTACATGTACTATGTCTGCTCAGCATAATTCATGTAACTGTGCGTGTGCCGGGCAGTGTCACAAATTACTGTACATGTCCTATGTCTGCTCAGCGTAATCCATGTAACTGTGCGTGTGCCAGGCAGTGTCACTAATTACTGTACATGTCCTATGTCTGCTCAGCGTAATTCATGTAACTGTGGGTGTGCAGGGCAGTGTCACTAATTACTGTACATGTCCTATGTCTGCTCAGCGTAATCCATGTAACTGTGCGTGTGCCGGGTAGTGTCACTAATTACTGTACATGTCCTATGTCTGCTCAGCGTAATCCGTGTAACTGTGCGTGTGCCGGGCAGTGTCATTAATTACTGTACATGTCCTAAGTCTGCTCAGCGTAATCCATGTAACTGTGCGTGTGCCGGGCAGTGTCACTAATTACTGTACATGTCCTATGTCTGCTCAGCGTAATCCACGTAACTGAACTTGTGCCGGGCAGTGTCACTAATTACTGTACATGTCCTATGTCTGCTCAGCGTAATCCATGTAACTGTGCGTGTGCCGGGCAGTGTCACTAATTACTGTACATGTCCTATGTCTGCTCAGCATATTCCATGTAACTGTGCGTGTGCCGGGCAGTGTCACCAATTGCTGTACATGTCCTATGTCTGCTCAGCGTAATCCATGTAACTGTGCGTGTGCCGGGCAGTGTCACTAATTACTGTACATGTCCTATGTCTGCTCAGCATAATCCATGTAACAGTACGTGTGCCGGGCAGTGTCACTAATTACTGTACATGTCCTATGTGTGCTCAGCGAAATCCATGTAACTGTACGTGTGCCGGGCAGTGTCACTAATTACTGTATATGTCCTATGTGTGCTCAGCGTAATCCATGTAACTGTGCGTGTGCCGGGCAGTGTCACTAATTACTGTACATGTCCTATGTCTGCTCAGCGTAATCCATGTAACTGTGCGTGTGCCGGGCAGTCTCACTAATTACTGTACATGTCCTATGTCTGTAACTGTGTGTGTGCCGGGCAGTGTCACTAATTGCTGTACATGTCCTATGTCTGCTCAGTGTAATCCATGTAACTGTGTGTGTGCTGGGCAGTGTCACTAATTACTGTACATGTCCTATGTCTGCTCAGCGTAATCCATGTAACTGTGCGTGTGCCGGGCAGTATCACTAATTACTGTACATGTCCTATGTCTGCTCAGCGTATTCCATGTAACTGTGCGTGTGCCGGGCAGTGTCACTAATTGCTGTACATGTCCTATGTCTGCTCAGCGTAATCCATGTAACTGTGCGTGTGCCGGGCAGTCTCACTAATTACTGTACATGTCCTATGTCTGTAACTGTGTGTGTGCCGGGCAGTGTCACTAATTGCTGTACATGTCCTATGTCTGCTCAGCGTAATCCATGTAACTGTGCGTGTGCTGGGCAGTGTCACTAATTACTGTACATGTCCTATGTCTTCTCAGCGTAATCCATGTAACTGTGTGTGTGCTGGGCAGTGTCACTAATTACTGTACATGTCCTAGGTCTGCTCAGCGTAATCCATGTAACTGTGTGTGTGCCGGGCAGTGTCACTAATTACTGTACATGTCCAATGTGTGCTCAGCGTAATCCATGTAACTCTGCGTGTGCCGGGCAGTGTCACTAATTACTGTACATGTCCTATGTCTGCTCAGCGTAATCCATGTAACTGTGCGTGTGCCGGACAGTGTCACTAATTACTGTACATGTCCTATGTCTGCTCAGCGTAATCCATGTAACTGTGCGTGTATCGGGCAGTGTCACAAATTACTGTACATGTCCTATGTCTGCTCAGCGTAATCCATGTAACTGTGCGTGTGCCTGGCAGTGTCGCTAATTGCTGTACATGTCCTATGTCTGCTCAGCGTAATCCATGTAACTGTGCGAGTGCCGGGCAGTGTCACTAATTACTGTACATGTCCTATGTCTGCTCAGCGTAATCCATGTAACTGTGTGTGTGCCGGGCAGTGTCACTAATTACTGTACATGTCCTATGTCTGCTCAGCGTAATCCATGTAACTGTGTGTGTGCCGGGCAGTGTCACTAATTACTGTACATGTCCTATGTCTGCTCAGCGTAATCCATGTAACTGTGTGTGTGCCGGGCAGTGTCACTAATTACTGTACATGTCCTATGTCTGCTCAGCGTAATCCATGTAACTGTGCGTGTGCCGGGCAGTGTCGCTAATTACTGTACATGTCCTATGTCTGCTCAGCGTAATCCACGTAAGTGTGCGTGTGCCGGGCAGTGTCACTAATTGCTGTACATGTCCTATGTCTGCTCCAGTAATCCATGTAACTGTGTGTGTGCTGGGAAAGTGTCACTAATTACTGTACATGTCCTATGTCTGCTCAGCGTAATCCATGTAACTGTGTGTGTGCCGGGCAGTGTCACTAATTACTGTACATGTCCTATGGCTGCTCAGCGTAATCCATGTAACTGTGTGTGTGCCGGGCAGTGTCATTAATTACTGTACATGTCCTAGGTCTGCTCAGCGTAATCCATGTAACTGTACGTATGCCGGGCAGTGTCACTAATTACTGTACATATCCTATGTCTGCTCAGAGTAATCCATGTAACTGTGCGTGTGCCGGGCAGTGTCACTAATTACTGTACATGTCCTATGTCTGCTCAGCGTAATCCATGTAACTGTGCGTGTGCCGGGCAGTGTCACTAATTACTGTACATGTCCTATGTCTGCTCAGCGTAATCCATGTAACTGTGCGTGTGCCGTGCAGTGTCACTAATTACTGTATATGTCCTATGTCTGCTCAGCGTAATCCATGTAACTGTACGTGTGCCGGGCAGTGTCACTAATTACTGTACATGTCCTATGTCTGCTCAGCGTAATCCATGTAACTGTACTTGTGCCGGGCAGTGTCACTAATTACTGTACATGTCCTATGTCTGCTCAGCGTAATCCATGTAACTGTGTGTGTGCCGGGCAGTCTCACTAATTACTGTACATGTCCTATGGCTGCTCAGTGTAATCCATGTAACTGTACGTGTGCCGGGCAGTGTCACTAATTACTGTACATGTCCTATGTCTGCTCAGCATATTCCATGTAACTGTGTGTGTCGGGCAGTGTCACTAATTACTGTACATGTCCTATGTCTGCTCAGCATAATCCATGTAACTGTGTGTGTGCCGGCAGTGTCACTAATTACTGTACATGTCCTATGTCTGCTCAGCATAATCCATGTAACTGTACGTGTGCCGGGCAGTGTCATTAATTACTGTACATGTCCTATGTCTGCTCAGCGTAATCCATGTAACTGTGTGTGTGCCGGGCAGTGTCACTAATTACTGTACATTTCCTATGTCTGCTCAGCGTAATCCATGTAACTGTGCGTGTGCCGGGCAGTGTCGCTAATTACTGTACATGTCCTATGTCTGCTCAGCGTAATCCATGTAAGTGTGCTTGTGCCGGGCAGTGTCACTAATTGCTGTACATGTCCTATGTCTGCTCAGCGTAATCCATGTAACTGTGCGTGTGCCGGGCAGTGTCACTAATTGCTGTACATGTCCTATGTCTGCTCAGCGTAATCCATGTAAGTGTGCGTGTGCTGGGCAGTGTCACTAATTACTGTACATGTCCTATGTCTGCTCAGCGTAATCCATGTAACTGTGCGTGTGCCGGGCAGTGTCACTAATTACTGTACATGTCCTATGTCTGCTCATCGTAATCCATGTAACTGTGTTTGTGCCGGGCAGTGTCACTAATTACTGTACATGTCCTATGTCTGCTCATCGTAATCCATGTAACTGTGTGTGTGTGCCGGGCAGTGTCACTAATTACTGTACATATCCTATGTCTGCTCAGCGTAATCCATGTAACTGTGTGTGTGCCGGGCAGTGTCACTAATTACTGTACATGTCCTATGTCTGCTCATCGTAATCCATGTAACTGTGTGTGTGTGCCGGGCAGTGTCACTAATTACTGTACATGTCCTATGGCTGCTCAGCGTAATCCATGTAACTGTACGTGTGCCGGGCAGTGTCACTAATTTCTGTATATGTCCTATGTCTGCTCAGCGTAATCCATGTAACTGTACATGTGCCGGGCAGTGTCACTAATTACTGTACATGTCCTATATCTGCTCAGCATATTCCATGTAACTGTGTGTGTGCCGGGCAGTGTCACTAATTACTGTACATGCATGTCCTATGTCTGCTCAGCATAATCCATGTAACTGTGTGTGTGCCGGGCAGTGTCACTAATTACTGTACATGTCCTATGTCTGCTCAGCGTAATCCATGTAACTGTACGTGTGCCGGGCAGTGTCATTAATTACTGTACATGTCCTATGTCTGCTCAGCGTAATCCATGTAACTGTGCGTGTGCCGGGCAGTGTCATTAATTACTGTACATGTCCTATGTCTGCTCAGCGTAATCCATGTAACTGTACGTGTGCCGGGCAGTGTCACTAATTACTGTATATGTCCTATGTCTGCTCAGCGTAATCCATGTAACTGTGTGTGTGCCGGGCAGTGTCACTAATTACTGTACATGTCCTATGTCTGCTCAACATAATCCATGGAACTGTACGTGTGCCGGGCAGTGTCACTAATAACTGTACATGTCCTATGTCTGCTCAGCATAATCCGTGTAACTGTGCGTGTGCCTGGCAGTGTCACTAATTACTGTACATGTCCTATGTCTGCTCAGCATAATCCATGTAACTGTACGTGTGCCGAGCAGTGTCACTAATAACTGTACATGTCCTATGTCTGCTCAGCATAATCCATCATTTCAATTCAGGCTTATCCCTGCTCTGTATGGTCCTGCCCATAGGTGGGCTCGTCTCAGGGTCTAGTTTGTGTGGGGGGGCCCTGTTTATCCCAGAGAGTTTTTAGCACCACCTTGGCATTATTATAAAGCAAAGCCCCTATGGCTCGTATGGCACTGAGGCCCCAACCAGCATGTTGATGCCACACTGTCGCAGTGGGAGATGGTGGTCCGTGGTACTGGCAGTGGTAGCTGATTTTTGTGTGGACTGGGACAGTAATGTTGATCAGAGCTTGTCAGTGTCTGTGGTAAAGATATGTCTCTTCGTTATTACACCCTGCAATGTGCGGACCCTCTGCCTGAGGATGTAGGGGGCACACAGGCTTGTTGCTACTGGGTGGTTTTAGAGGTGGAGATGTTGTCCAGAGCAACCAATCAGATTCTAGCTATTATCTTCTAGAACGTGCTAGTTAAATGTTATGTAGGATCCGATTGGTTGCTGTGGGCAACATCTCCTCTTCTAAAATCTCTCAGTTTAGTAAATATGGCCTTAAGAGTCCATTTTGATATTCAGTCGATTTCCAATCGATTTTTAAAAACTGGGTATTTACTAAAGGCATAGTCGACTCAAAGTTGACTGAAAATAGACTTTAGACTGAAATAGAACATCGACCAAAATATTGGGACTTTAACATAGAGTTATATGCCAAACCCTTATTTACTAACAGTGAATTTTAAAATTGGCCCTGCTGGTTGGCAGTTCATGAGGAGAGAGTGTACTTTATGTACAGGAACAAGGTTAAACACCTAGGTATTTGGGAGCACAAATAGGTTTCAGTGTAGTGGTATTGATTGATAGGGTTAAATTTGGAGTTTTTTGTCAGCCTATTAGAATCAGTGGGGTCATAGCTGGTGGGAGGAGTATTATTTTATTTAGTACAGTGTCAGGCAGGGTTCTGCCTCTTTTTTTTTTTTATTTCTTGGACTTTCTCAGGCAAGTACAAGATTAATTTAAGTGCTGTTCATTTGTTTTCTCCCTTTCTTTTTCCGCTTAGTCCTATTTTCCTCGTTTCTCACCCTTTATTTCTTACTTTCTCTGCTTTTGTGTCTTCCTCCCTTTTGTCATGTCCAGGCCCCAGCTGTCAGCCCCAGTGCCGGCGTCCTACATTGAGTCCCTGGGGGTCTTTCCCCGCAGGTGTGCCTCCTCTTGCCCGGCCGGGGAGAGAGCTCAGAGAGTGTCTTTTGGCCTCTCCCCAGCCGCAGTTATCATCTCCCCCCCCCGCCCCCCCGCTGAGCGCTATGTCTTCGGACTTGGTGTTGGGATCTGATGCCGTGGTTCGGGGACAGGGGAGGCACTGGCGCACTCTGGTCTCCATCCCTGACAGTAGCGAGAGTGTTTGTGCTGTGGTCCGCGGTCGGGGGAGACGCCAGCACGCTCCGGCCTCCTCTCCCGGCAGTGGCGGTAGCCGGTTGTTAGGAAGGGGAACCCGGCGGCCCACATCTGGATGTCACCACCGGGTTTATAATAAGGCCCCGGGGTTCAGCAGAGACGTGGCCATTTTGATTCCAGTGGTGACATATCAGTGGCTGGCTCTGGAAGATCTCCCGATCCTCCTAGGGACAGGGAGTAGTAGGGTAGCGCAGGCATGTAGGTGATATGCGCACATGTAGCTTTGGGTATTGGGGATCTTCCCATCCCCGTAACAGGCGTCGCAAGAGTGTACCTCATCACAGTGGGACCCCTGCTCCGGTGCCAGTTGTGTCCCCTGATTCCGGGGAGCTGGCAGGAGTATTGGTTTTGCTGGTAAGAGCTTTGATCCCTGAATTGCAGAGGGGGGGCTTCCTCAGGGAGGGACCAGGGTCCCGCGTTCCAGCACTTGGCACCCCTAGATGTGCAATTGACCATGATGTGTAGCCTCCCGACACCTGTGCCATCCCCCTCTGCTTCTCAGCAGTCGGTTCTCTCTCCACCTGCTGCAGCCCCTAGGCCCTCAACCTCTGGTCGCTTTGCGCGGGGTGTAGCCGACAGGAATGTCCGCATGTTGTCTCCGGCCTCTTCCTTTTTTGTTGCAAGTCTGTCCGGCGAATCCATGTCAGGTATGGCGACCGCGACTCATGAGTCTCATAGGGATACACAGGCAGATAATTCAGCCGTTGCTGGTCCGTCCGGTGTGTCCGTGGTGGGCATGGAAGCAGAGGGTCACAGGTCAGTAGGACTCCACGGGAGGATGATGTGACAACTTCTGGTGAGTCGGATGGTAAGTGGGCATTGAGTTCTGAATCTAGTTCTACATCCTCATCTAGTTCCGAACATAGGCGCCAGCATCGCAAAAAACCTAAGCGGCCGCGTTTCCAGACAATCACGTCACCGGTCCTCTAGCTCTAGCGATGAATCGAGCATTAGCCCGGGGGGCATTGTCCGCTGTGCTAATACGGCGGTTCTTTGCTGTTTACGTCCACGTCTGCATGAAAAGATCAATAAAGGCAAATACGTAGACATCTTTGCTCTTACTTCCAGAGCTTGGCCCTATGAGGGGGCAGTGGAAGTTATGAGTTTGCTCCTTAAATATCACCCACCACTCTGATATACTCCAACCAGCGTCTAAAAGTGACTCCTGGGATTTAAAGAAATCTGTAAAGGACAATCTAATGTCATCCTCTTTTAGGAGCTCAGAGCTCCTTTCTAAGGATTTCAGAGACGTTCAAATCAGCAGACAGAGAAATATGATCGGAGAACACCACAGGCTTCAGCATAGGGGACAAAGTCACAGAATTCTCCTATAACTCTAGATCTAGAGCTACCTCTATAAAAGGTGACCCCTGGTTAAGTCCATCTGCGTTATGGGGGTATGGAAATTATGCTATTCATCAAATTCCGAAAATTATGTATTTTCGGAATTTGAAGGTGTTACTACATGCCACACTCAGGTGGTGTGCAGCGGGTTACACTAACCTGATGTCAGCGTGGGTGGGTCCTCCTCAGTTCCCGCCATTGCTCCCTGGTCCCTCCTCTGGCTCTGGCTGCTGCTCTGATACTGTGTACTCCCGGCAGAACACAGTAAAGTTTAAATTTTTTTTTTTTTTTTTTTATCTTTACTGTGTTCTGCTGGGAGAACACTGTGTCAGAGCAGCAGCCAGAGGCGGCTACAGTGACCAGGCAGGTGGGGTGGACAGGGAGGTGAGAGGAGGGGGGTTGGGGGGGACATATAATTACCGCAGCTGTAGGCAGTGTTGTGTGTGCGCCACTTTTGTGAATGTAACGACGCATGCGCAGCACTGATTATAGCTGCGGTAAGTTAGAGTAGATAGCTTTTAGGAAACTAGATACTTTTCCCTGTCATCGCAAAAATGACAGTTTTTCAGAATAATTACTGATGGAGAGGAGGAATGATAAATTCTAGAGATGTGCGCCGACCCCCGTGTTTTGGATCTGGATCTCCCCTGGTTTGGGATCTGAATCTGGTTTTGGATCTTTTTCCTTGGTGTTTTGGATCTGTATTTTTTTCCAAAAATTATATAAACCGTTAAAACCACATAATTTGGGCCTGTTTTTGTTCCTACAGTATTATTAACCTTAATAACAATCATTTTCAGGCATTTCTAGGCATTTTTAACCACCTCACAGCTCACAATATTGATTTCACTATTTTTCACCAATATAGGCCAAAGGCTGCAGCGAGCTGGATGGCTAAAGTAAGCACCAGAGCAGCGGCACAAATGCACGGCAGTTTAATAAAAGATAGGACATCTATGAAACATTGCCACACAGCAGTGGCAGACAGGATGGCAGTTTAATAAACTATAATAATGTCAGTCAGCAATGCCCCAAATTGTGCCAAATGTAAAGGAAAGAGGTGCAAGACGGAATTGTCCATCCCACCCACTCTTATGTGGGATATTATAAAGGACATGCATAGTTTAACAAACCAAGCACTTTAGCCACTAGGACTGACACTTTCGTGGCTGAACTCCTTGGTTTGTTTGGGCCCCACAAAACATTTTTTGGAAGGACTACCTTCAATTATTAAGAAGGAGGTTGATGATGAGGGTGTTGGTGGTGGAGATTGCATGTGCTGGTCCAAACTGCTGGTAGCTGATACTGGACTGCTTGTTATTAATTTACAAATTATTATAATTTTGTCAAATTGAATGAACTCTCTGCAAATGACGTAACAGAGGAGGTGCCTAGATGGTTAACGATCCTTCCTCTGCTAACTTTGGCGTTACAAATGGAACAGATGCATTCACAACTGTTGTCAGGATTTAAATTAAAATAATTCCACACCCAAGAAGTGGCTTTTCTGCCTTTCTTTTTATCATGAGCAAGAACTGCTGCCGCTGGTGGCTGATTTATGCAAACATCCTCATCATCAACATCCTCATTAGCATCAGATAGGACACAAATTTCCCCCTCATACTCCTTTTGCACGTCCTCCACACTATCATCCTCATTTGCTATTATTTCACCATCTAATACTAGCACAACCGTCATGGCATCAGTGATCTGCTGTGAAACTGGGTGACAGCTGTTATACATACTTACTTCCTCTATCAAAGGACTGTTTAATAGTCAATTGTTTTTTTAAATTACTACTAGTAGTAGACTTTTTGGTCCTTTTCTGGGATGAAGATCCACCCCCAGCAGCAGCAACAGACGTAGCACTCAAGGATCGTTCTAAGGAATCCCAGATAGGGGAGGAGTCAGTCATGCTTTTGAAATTGGATGCAGGACTACTTCCAATCACGATTGAGGATGCTGCAGCAACAGAAGCAGCAGCAAGCATAGCACTCAAGGATCCTTCAGAGGAATCAGGGATAGGAGAGTAGTCAGGTATTCTTATGAAATTGGATGCAGGACTATTTCCAATCATGATTGAGGATGTTGTTGATGATGCAGGTGTTGGTGGTGGAGATTGCAGGCGCTTGGATCCAGATAGAAGGGAACAGCCAACTAGATAAATATCCTCCTCATCCTCCTTGTGCAATTCCACAGAAGCATCCTCGATTTCTACGTCAGGAGAAGGCACACAAATGGTGGAAGGAGGATCCTCTTCAAGTACAGTATTACTAGAAAGGTCAGGCTCACACATGGCAACAGCGGACACACTTGGACTCTCCTCTGGGATTTGTGATTTTTCAGAGCACACAATTAGGAACCGGTGTATTACTCATCTTAACAATTTTTTTATTTTTTTTGTAACTCTCCTACAAGCAGAGGGGCTTAAATTATCATCACTAGAACCACCAGTCATAAATAATAAAGGCCAAGGCCTTATCCTTTCCTTGCCACTTCGTGTAGTGAATGGCATATTGGCAATTTTTTGTTTCTCTAAAGCTGAATTAGCTTTAAATTATTTTTGCTTTAACAGTGTAAAAGTTGTTTCTCTTTTAGCCTAACTTTTTGGCCTGACTTAAGCCCTGGTACATCAGCCTTCATAGAGGACGTTGACGGCCTTGCATCGTCATCATGACTGCTGCCAGCAGCTACAAGACTGGTGTGTGGCTCCTGCTCTCCGGTCATGTGACTGTCCTCCACCTCCATACTCACTACGCACACAACCACACACAAATGACAGTGACAGGTGTGGCTAGCACGCACACAAAAAAAATATATATATTTTCACACTGGGGGTGGGTGAAGACGAGCACTCCTGAAGGACAGAGAACCCCCTGGACAACACAGCACTACAGCCAGCCCCTATGGACAGGACAGCAGCCAGCCCCTATGTACAGGACAGCAGCCAGCCAGCCCCTATGGATATGACAGCAGCCAGCCAGTCCCTCTATCGACAACAGCCCTTATGGACAGGACAACAGCTAGCCCCTCTAGACAACAGCCAGCCTTTATGGACAGGACAACAGCCAGCCCCTATATGGACAACAGTAGCCAGCCCCTATCTATATGGACAACAGTAGCCAGCCAGCCCCTATATGGACAACAGTAGTCAGCCAGCCTCTATATGGAGTGGACAACAGTAGCAAGCCAGACCCCTATATGGACAACAGTAGCCAGCCAGACTCTATATGGACAACAGTAGGCAGCCAGACCCTATTGTCCGTGTCAGCAACAGATCCCAGCTCCCTCCCTGTGCACGCTATACAGCCGGAATTAAAAATGGCTGCGATCGTGGGACCTTTTATAGAATCCAAAACCTTCGAGAATCTGACAGCGTGATGATGATGACATTTTGCCTCGTTTTCAGATCCGAGCCAGGCAGGAAAAAACCCGAGCTGGCTCAGATCCCCGATGTTCGGGCGGGTTCGGATCTCTGAGACCTGAACCCGCTCATATCTAATAAATTTCTCCGGTAATCAAGCAGAACTCCATGCAAGTTCTAAACCTAATTACATCCATCGATTTTTTTTTTTAGTAATGATGAATAGGCCCCTAGGTCCCTTAATTCCCACTACATTTTTTTTATCACGAATCTGAATCCAAACCCCATTACAAACCATATCACATATCTGATTTCCCCCCTCCCCAATGTTTGTGGAGCTTCACTAAACATGGTAAAATAAGAGCAATGCTCAAATGCAATCTGCCCTTCTCCGTTTATATGCCTCTCTCCCACTAAACTCTGCATAAAATAAATACATCTGTATTTTAATTAATGTGATTCAGACCTCCGATCTATGGGGCGACTCACCCTGCTGCCTTGCTGCGGGGTCTCTGCCTCTTTTGAGTCCTGCGGCCTGCCTTGTGCTCTTCATCTTACTGCAATGATTGGTGAATACCACCAGCCATCCACCAATCAGTATACAGAGCCCGCTCATTGCTGTGATTGTTGAATAGCACTGGCCATTCACCAATCAACATTCTAGTTGTGCAGCCAGATGCTCCCTAAGTGGATAGTGAATAGGATGAATTGGTGCGGCCGGGAGTATACTCTGTCTGCATAGTACATCCCGGCTGACAGGCATGCAAATGTAGAGCGAGCCGCATATACAGGTCACTTGCAGCCCGAAACCACAGCATTTTACTGGCCTGGGGCCCAGATGGTAACCTACCCCCGTCCCAGCCTGCCCCTGACTGACACAGACAAGGGGGCCCACAGCGAGCTAATGACCCCGACAGCAAACTGCTTTGTACTTGCAGGCAGACATCTGCCTGTGAATGAGAAACAGTTCACTTCATAGCCAGGATCATCTGCACTCTGCGGGCCCCCATCTGAGACCTGGCCCGGGACATTAGTACTGGCTGTACCTCCCTGATAGCGGCCCCGCATCCATGTATTTCAAGTTCTACAGATACCATATTGGTAAAAAAGTACTGCCAACCTACCGTACGTATCGTCCACAAGAGACCAGTAAGCGGGACCTCCCTCTCACATTTGGCCTTGTGGAGATCTGCAAGCCGACATTCCCAAGTCTGTTTCAAAATTGATATCTCAAACTGTTGATAAAATTGAAAGCAAAGTAACGTACTGGTTTAGAAAGGATAGAGGCCACATTAATGGTGGCAAATCGTATTGGTTGAGGAATCATCATTAAGAATAGTTAAAGACCTGCACTTAATTCTTCTTTACTTGTCAAAAAGATCTCCTGACAGAGGAACCTTCTTTTTTAGTACCCAAAGACAGAGGAACCTGCTTTTTTAGCACCCAAAGATGAACCCTCCCTGGGTGGCAAAGACCCTATATTTGTTTCACCACTATCCACTACATAACACAGCAAACCCAGATCCGCCTGCCTCCTCCGCACCCTATCTGGTGCAAAAGATAACATTGGGATCTGCACTTTCTTTAGGGAAACACAAACCTTCCCCAGAGGCCGTCCTGGATCAGAGACTTTTGAGGGGGCTCCAGAGCTCTCAGGAGAGGCCTCACTATTGGCTTTTGTTGCTACTTTATTATCCTGGGGGTCATGATGTATCAGTGGGTGAACAACTGCTATTTCCTTGTGTAAGGGCTATACATACACCTCCGCAATGCTTAAACGCCCTATCGGCAATTGACACTAGTAACTTAATGCATATATATATAAAAAATTCCAAACATTAACTTATTCTAATAATAATGACACAGAGACATATGTGGCGTTTAAGCTGGTCGCCCTTTTTATTAATTATCAATCAATAAGTTAACTATGGTGGCGGCCAAAAGAAACTGCAGCCATCAGAGGTCAGTGATTACCAAATCAGATGATTAGAAAAACTTGCAGGGCCAATTGCCCATTCAGCAAGTCCATGAGACTCTCCCATACCTTCCCATGCACGGTTAGCCAACCAAGGCTGCTGACCCCAGCAGGGACAATCAGCCAAAATGTATATCAAAGGTGGGTGACCTATTAATCAGCTCACTGACCTCCTGGCTGCAGCTCTTTCCCACCCAACGCTAAAGAAAAAGAAAAAGAAAAAAGGCGACATAAAAAATAGGCAAAACATACAAAATATAAAAATTGGGAGGAGAGGGAGGGGAAAAAGCTGAAAAGAGGCGGTCTCATATCTGCAGTAACCTGTAGCTCCTCCCACACCATGCATTAATAACTCTACCATTCGCTACATACTGAAACAGTCTACTATCTATGCAGCTATAATGTACCACTACCCTATAACCCTAGGGGTTTAAAGTCCGTCCTGCACACAGGGGTGCCCTCCGTCTTCATATTCTGTTATCACTATCTCAGAATTATGAGAGCAGACGAAAATAATTTGAAAATGTGTTGATTTGTTTTTTTTCAGTTCTGTTTTCCTAATTTTTCTTATAAATCATTGCTGACCTTGCACCCATTGTATTTACTTACCTTGCAGTCATCTGCACCATCTTCCTGGGGCTTTCTTCAGAGCCTAATTCCTTTCAGGGTTATAGTCCCTTATGGATATTTCGCATAAGCAGGGCCATGGAGAGCTCACAAGGGACCCGGTACTGGGTGGGTGGGTGTGTGTGTGTGTGTGTGTGTGTGGCCAATCTATAATTGCCCACGCCCCCTTCGCATTCCCTGTATTGATACATTTGGCAGCATCGCATCCCCCGTAGAAACTTACAGGCTGCCGGCGGCAATGGAGGGTTCGCCAGCGGCAATGGAGGGATACGCCCTCCTTCATACATCCGGGGGATACTTAGTATTTGAGGTAAACCCCCGAAAACGTGTGTTTTTGGTGGATTTTACCTCAAATATTGGCTGATAAATGGGCCCCTTTGAATTATTGCCCGAGAAAGGGGGATATTGATAAGTAAGCACATCGGCATAGCTACCGTAGGTGAATGGGTCAGTCCCAGACGAGGCCCTGGTCAGACCCCATTTACACTGCACCTTGGACCTGGATTACTTCCCTGGTTGGCCCCGCTCACATTGAACCCGGATCTGCCCTGCTAAACTTGTGAAGTCGTAAAAAGTGTCCGACCCTGCTCGCTAACCAGGTTGGATTACCGGGTCACTCAATTTATTTTTCAGGGACCCTTTCACACCGAGCCGCGACCCGGGTTGACCTGGCAATAACTAGGGTTGTGCGCCGACCCCCGTGTTTTGTTTTTGTTTTCGGTTTTGGATCTGTATCTCCTCCGACCACCCTTGTGTGTTTTTGGTTTTGGATCTGGATCTTTTTTAAAAAAAATGATAAAAACAGGTAAAACCACATAATTTGGGCCTGCTTTTGTTCCTACAGTATCATAACCGTAATAACATTTATTCCCAGTCATTTGCAGTGAATTTTGACCACCTCACAGCTCACAATATTGATTCTTTTCATCTAGGTTAGGCCTAGGACCAAACTGTTGCATCCAGCTAGCTGGCTGACTAAACTAAGTGACAGAATTAGGCGGCAGTTACATGTGGCCATTTTAAAAAAATTAAAGGGGCATACAGGAGATGCTGAGTGTGGACATTACAATACAATCGAGGCAGAAGCAATTAACGACACAGGCAGCACTAGGTTGCTGTCTGAAAAAGTGCAGCTAGCGCACACGCACACACAAAAACAAAATACAATTTTCATTATATAGATTTCTATTTTTTTTGCCCACAACTTGGGACCCGGAGCACCCCTGACCGAGGCAGCAGCGAATGACGACACAGGCAGCACGCTACCAGTCCAGATGGACACAGCATAGCAGCCCAGATGGACACAGCATACAGCACCAGCCCAGATGGACACAGCAGACAGCACTAGCCCAGATGGGCACAGCAGACACCACCAGCCCAGATGGACACAACAGACAGCACCAGCCCAGATGGACACTGCAGACAGCACCAGCCCAGATGGACACAGCAGACAGCACCAGCCCAGATGGATACAGCAGACAGCAAAAGCCCAGATGGACACAGGAGACAGCACCGGCCCAGATGGACACCGCAGACAGCACCAGCCTAGATGGGCACAGCAGACAGCACCTGCCCAGATGGGCACAGCAGACACCACCGGCCCAGATGGACACAGCACAGCACCAGCCCAGATGGCCACAGCAGACAGCACCAGCCCAGATGGACACAGCAGACAGCACCAGCCCAGATGGACACAGCAGGCAGCACCAGCCCAGATGGACACAGCAGACAGCACCAACCCAGATGGACACAGCAGACAGCACCAACCCAGATGGACACAGCAGACAGCACCAACCCAGATGGACACAGCAGACACCACCAGACCAGATGGACACAGCAGACACCACCAGACCAGATGGACACAGCAGACACCACCAGACCAGATGGACACAGCAGACACCACCAGCCCAGATGGACACAGCACAGCAGCCCAGATGGACACAGCAGACAGCACCAGCCCAGATGGACACAGCAGACAGCACCAGCCCAGATGGACACTGCAGACAGCACCAGCCCAGATGGACACTGCAGACAGCACCAGCCCAGATGGACACTGCAGACAGCCAGCCCAGATGGGCACAGCAGACAGCACCAGCCCAGATGGACACAGCAGACAGCACCAGCCCAGATGGACACAGCAGACAGCACCAGCCCAGATGGACACAGTAGACAGCACCAGCTTTGATGGACACAGCACAGCACCAGCCCAGATGGACACAGCAGACAGCACCAGCCCAGATGGACACAGCAGACAGCACCTTTCGGTTCTCGCCCCTGATCTCTAAGTTCGGGTGGGTTTGGATCTCTGAGATCCGAACCCGCTCATCTCTAGTAATAACCCGGGTTATTTCGGCACTGTGAGAGGGGTATTATTAAGAAAAAAAGATGCATCTCCCAACATTTCAAATATCCATTCAGACTTTAGTGCTGAGAGAAATTGGTTATTGGGAAGGGTTACTTTGTGTCCTCTTCATAAAGCCTAAATGGGATTGAACGTGTAGCGTGTACCAGAGATCCTGCATCTATCAGAGCCACGTCAGTCTCACTTGTCTCCGGAGGTTCCCTATCTGGACATGTCTGGGTTTGTGCCAGGTCTGTCACTAATGATTTATGGTGTTGTGTTTTGGAGGGGGAAACGTTTTGATACTGAGCCAGAAGCTGAAATGTCGCCCTTTCCAAATATCTACAGTATATCGCTAAAGTTTCGGCATGTATTGTTTTTTGTAGCCATTTTTAATGTACTTCCTGCATACAGTAAAAGTGTTATGTTTCACGCTGTGCCCACATCCTAGTAATTCTGCTCATCCCCGATGCTATGAAATCTTAAAAGACATTATCACACTGCGCCCATTTTCTTCCAATAGAGCAGGTATGGCGAACCGCAGGCCTGCAGAATCATTTGGTCTAGAATGGCACCCTGCAGCCAGAATCTATGTAGCAGTGCCACCTGGGGCATCCTTAGGACACTTCAGATGGTCACACCGCTGCCCTTACAGCTCCCCGTGGCATCCTCAGGATGCTATGGGCATTGCTGTAATCAACGGCGATTATTGCCCCGCCCCGTGTGAAGTCACATGGAGGGGGTGTGGTCTGCACCATGCCCGCAAATAATGTTATATATATCAAAATGGCCCTCGGCCGAAAAAAAGGTTCCCTACCCCTGATATAGAGGGTGCAAATTGCAAAGAGGTATCCTCCACCTGTTACGGGCATTATGTGCACAGTAACACTGACATGACTGAACATGAAAGTGCGGATGTTTAGCTTTGCAATGACGAATTGCTCAGGTAGATTTCGGCTTGCCGCCGCAAATTGTGTCAAATTTAACTGTTAGTTTGTGCTGGTCAATCGCATTTATTGGCAAATAGGCCCCTAAGTCCTTAACTGTTTTAATCAATTATTTTACTGTATGGAAACTTCATGGGCCTTATACAGAGTGAGACATAAATGTGATTTGTGGCTGGTTTTGGCTGCATGATTCAGGGTTTTTTTTGCTACGCACGTGTGAGTCTTCACACTGCACTTTATGTTTCATGCATACTGCCAACCTGAGACTGCGTACAGCTAGGAGACTAGGACCAGCTTTGGAAGGCAGGCAGACAAGGGCAGCAGGAGTGTAGACACAGTCACAGTAGAGTAACGGCGGGTGAGTGTTTAGTCTCCATGGGCAAACGCAGGATTTCTAGAGGGGGGTTTCCAAATGCTTGTTAGAGCAAGTGTGGCCAGTCCATGAAGAGGGAATAATTAGCAGTTATCCAGCTATAATATATGTCATATGAAGTATAGTGTATGTAGTAATTCTGACATATAAAGGACCAGCGATCACCGTAAGCCATTATATGCTGCAGTAGAGTCATTCTGCCTGAGCCCAATGTTTTTATTGCAGATGTGGGCTCCACTCCAAATCATTCGAGCAAGTTTGTGAGTCTGATGGAGCAGAAGAACCTAGCACTGCCCTGGACACACATGTACACATAGATCTCTGTATACATTGGATAGTGTATTATTATACAGTATTAATAATTGACTCTATATCAGTGCACCCCATACTTACCGACTTTCCAAAGGTCCACTCCGGGAGGGGGCTGCCAGGTCGGTTGTAGTGGCTGTAGGGGCGTGCCGCGCGATCGTGGCCCAGCTTTATAATACCAATATTTCCGGCATTACAAAGCAGGGGGCGGAGCTACGATGACACGATTCAGCACAAATCGTGCCATCGCCACTCCCCCCGAACCGCCCACTTTCACATGCAAGCGCGGGGGATCGGAGGACAATGAGGGGTATTTGCCTACTCTTGGGGGGTGCCGGGAGCAGCACCCGATTTTCGGGAGGCTCCCGACAGTCCTGGGAGAGTAGGCAAGTATGGTGCACCCCTAACAGTGCATGTTTTCCAGATCTCTCAGTTGGTGCACAAGTTTATTCATTATTGTCTCACATATTTTATAATGCTAATTATTTCATTTGTGACACTGAGGGGATCTTGAAAACATGCAACTTTAGTATTGTATGCATTTCTATTGTGGGCATCATGGTGTGGGCTGCGGAGGGGGGGTTTACAGGCAATCGGAAACCCCCCCCTGCATTTGCCTATGGTCTCTTTGTACAACTAAAATAGTAGATGAAGAGTTGCAAACGTAGCCGGCTGAAGGGGCCTGGGCTGCGGGAGTTATTATAACTCTATTGTCAGTGTAACCCTGATGATAACTCCATCCGATTGCTCGTAAAGGTTAACTTACACCCATTTGTGCAAATGCACTGAAACTGCGGCAGCTGTGTAATATAAGTCAATTTACACTGCAGTCACCACTAATGTCTTTCCATTGTGTATTTGAATCTTCCAAACTCTTGCTGAAACCACATCTATAGTCATATTCCAGGTGCAGCTGACGCAGGCAGGGAGGGGGATGCAGTTAGAAAGCTGCATACTGTATAAATAGGGGTGTGCAGAAGCTGGCACAGGGGGTGCAGCTTTGGCACTATCCCCCTCCGCTGGGTCATGGACTACCCTGCCCCCCTCGCTCAGAGACACACACTACTCACCTGGCCACTCAGGCGTGTAGAGTATGTCCCAGTAGGAAGGGGGGTGTAGTCCTTGACCACCCCCTGTGCGGATTTTGCGCACGCCTATGACTATATATGACTTTTATTGCAAATGCCGTCTTCCCCTCTATCATCTATCCCTTTCTCTACAGCGTTCTCTACAGACGACACCATAAAGCCCCAGATTTCTTACATTCGCTATTTCACCTGCAGCGGTAACTTTGTGCGATGAGTCTTTTTTTTATTTCTGCTTATTGCAGCGATCAATCATCATGTTGGTGAATAGCTGCAATGAAATCACTTACACACCTCTTTCACATAGACCGTATAGTGCAAAAACCCGGGTTATTGCTATGTGTAAATGTAAACGACTCGCGTCGCAGTTCCTGCTCTGTATCCGGGTCGGGACTGAGATCCGGGAAATTGATAATCCTGTGTATTTCTCGGGGCATCGGTCTAAAAGGGGTATTATTGATACAACGAAACAAGAAAATATTACAAAATATATACTGGAAGTATGCGCATGCGATACTTTGCTAGCTAAAGCGCGCACACGCAGCGAATAAAACAGAAACAGGAATAATAAATGTAGCGTAAAATAGCTAAAAAAGCAAAAGTGTGGCGCTACTGCTGACAGTAAACATTTATTTTATTGGTCGAAGTAACATAAACGCCAAATAAATTTTTACGCCCTTTAATAAATACACCCCTCTGTTTCCAGTTCCATCTGCCTCTCCTCCCGTCCCCCCCATCTCTCTCTCTCTCTCTCTCTCTCTCTCTTTCCTTTCTCTCTCTCTCTTTCCTTTCTCTCTCTCTCTTTCCTTTCTCTCTCTTTCCTTTCTCTCTCTTTCCTTTCTCTCTCTCGTCTCTTTCCTTTCTCTCTCTCTTTCCTTTCTCCCTTGTTCTCAAGCCTTGTTTTCCCATCCCCACCTTTCCCTTACTGGCAGCTTCTGCTGTGTGCTCAGGACATGTGTATGGTGTCCTGGAAGGTGACACCTAACCCTGTATCCTGTGCACATATTCCTCACATCCCCCTGTCTCATTCCTCCCCTCACATCACATCCCTGGAGCAGGGGAGGCTGTGGAAGGAGGGGGGCCCAGGACCAGACGCTCCATATAAATACAAGACCTTAAATAGCAACCTCACACTACGCAGAACACAGACATGGAGGTAAGGAGTTCAGAGCCTCATGTTTGCCAAATCTCTTTTTGCATTTCAATATCCCCCCCCCCACCTGATATACCTCTATAGGAGGGGGGCAATGAGTTTGATAATGGGGATGGGGGCTCTATCAAGGCATTTCAGTTGGGAAGGTGATCATCCAAAGACTTTTGGGATGTCGTTTTTTAAGGGATATGTTTGATGGGGTCCACCAGTACAGAACTTTGTGCTATGTTATGTTCCAGGTTCCAGGACGCCCCGGCCTTTTCATCATTTTGTTGGTGGTCCTTGGCACTGTGAGGAGCCAGCAATCTAAGCAGATCCAGGAGAATGGTAAGTGTGCCCAACATTCCCATGGGAGACTGCAGCTGTGTGGTGACATCTCCAGAATCTATCTCCAGAGGGACAATCGTGGAACCATATATGGCTTTAGGTCCATGGGTGATTGGCAAGAGCTCAGCTGCTGCTGAGCCATATACCCCCATCATTATCTTCCCTGCACCGAGAAATGATAAAGGATTGGGGGGTCTATAGTATGCTGACTTTTAACCCTCGCCTCCCCAATCGCTGTCATCAGGTCTAGATGCAAAGTTAGTAATTGTTCCCGCAGCTGTGACACTTGGCTTGCAGGGAGCAGGGTGTAATCCCGTCTGACTCTGCAGCATGTAAGCACACAGAGTGTAGACATGAATGTGAAGGGAATGTGTAGTAATGTGATATCACTATGACTCAAAAATCCATGTCCCAGCCAAGTTCCTGCAGAGCAGTGGACCTGACGTGCTGAGTGTCCAGATGTTCTCTATGTTGCTGAACGAACAGTGACACAATGTGCCCCAACCTGATGTAGGAGAGGCATGTTGGGGTGTAATTTATTTGAGGTGCAAATGATGTGCTGATGATCTGGCACAGGTATGTAAAGGTGTGATGATGTGGGACAGGTATGTGGAGGTGTAACACGCGGCATAGGCATGTGGAGGTGTGGTGATGTGGGATAAGTTTGTAAAGGTGTAAATGATGTGGGACAGGTATGGGGAGGTGTAAATGATGTAGGACAGGAATGCGGAGGTGTAAATGATGTGGGACAGGTATGCGGAGGTGTAAATGATGTAGTACAGGTATGCGGAGGTGTAAATGATGTGGGACAGGTATGCGGAGGTGTAAATGATGTTAGACAGGTATGTGGAGGTGTAAATGATGTTGGACAGGTATGTGGAGGTGTATATGACGTGGGACAGGTATGTGGAGGTGTAAATGATGTGGGACAGGTATGTGGAGGTGTAAATGATGTAGGACAGGTATGGGGAGGTGTAGATGAAGTAGGACAGGTATGCGGAGGTGTAAATGAAGTAGGACAGGTATGCGGAGGTGTAAATGATGCTGGACAGGTATGCGGAGGTGAAAATGATGTACGACAAGTATGTGGAGGTGTAAATGATGTGGTACAGGTATGTGGAGGTGTAAATGATGTAGGACAGGTATGGGGAGGTGTAAATGATGTAGGACAGGTATGCTGAGGTGTAAATGATGTTGGACAGGTATGTGGAGGTGAAAATGATGTAGGACAGGTATGCGGAGGTGTAAATGATGTGGGACAGGTGTGTGGAGATGTAAATGATTTTGGACAGGTGTGTGGAGGTGTAAATGATGTGGGACAGGTATGTGGAAGTGTAAATGATGTGAGACAGGTATGGGGATGTGTAAATGATGTGGGACAGGTATGGGGAGGTGTAAATGATGTGGGACAGGTATGTGGAGGTGGAAATGATGTAGTACAGGTATGTGGGGGTGTAAATGATGTAGGACAGGTATGTGGAGGTGTAAATGATGTGGGACAGGTATGTAGAAGAGTAAATGATGTGGGACAGGTATGGGGATTTGTAAATGATGTGGGACAAGAATGTGGATGTGTAAATGATGTAGGACAGGTATCTGGAGGTGTACATGATGGACAGGTATGTGGAGGTGTAATGATGTAGGACAGGTATGTAGATGTGTAATTGATGTGGTACAGGCAAGTATGGGTGTAAATGATGTAGGACAGGTATGTGGGGGTGCAAATGATGTGGTACAGGTATTTGGAGGTGTAAATGATGTGGGACAGGTATGTGGAGGTGTAAATGATGTGGGACAGGTATGTGGGGGTGTAAATGATGTAGGACAGGTATGTGGAGGTGTACATGATGTGGGACATGTGTGTGGAGGTGTAAATGATATAGGACCCGTATGTGGAGGTGTACATGATATAGGACAGGTATGTGGAGGTGTAAATAATGGGGGGACAGGTATGTGGAGGTGTAAATGATGTGGGACAGGTGTGTGGAGGTGTAAATGATGTAGGACAGGTATGTAGAAGTGTACATGATGGACAGGTATGTGGAGGTGTAAATGATGTGGGACAGGTATGTGGAGGTGTAAATTATGTGTTACAGGTATGTGGAGGTGTAAATGATGTAGTACAGGTATGGGGAGGTGTAAATGATGTAGGACAGGTATGTGGAGGTGCAAATGATGTAGGACAGGTATGTGGAGGTGTAAATGATGTGGGACAGGTATGTGGAGGAGTAATATGTGGGACAGGTATGGTGAGGTGTAATTGATGTGGGACAGGTATGGTGAGGTGTAAATGATGTGGGACAGGCATGTGGAGGTGTAAATGATGTGGGACAGGTATGTGGAGGAGTAATATGTGGGACAGGTATGGTGAGGTGTAATTGATGTGGGACAGGTATGGTGAGGTGTAAATGATGTGGGACAGGTATAGCGAGGTGTAAATGATGAGGGACAGGTATGTGGAGGTGTAAATGATGTGGGATAGGTATGTGGAGGAGTAATATGTGGGACAGCTATGGTGAGGTGTAATCGATGTGTGACAGGTATGGCAAGGTGTAAATGATGTGTGACAGGTAAGGCGAGGTGTAAATGATGAGGGACAGGCATGTGGAGGTGTAAGTGATGTGGGACAGGAATGATGAGGTGTAACTGATGTGGGACAGGAATGATGAGGTGTAACTGATGTGGGACAGGAATGTGAAAGTGTAAATGATGTGGGACAGGTAAGTGATGTGGGACAGGTATGTGGAGGTGTAAATGATGTGGGACAGATATATGAAGTTGTAATTGATGAGGGACAGGTATGGTGAGCTGTAAAGTATATGGGACAGGTATGTGGGGGGGTGTAAATGATGTGGTACAGGTATGTGGAGGTGTAAATACTGTGGTACAGGTATGTGGCGGTGTAAATGATGTGGTACAGGTATGTGGAGGATTAAATTATGTGGCACAGGTATGTGGAGGTGTATATGATGTGGGAAAGGTATGCTGAGGTGTACTTGATGTGGTACAGGTATGTGAATGTGTACATGATGTGTTACAGGTATGTGGGGGTGTAAATGATAGGGGACGGGTATGGTGAGGTGTAAATGATGTGGTCCATGCATGTGGAGGTGTAAATTATGTGTGCCAGGTATGTGTAGGTGTAAATTAAGTGGTACATGTATGTGGAGTTGTAAATGTTAGGGGACAGGTATGTGGAGGTGTAAATTAAGTGGTACAGGTATGTGGAGTTGTAGATGATAGGGGACAGGTATGTGGGGTTGTAAATGATGTGGTACAGGTATGTGGAGGTGTAAATTATGTGGGTCAGGTATGTGGTGATGTGGGACAAGTATGTGGAGGTAAAAATTATATGGGACAGGTATGTAGGAGTGTAAATGATGTGGTACAGGTATGTGGAGGTGTAAATGATGTGGGTCAGGTATATGGGGATGTAAATTAAGTGGTACATGTATGTGGAGTTGTAAATATTGTGGGACAGGTATTTAAATGTGTAAGTGATGTATGGGTGTAAAATTTGTGGACCTGGCATGTGGAGGTGTAACTGATGTGGGACCGGTATGACAAAGTGAAAATTATGTGGGACAGGTATGTAAGTGATGTGGGACAGGTATGTGGAGGATTCAATTATGTGGTACAGGTGTGTGGTGATGTGGGATAAGTATGTGGAGGTAAAAATGATATGGGACAGGTATGTGGAGATGTAAATGATTTAGGACAGGTATGTGGAGGTGTAAATGATTTAGGACAGGTATGTGGAGGTGTAAATGATGTGGTACAGGTATGTGGAGGTGTAAATGATTTAGGACAGGTATGTGGAGGTGTAAATGATGTGGGACAGGTATGTGGAGGTGTAAATGATGTGGGACAGGTATGGTGAGGTGTAAATGATGTGGGACAGGTATGTGGAGGTGTAAATGATGTGGGACAGGTGTGTGGAGGTGCAACTGATGTGGGACAGGTATGTGGAGGTGTAAATGATGTGGGTCAGGTATATGGGGATGTAAATTAAGTGGTACATGTATGTGGAGTTGTAAATATTGTGGGACAGGTATTTAAAGGTGTAAGTGATGTATGGGTGCAAAATTTGTGGACCTGGCATGTGGAGGTGCAACTGATGTGGGACAGGTATGGCAAAGTGTAAATTATGTGGGACAGGTATGTAAGTGATGTGGGACAGGTATGTGGAGGATTCAATTATGCGGTACAGGTGTGTGGTGATGTGAGATAAGTATGTGGAGGTAAAAATTATATGGGACAGGTATGTGGAGATGTAAATGATTTAGGACAGGTATGTGGAGGTGTAAATGATGTGGTACAGGTATGTGGAGGTGTAAATGATTTAGGACAGGTATGTGGAGGTGTAAATTATGTGGTACAGGTATGTGGAGGTGTAAATGATTTAGGACAGGTATGTGGAGGTGTAAATGATGTGGGACAGGTATGTGGAGGTGTAAATGATGTGGGACAGGTATGTGGAGGAGTAATATGTGGGACAGGTATGGTGAGGTGTAATTGATGTGGGACAGGTATGGCGAGGTGTAAATGATGTGGGACAGGTATGCCGATGTGTAAATGAGGGACAGGCATGTGGAGGTGTAAATGATGTGGGACAGTTATGTGGAGGAGTAATGTGTGGGACAGGTATGGTGAGGTGTAAATTATGTGGGTCAGGTATGTGGTGATGTGGGACAAGTATGTGGAGGTAAAAATTATATGGGACAGGTATGTTGGAGTGTAAATGATGTGGTACAGGTATGTGGAGGTGTAAATGATGTGGGTCAGGTATATGGGGATGTAAATTAAGTGGTACATGTATGTGGAGTTGTAAATATTGTGGGACAGGTATTTAAAGGTGTAAGTGATGTATGGGTGTAAAATTTGTGGACCTGGCATGTGGAGGTGTAACTGATGTGGGACCGGTATGGCAAAGTGAAAATTATGTGGGACAGGTATGTAAGTGATGTGGGACAGGTATGTGGAGGATTCAATTATGTGGTACAGGTGTGTGGTGATGTGGGATAAGTATGTGGAGGTAAAAATGATATGGGACAGGTATGTGGAGATGTAAATGATTTAGGACAGGTATGTGGAGGTGTAAATGATTTAGGACAGGTATGTGGAGGTGTAAATGATGTGGTACAGGTATGTGGAGGTGTAAATGATGTGGGACAGGTATGGTGAGGTGTAAATGATGTGGGACAGGTATGTGGAGGTGTAAATGATGTGGGACAGGTGTGTGGAGGTGCAACTGATGTGGGACAGGTATGTGGAGGTGTAAATGATGTGGGTCAGGTATATGGGGATGTAAATTAAGTGGTACATGTATGTGGAGTTGTAAATATTGTGGGACAGGTATTTAAAGGTGTAAGTGATGTATGGGTGTAAAATTTGTGGACCTGGCATGTGGAGGTGCAACTGATGTGGGACAGGTATGGCAAAGTGTAAATTATGTGGGACAGGTATGTAAGTGATGTGGGACAGGTATGTGGAGGATTCAATTATGTGGTACAGGTGTGTGGTGATGTGAGATAAGTATGTGGAGGTAAAAATTATATGGGACAGGTATGTGGAGATGTAAATGATTTAGGACAGGTATGTGGAGGTGTAAATGATGTGGTACAGGTATGTGGAGGTGTAAATGATTTAGGACAGGTATGTGGAGGTGTAAATGATGTGGTACAGGTATGTGGAGGTGTAAATGATTTAGGACAGGTATGTGGAGGTGTAAATGATGTGGGACAGGTATGTGGAGGTGTAAATGATGTGGGACAGGTATGTGGAGGAGTAATATGTGGGACAGGTATGGTGAGGTGTAATTGATGTGGGACAGGTATGGCGAGGTGTAAATGATGTGGGACAGGTATGGCGATGTGTAAATGAGGGACAGGCATGTGGAGGTGTAAATGATGTGGGACAGTTATGTGGAGGAGTAATGTGTGGGACAGGTATGGTGAGGTGTAAATGATGTGGGACAGGTATGGCGAGGTTTACATGATGAGGGTCAGGTATGTGGAGGTGTAAGTGATGTGGGACAGGTATGTGGAGGTGTAAATAATGTGGGACAGGTATGTGGAGGAGTAATATGTGTGACAGGTATGGTGAGATGTAATTGATGTGGGACAGGTATGGCAAGGTGTAAATGATGTGGGACAGGTATGGCGAGGTGTAAATGATGAGGGACAGGCATGTGGACGTGTAAGTGATGTGGGACAGGAATGATGAGGTGTAAGTGATGTGGGACAGGAATGATGAGGTGTAACTGATGTGGGACAGGAATGATGAGGTGTAACTGATGTGGGACATGAATGTGAAAGTGTAAATGATGTGGGACAGGCATGTGGAGGTGTAAATGATGTGGGACAGGCATGTGGAGGTGTAAATGATGTGGGACAGGTATATGATGTTGTAATTGATGAGGGACAGGTATGGTGAGCTGTTAAGTATATGGGACAGGTATGTGAGGGGTGTAAATGATGTGGTACAGGTATGTGGACGTGTAAATACTGTGGTACAGGTATGTGGAGGTGTAAATTATGTGGTACAGGTATGTGGAGGATTCAATTATGTGGTACAGGTATGTGGAGGTGTAAATGATGTGGGACAGGTATGCTGAGGTGTAATTGATGTGGTACAGGTATGTGAATGTGTACATGATGTGGTACAGGTATGTGGGGGTGTAAATGATAGGGGACAGGTATGGTGAGGTGTAAATGATGTGGTCCGTGCATGTGTAGGTGTAAATGATGTGTGCCAGGTATGTGTAGGTGTAAATTAAGTGGTACATGTATGTGGAGTTGTAAATGATTGGGGACAGGTATGTGGAGGTGTAAATTAAGTGGTACAGGTATGTGGAGTTGTAAATGATGTTGGGCAGGTATGTGGAGGTGTAAATGATGTTTGACAGGTATGTGAATGTGTACATGATGTGGTACAGGTATGTGGAGGTGTAAATGATAGGGGACAGGTATGGTGAGGTGTAAATGATGTGGTCCATGCATGTGGAGGTGTAAATGATGTGTGCCAGGTATGTGTAGGTGTAAATGATGTAGGACAGGTATGTGAGGTGTAAATGATGTGGGACAGGTATGTGGAGGTGTATATGATGGGGGACAGGTATGTGAGGTGTAAATGATGTGGGACAGGTATGTTTTTCTACTCATGTTCCACGTTATTGTACGCACTTGGCGGTTACCGCGTGGATGCACTGAACATATGCGTCTTGTAGGAGTGCTTATGATTTCCACGCTTGCTTGTTGAGGCATATGATAGTGATGTGACGCTTGTTTCAGGCGGATCTTTCTTTTTGCCAGCATGGAGTGGGCATAGTGATGCTTACGCATGAAGACGGCCACACACTCGCATAGGCGGACTGATATAAAAATTAGTATAAGATAGTAAATCTGGTTGCCAGAGACATCCCCATTGCATCTGGCACTGTATTTCTAGACATGTTCCACAATGCATCTTGCTGTTGACTTGTACGTGGTAGAGGTTCACTGGCCGTGCCTGATGCCATCCGGGTGTCGTTCTCTTTCCCAGGATCTGAGTGTGACCAGTACCCTGCCGATTGTGAGGATGTGTTTGATCTGGGGGCTGAGGCCAATGGAGTATACGTTATTTACCCCGCAGGATTACAAAGCGCGGTCCCAGTATACTGCGATATGACCACTGATGATGGAAAGTGGACGGTTGGTGAAATTTAAACATATATCATAAAACTGTGACACTGATGACCCCTGTGTACTGAGCACGGCCCACATCGCTGTCTCTGCTTTTATTACTGAAGGTGATCCAGAAGAGGTTCAATGGGACCCTCAGCTTCTTTCGTGGTTGGGTTGACTATAAATTAGGCTTTGGCAGAGCGGACGGAGAGTACTGGTTGGGTAAGTGAAGCAGATCCCTGTAACTGTGTAGAGCTTCTTACAATAAATAATTGGTACATTTTAAAAATGGTCATGAAAATTCGACAATTCTAAAAATAAAACAAAAATGTATTCCTCCAAATCTTTCAGCAAAATGTTAATGGGGTGTAGCAAAGTGCAAATGGAACAGCAGAATGTGAAACAGATTTACAAGTAGCAGCAGAACATTACAGCCAAAAGAACAAACTGTGCTGAACATTTTATTTTAATATAGCGTTTTATATGACAGGGATATGCGCTGATTTGGTTTGTGTCTTTCTTGCCAGTGTTTTATTGCTGTTATACACTCTCCAGTATATCAGGTCGTGTTACTACCAGGAAGAAGGGAAACTCACATTGCACCTCTGCAGAGCATCGCTCATACATTTCTCTCTTCACCTTCAGGGTTACACAACATTTATCTGCTGACTCTACGGAAAAAGTACGAGCTGAGGGTTGACCTGGGAGACTTCGATAATAACAATACTTATGCCAAGTACGCAGACTTCTCTCTCTCTCCTAAAGCTATAAACCCAGAGGAGGACGGGTACACCTTATATGTGGAGGGCTTTTCCGATGGAGGAGCAGGTAATGTACTAAGAAATCTGTGTGTGCGTGCACATGAGTGTGTGTCCTCTCTCTCTAACCCCTTTCCCTCTCTCTCCCTTTCTCTCTCTGTCTCTTTCTCTCTCTGTCTCTCTCTCCCTTTCTCTCTCTGTCTCTTTCGCTCTCTGGCTCCCTCTCTCTCTCTCTCTCCCTTTCTCTCTCTCTCTCTCTTCTCTCTGTGTCTCCCTCTCCCCCGTCTCTCTCTCTCCCTCGCTCTCCGCTCTCTCTCTCTCCCCCTGTCTCTCTCTCTCTGTCCCTCTCTCTCTCTCCGTCTCTCTGTCCCTCTCCCTCTCCCCTGTCTCTCTCTCACTCTATTCCTCGCTCTCCCCTCTCTCTCTGTCCCTCTCTCTCTCCCTCTCATCTCTCTGTGTCTCCCTCTCCCCCATCTCTCTCTCTCCTTCACTCTCCGCTCTCTCTCTCACCCCCTCTCTCACCCCCTGTCCCTCTCCCTCTCCCCTGTCTCTATCTCACTCTATTCCTCGCTCTCCCCTCTCTCTCTGTCCCTCTCTCCTCTCCCTCTCCCTCCCTATATATATATAGCTGTATAAGTCAGAAAAAGAAAGTAGGCTACTTCTGATGCTGCACTTTGAAGTAAATATAAATCTTTATTCATAGATATTACAATTTAATACACAGATAAACAGAACAAAACATTAAAATCGGAGATGTGTAATCATGGATGTGATGACTAAGATAGGGAAAATATGTGGTTAAAAAGCCAGAGACCATGAGTTACTAATATAACTTATAGCTTGATAACCTAAGTAATCTGCGATCCTGTATCTTTTTATTAAGATGTGACTTCAAAATAATAGTTTTTAACAGCATTCTGTGTGATAGGCATACTTACCTATTCTCCTGGAACGGCCAGGAGCCTCCAGAAAATCACGTGCCACTCCCTATATGCCAGATTCTTTAATTGCCCACCAGGATTGTGGGATACTTCCATATTTTAAAAATCAGTGGGTTATATCCAAAATTTAGTGTTGCAGATGTAACTTAGTTACCCATTGTCTACGTGAGTATATCACAGCTTAGTATTCATACACAGCCTGCCACTTTTTGAAAATAATATAGTATAATAGATAATTATTATTATATACAGTATAATAGAGTCCCATCTCTAATTTGTAACCAGCCACACCACCTACCTGATGACAGGGATCAGTAAGCCTGACACCACCTACCTGATGACAGGGATCAGTAAGCCTGGCACCACCTACCTGAAGACAGGGATCAGTAAGCCTGGCACCACCTACCTGATGACAGAGATCAGTAAGCCTGGCACCACGTACCTGATGACAGAGATCAGTAAGCCTGGCACCACCTACCTGAAGACAGGGATCAGTAAGCATGGCACCACCTACCTGATGACAGAGATCAGTAAGCCTGACACCACCTACCTGATGACAGAGATCAGTAAGCCTGGCACCACCTACCTGAAGACAGGGATCAGTAAGCCTGGTACCACCTACCTGATGACAGAGATCAGTAAGCCTGGCACCACCTACCTGAAGACAGGGATCAGTAAGCCTGGCACCACCTACCTGATGACAGAGATCAGTAAGCCTGGCACCACGTACCTGATGACAGAGATCAGCAAGCCTGGCACCACCTACCTGATGACAGAGATCAGTAAGCCTGGCACCACCTACCTGATGACAGAGATCAGTAAGCCTGGCACCACCTACCTGATGACAGATCAGTAAGCCTGGCACCACGTACCTGATGACAGAGATCAGTAAGCCTGGCACCACCTACCTGATGACAGAGATCAGTAAGTCTGGCACCACCTACCTGAAGACAGGGATCAGTAAGCCTGGCACCACCTACCTGAAGACAGAGATCAGTAAGTCTGGCACCACCTACTTGAAGACAGGGATCAGTAAGCCTGGCACCACCGACCTGATGACAGAGATCAGTAAGCCTGGCACCACCTACCTAATGACAGAGATCAGTAAGCCTGGCACCACCTACCTGATGACAGAGATCAGGAAGCCTGGCACCACCTACCTGATGACAGAGATCAGGAAGCCTGGCACCACCTACCTGATGACAGATCAGTAAGCCTAGCACCACCTACCTGATGACAGAGATCAGTAAGCCTGGCACCACCTACCTGATGACAGAGATCAGTAAGCCTGGCACCACCTACCTGATGACAGGGATCAGTAAGCCTGGCACCACCTACCTGATGACAGGGAACAGTAAGCCTGGCACCACCTACCTGATGACAGAGATCAGTAAGCCTGGCACCACCTACATGATGACAGAGATCAATAAGCCTGGCACCACCTACCTGATGACAGGGATCAGTAAGCCTGGCACCACCTACCTGATGACAGAGATCAGTAAGCCTGGCACCACCTACCTGAAGACAGGGATCAGTAAGCCTGGCACCACCTACCTGATGACAGAGATCAGTAAGTCTGGCACCACCTACCTGAACTCAGGGATCAGTAAGCCTGGCACCACCTACCTGATGACAGAGATCAGTAAGCCTGGCGCCACCTACCTGATGACAGAGATCAGTAAGCCTGGCACCACCTACCTGATGAAAGGGATCAGTAAGCCTGGCACCACCTACCTGATGACAGGGATCAGTAAGCCTGGTACCACCTACCTGATGACAGAGATCAGTAAGCCTGGCACCACCTACCTGATGACAGAGATCAGTAAGCCTGGCACCACCTACCCGATGACAGGGATCAGTAAGCCTGGCACCACCTACCTGATGACAGGGATCAGTAAGCCTGGCACCACCTACCTGATGACAGAGATCAGTAAGCCTGGCACCACCTACATGATGACAGATCAGTAAGCCTGGCACCACCTACCTGATGATAGAGATCAGTAAGCCTGGCACCGCCTACCTAATGACAGAGATCGGTAAGCCTGGCACCACCTACCTGATGACAGAGATCGGTAAGCCTGGCACCACCTACCTGATAGAGATCAGTAAGCCTGGCACCACCTACCTGATGACAGAGATCAGTAAGTCTGGCACCACCTACCTGATGACAGGGATCAGTAAGCCTGGCACCGCCTACCTGATGACAGATCAGTAAGCCTGGCACCACGTACCTGATGACAGAGATCAGTAAGCCTGGCACCACCTACCTGATGAGAGTGATCAGTAAGCCTGGCATCACCTACTTGATGACAGGGATCAGTAAGCCTGGCACCACCTACGTGATGACAGGGATCAATAAACCTGAGGGATCTTTGCTTTTGCTGATTTGACCTCTGTATATTGGCATCATTGCTCTCTCCCAGGGGCCTATTCATCAAATGATAAATGGTCTGGTAATCATGTGGAAATGCTAGTTTCTACATATTTTTGCTTACCAGGCTATTCGCCATCAGGGGTCCTGTAGGACGACCTGATATTCATCAAACTCTGAAAACTGAAAGTTTTCGTAGTTTGTCTTCGAGAACAAGCTCCATTTTCAGACGGCACTTGTTCCCGTATCCCTGCTCCTCCCTATGGGAAGACGTTCCGGGGATGTGAAGAGGGATCCGAGTGGATCCCTCCACCGCCTCCTCACTACCTCCCTGGTGACTTTGCTTTACTTCTGTAGTTGCGATACAAACTGAGGGGGCAGCTGCTTATCAGAGCAGCTGTCCCCACACCGGAGCAATGATGAATTGCTCCGGTGTCAAGTTTCCCCCACTGTGAGTTGAATCCCTCGTAGCGAGACCATTCCTTAATCAACGGGGGCCATATGGCCTCCGATGATGAATAGGCCCCCCAGTCTCCTCACTCACAGACATAACACTAACAGCGCTGCCGCACAGCTCCGGGAACACATGCAGCCAATAGCGCGTCCCTGTACAGACAAGTTATCAAACCAGCATCAGGAAAGGAGAAGGACTGTTACCCATGTGCTCCCGGGAGTTGTAGCTTGGCGTAGGCTTAGGAGCTTATCTCTACAGCGCACTAAAACTCGCTCTACTAGTACTGAGACTATCATGCAATGCGTGTTCGCCATGAGGACCCTACTTACACCTAATAGGATGGAGCCCAGTGTATGCACCCCGCTATCCCCTGTACTATACACACACCACTGCAAATATTCTGTTGGTATTAACCAAGAAAAAATTCAAGAATGAAAACAAATATATATATCAAACATCACAAACTTTGCACCATCTGGCCGCCCTATGTACAGACATGAACGCGCACATATAGTGACTACAACGTCAGACTCCACCCAAATACAGACATATGGACTCCCAATCCCTCCAATCCAGCAGTTCAAGCAACAACTAATAAAGCAGTAAGTTTAGCACAAAAGGTGCTGTACACATTGTATTCATGCCCCACATTTATTATCAGACATCACTACACATATTATTCCAGAAGAGGAAAATATGTTCAGTCTTCACCTTATATTGACCAGTAACCAACAACCAAAAACTTTCTTATACAAAAAAAATCAGAAGTATATAAATAGCTGTGCAATTAACTTGTTTTTTTCTGAAAACTAAAGGAGGTGTCAACAGCATGTATTTTGAGGTGGCAAATATAGTAAAAAATAAACAAATATGCAAACTAATTTTTCCTAAACGTTATGCCCTAATAAGTAAGACATGTCACATACAGCTGTATATGTGAAATCCAACATAGTAAATACCTCACTGCTTCTGTTTATTATGGTGGGTGCTCCATTCTTCTAAAGCATTCAGCAAAGGTTACAAAGGTCCTGCAGGTGCTGCATCGCTCTGATCAGTCCCTCCCATGATGAGGCTGCTCAGCATTCAGCATATGTTACACAGGCCCAGCATGCCCTGTGCTGCCTTGCTCTGATCAATCCCTCCCATGAGGTTCCTCAGCATTCAGCAAATGTTACACAGGCCCAGCAGGCCCTGTGCTGCCTCGCTCTAATGTTTCCCTTCCATGAGGTTGCTCAGTATTCAGCAAACACTACACAGGCCCAGCAGTACCACACACCTTGCACCCAAAGTATTCTTACCTCACTCTGGCAAGTGGGTCCCTCCTCCCAGTTACATCTTTGGGATAATGGCGCTACATAGAGACTGCAAAGACTCCAGCGCTGTGCCAGAGTATTTGCCCTCTAGTGCACATGTGCCATCTTCCTAAAATGTTATGGAAGTTGGTGCCATGGAGGAGGAGGGACCTGCTTGCCGAAGCAAGGTAAGATGCCTAATTGAAGGTGAGGTGCTACTCAGGTGAGGGGGTCTGCTGCACCACGGGTCCCCTCAGCTATTAATATGCCCCTGGGTAGGATCATAGACAGGGGCTGGCTGACAAACTTAATACTGGGGGGCTAAGCCCACAGCACTGGCCCATGAGCAGCAGCCCATACAAAAAAGGTGATTTATCATATTGCCAATTACAGTATTGTGGAAATAAAAAAGAAATCCCTTACCATCAACATTTATCAATAAAACATTGCTTGGGTGTATGTTTTTCGATTTTGTTAGAAAGAAAAACTGGATGATAAATTTAAGAAAAAATGTATTAAAACAATAATAAGAAAAATAAAATAAAAAAATGCTGCATCTGAACAATAAGGGCCAGATTCTGAGTCGTATGCATTGCCAATGTCGGGCCCAGTGGAGGGATTTTTAGCAACTGCGCATGCGCGAGAACCTCAGAAAGCCAGTACGGCAGATGTGTCACCCTGAGTATCCACACAATAATGCTGTTGCGACCGGATCAGATGGTGTGGAAAATGGAGCGGCAGAGTGATGGGTGTTCCTGGGCGGTGACCTGAAGTGAACGCAGTGCAGAGCGTCTCACGGGCATGTTATTGGAGTGTTGTGGGGTCATCAGTGACAGCTGCTGCATTCTAAGTCGCAGAGCCGCAGCTACAGAGGTCATGTTTAGACAGAGATACCGTGCCTAACTAATCAAAGTTGGAATGCAGCTGCCCGGTGGCGTAACTATAAATTTTGCTCGCCACCTGCCGAAAAAGTTTCTGCAGTTTCACATAAACTAACAATAGTAATAGACATAAAAGTCCTAGGGGAATATTTACTGTACTAAGATTCATGTTTATAAACACGATAGAATACAGAGCAGGATAGAAGAATAGATCTGCCTGGGAGCTGCATGTTCTGCCAAAGCACTGCACAGATTTGTTGTGATCTGTGCAGGGCTTCTGTGTGTTTATAGGTGAAATAAGCAGTTAAAATTAAGGATAAGACCGACGCGGGGTACCCATGCCCATAACCAGCCCAGGAACTCTGGGCCCGTTCTGGTACAGGAAATAGGAAGGATGTGTTCCTCCTACTTTCCTATAACAAGCTGGGGTGGTAATGTCATAGCTGGGGGGGACACAGCATGGGATCCCCCTGCCAAAGCATTAAACAACCCCAAACTGGTCAGCCCAGGGCTGGCAATCCTCGGAAAGTGGGGACCCAAAAAATTAAATGGGGTCCCCCCTTCCAAAGATCAACTAGCCCTGGGCTGACAGTGGTTGCGGGAATAATGGGTTAAAGATAGAAATAATAATGTATTTTTACAGTGGGACTACAGGTCCCAGCACCCTCTGATTGACTAATAGTGGGGTCCCCACTTTCCAAGTATTGCCTCCTGGGCTGACCAGTTTGGGGTTTGTTATTGCTTTGGCAGGGGGACCCCCACTGTGTGTCCCCCTGCTATGGCCAGTGGCGTCTCTGGGAGGAGGAGAAAAGATACACTTGCTCCGTTAAGGCCCCCATACATCAGCAATCGATGGTGGCAATGCTGTCTAAATTTTTTCTGATTCAAATGTTCTATATGTAAACCAAACTTTCTTCTCTATTTAAGGTTGATTAGTCCAACATAGCGCAATTAATTTAATGCCATACTTATAGCGTGCGAGGAAGTTGGCAATTCCTGAGTAAGGTCAGGGCTTGTGCCAGTGTGTGTGACGCTGCGATGGTACTCTATGGTACCGATGGTTTTGCAGATTTGCTCAGGATTACGGATGTGTGTAAGGTAAAGTGGGCGTCCTTATGTAGTGTTGCGAGGGCATAGCGATCGCAGTGTATTAGCATATTATCGCAGTGAGTGCATAATCGCTATTGCATTTGCAGTAGCGATCCTTGCTGAATCAGGCCCATAGACTAGCTGTAAGGGTTAGTTATTATATGTGGTATGAATATAAGAGTGAATATGATTTTGTTATTGGAGATTAGCTCAGTTGCAGCAACATTTTGCAAAAATTGCGTCATTTATTAAGAGATGTGTGACGTAAAGCAGTGCCGCACCTACCATGAGCTACAGTGGGACCTAGACACAGCTGCCTCTCTGTCCATAGTCATTGCTTGTTAGGCTCCAGTGAAGCCTGTGGATAGGGTAACACTGCCCCCTACTGTAATAAGTAGGCTCCTGCACTGTGATTACATGGACCCTTGAAATCATATGGGTGTAAGGATGTTACCTGGCCCTGACTAGGGGACCTGGCATGTTGTGGCTCTATGGAACCTATGCACTACCTAGACATTACTTAGACTGTACATCTGCATCTCTGCTACATTCGGGGACATCAGTATATGCATTTGTCAGATGCAGGGATACTGCTGTTTTTTATTGGATGTCTTATACAATGCACTTTTTAAAACGTTCATTCGCAGCGAAAAATGCATCCAGCGTGATGTGTTCTAATTATATTAACTATTAGATTGATTGGCTGGCCATTGTTTTTAATGTAACATTTAAACTGCATCTTTATGAGAATATTTGAATAAAGGAATGTTGTTATTTTTCTATATGGGGTGCTCAGTGGCTTACCCATGTCCATACCAAAAACGTATCGATCACATTTAGGAGTTCTTATAGACGCAACATTTTTTTGCTTTTCTTCCATTTCCTAATGAGCCCCAAAGGCCTTAATTGTGGTGTCAGCCCTCCCTCCGTACAGTAGGTTTTGATAAACATTTATTAAAGAATGTTGGGTTGAAATCCCATTGTATGAATTTTTGTCTGTAACATATTGCTCACTAGGGCCGCTAGAGAGCCGCCCCTGGGAAAGGGGGCGTGGCCTAACCAGGGAGGTGTGACCACCTTAGAAAAACCATGGCGCTGGGAATGGGGGTGCTGTCAGACCCTCAGCCCAGTGCAAATCCAGGGAAAGGGGTGCAATCAATGTGATCACTACCCCCCCACAGGCAGAGAACACTGCTGCTCCTACTGCAGCCCAGCATGCAGCTGCGTGTGCTGGGGTAACGTTGGACCTTGGTCCCTAACGGACCCGTCCAAAAAGCCGCTCCCCACTTTCTCGGCACCCCTGTTGCTCACAAGCCAGTGAGTAAATTAGTTAATTCCTAGTTTAAGCCACAGTTGTTACCAGAATTAGAACCAAAACTATTTAAATGTTAGGCAATGCCAGATTATACATAGTACAGAAGTTATCAATACTCTTTTATTGAATTCTTTTCAGCACCACTGGACACCTCACGATCTCTCTTGGTTGTAATTTGAATCTAATTTGAGCGGTTCCTCATTTCCCAACCAGCGGCATATATAGATTTACCTTCTAGATATGAGGGTTGCTCAAAAAGTAATGCCTAAATGCTCACAACTCAAATTATATTATAGATACAGATTTAAAAATTTGCAGTAATATACTTTGAAGTCTTAGTAACAGAATGACTCTTCTCAAAAAATTCACCATCTGCCCTCAAACATTTTCTCCACCTTTCAACTCAAGCTGTGTAACCACTTTGGAAAAATTCCAGTGGTTGGTGTTTGACCCAGGAACGTATGGCGTTTTTAACAACCTCTATGTCTTCAAAATGTTGACCCAGGAGAAAGTATTTGAGAGGGCCAAACAGAAGAAAGTCAGAAGGGGCCAAATCAGGACTGTGTGGTGTATGTGGCATTATTTCATTTTGGCAATGGCCACAGATGTTGCCATCGAAGTGTGAGGTCTGGCATTGTTGAGGTGTAAGATAACATTTGACAGTCAAATTGTTGACATTTTTTTGTGGATGGCTTCTTTCAGCTTCTTAAGTGTAATAATGTATCGATCACTGTTGATTGATTGGTTTGGTTCCAAGTAATCGATGAGAATAACACCTCGTCATTCCCAGAAGAATGTGGCCATGACTTTGTTTACGGATCGCTGTGATTTAACATTTTTGGCCTAGGTGAACTTGGGTGTTTCCATTGCTTTGATTGGGCCTTTGTTTCTGGGTCATAAAGGAATACCCAGGTCTCATTTCCTGTAATTGCATTTTCCAAAAACGTCTCAGGGTTCGCTTCAAAGTTGGTCAAAAGGTCATTGCACACTTCCACCCTCTGGGCCTTATGATCCCTGGTTAATTGCTTTGGAACCCATTTAGCACAGTCTTTACGATATCCCAAATCATTGATTAGTGTTTCTACAGTGCCATGGCTACATTCAAATTCATCACTGATATTTCTGATGGTCACACGATGGTCTTTCTGAATCATAGCATCGACTTTGTGTCGGTTCTCTGCTGTCACTGCAGTTGATGGTCTGCCACCACGAGGTTTGTCGCACATGGACAATTCTCCCAACTGAAAACACTTCATCCACCTTCTGACATTGCTATAGTGAATTGTACGCTCACCATACACTTTTTGCAGTCTTCTGTGGATTTCTGTAGCACTGCAGTTTTATTTTTCTAGAAATTCAATGACGGCTCTTTATTTCATTTTGGATTCCATGGTATTTCTTGGACAACCTAAACAAAAATACATATATAGTTAGCAGATATATTAAACTACAAACTGACAAAGTTTCAAATAAATGTTGCATATTATTTCAGAGTTATAAGCATTTAGGCATTACTTTTTGAACAACCCTCGTATTTATTGACAATTTGTCTCCTAAGTGTGGCAAAGTAGTTGGCGTTGGCCAGTATAAAACCCTTCTCTCTAACACTGGTGTGACAGACGCTGGAGAAATTGGATTGTAAAAAGCATTAGCATATATTCTTCTTATACCGTTTTTATCGAGTTGTCTGATTGAGAAATAGCAGAAAAAAATGCTTCTCTGGCACTAGAAAAATATCCCCTGATATATGTTGTATTTTGTCTAGATGGTTTCCTTTAATATGCTGGGAAGTGTGTACATCTCAGTATGATTGCTCTCCTTACCCCCTGTACATACTTCCCAACATTTTAATGGAAACCATTTAGACAAAATACGACCATCCACTATTCTCCCAACCACGATCCGTCTGTCCGGTCACACCCATGCTGAGTTCCTCCATGCCAGCATTTTTCCAAAGCCATGCATCCACCCTGATAGACTATAACCCATTCAGTTGTCTTAAAATAGCAACAGTCCTACCAGAATTGGAACTATTGGAGGAATATATAGATATATGCATATATACCGCCCGACAAACCCTCATGTTTCTGTATTGCAGGTGACGCTCTGTCCTACCACAACGGAATGAAGTTCTCCACACCCAACAGCGACCGTGATATCTACCCACAGAACTGTGCCTCACTCACATCTGGAGGCTTCTGGTATAGAGGGTGTCACCTGGCAAACTTGAATGGACTATACCTAGGTGGGCCCCACCTCTCCTATGGTGCAGGGGTCATCTGGACTCAGTGGAGAGGTCCCTATTATTCTCTGAAGACCACTGAAATGAAGATACGCCGCGTGTGATCGCCCGGTTTACCGACCTGTGGCATTAATAGCCTATAGAACTAACATTTCTTCTCCTGTTGCCCCCTCAAAACTCCTGAGAATTCTTAAACCAGAGTCTCAGTGCTTCTTGGTGCTTAACACATTATAACCGTCCATATGGCTCTGACCTGTAACCTTTAGCCTCGGACGTCCCTCTGCATGACCTCGTCGCTTCAGCCCCCCAATGTCCAGCTATTATTTCTGTCACATAAAGGTTTTTGTAGCCCCAGAATTTGTATGAAAATTTCCACTCAAAAAATAAAGGATACACAAAGCATTAGTACCACAGCGAAGTGAGGGTAAACTCTGTTTATTCATAGGAATTTTAGTTTATTTGCTATACAGTAAATGTTAAGGGAGAATTGTTTCCAAGAGATTTGGCCTGACATTGTTATTTGTTAATGGTGTTTTGTAGGGGGAGTTTTTGCACAAATGGGCAACGCTTTTAGTGGAGGAGCAGAAATTAGTGTTTGAACCTGAGGCTTTCTCCCCCACCCCCCGACTTTCAACCTGTTGAACAAAGATGTCCAATGAGCCCTGGTGCCTAGAGCAAGCACATGCCCCCTTCCATATGACTTTATAAATATAATATCTCAATCACCCATACACGCAGGGGCAGAACAATGGGAGACAATGCAGGAGCCTGCCCCTTTTTTAGGGGGGGGGGGAAATAATAATTTGCCTCTGGGCATCTGGGATGAACTTACGCTCCTGGTAGAGGAGCATATGTGTACCTAGCACATTTCTCAATATTGTTATACACGGGACTTGAACCCAGGATCCTCACACATTGCAGTCAGACACCTTACACATGGAGCTACAGTAAGTGTAGGGGGGCATTGATGAGATGAAACCACTCATTTGCGAATCTGGAATGGGTCACTAGTTGCCGGTATAAACCATTGCAGCTGAGCAGATTTATTTTGTTTGTGGTTGCAATGGACTGGATGTGTGGCTGATTTAAACTAAAGAATAGTGTAATTGAATAATAAGGATTTCATAAATAGTTCTTAAGTTAACTGCATGAATGTGATATAAAAGGATTGGTATTCTAGTCCCATTTGTTGTTGTGTGAATGTCAGTGTAGGTGTGCTATACAGGTATACAGTGTTGTAAGTCTATCTATCTATCTATCTATCTATCTATCTATCTATCAGTACAGACAAAAACGCTAATATAGAATATGTTAAAATATGTGAATCTGTTTCTATTAGGCCTATTTACTAAAGTAAATTTGCAGGACATCCCCCCCCTCTTTTTCGAGTATATACAGATATGCATTATGGTTCTTTGTACACAACGGTATGATTTAAATGAACGATATGATCGACAACGATATAGTTCATCGTTAAATCGTTCATATCATTCATTTTCATGCTGCCAACGATCGACCAACGATGCACGTTCCCGCATGGACGATAACGATATCATTAATCGTCCATGCATGCAGGCCAACCTGGACGATATCTATCAGTGCCTGCAGGAGGGAATGGTCGTTGGTCATGGGTGATATTGTTGGTGTGTGGGTGAACTATAACGTTCATCCAACACACTGGGAAATTGAAGGGAGATCGTTCAGCGATATCGATTGCTGAACACCCATACCCAGCATTAATCACAGATAAGATAGTAACCTGTATAATGCAATTAGCATGAGGCTCAGAGTCCCTCTGATGGAGGTGAAAGCCATCTGATGTGGTGTGATGTGGTTTTCCCCTCTATCTACCCCAGATAGAGGGGAAAACCACCTGATGTGGGGGCTTTGAGAACTGAGTTTGAGTCCAGATACTGTGAGACTGCTACTGTGGTGGAACTACAAATCAAAAAATGCCCAGTCACATGCCGGGAAGTTGCTCCATCAAAGATCTGCCCCCAGACTCAGTCGCTGGTGCCTCAGGCCCCCGCCACCCATGCCCTCTTACCCGCAGCTCCGTCTGGTGCATCTTTGTTAGCATCCAGCTCCTAGAAGATCGGAAGCCGCACTTATGCCGGGGCCCACTGCACAGGTCTGCGGCTAGAGCTGCCACCAGGGAGGAGTGGGACAGGGAAGTTGTGGGTGAGGGGGGCGCCAGAGTCACACTGGCATGAGAAGCTGCAGAGGAGCAGTGACATCAATGAGCGGGGACAGGCTATAGGTAGACGGAAGCAGCATCTGATGGTCTGACACATAGCCTTACACTAGTATATGGTTCTGGTGGTTTCTCAGGTGCCAGGAAGAGGTGCCATGTATTGGGTGGCCGTGACGGTACACTCCGGGTACATATTTATAGCCCTAAGAGTGGTGACTATATTGTGGGTAATGGAGGAGGTGCCCCTTTAGTGCTGGAGCCTCCATTGGGGTAGATGTATGAAAGCGGCACGTTAAGTGCCGCTATAACGCTTCCTGCTTCTCCTCTTTACCGAGGCGCAGCAGGAAGCACTACCGATGAGATGTAAGAACATTTCATCAGCCGGAGAGGGGGAGCGATAACTCCCCCCTCCGGCGCTGCCTGCTAGAGACAGCAGCGCATCAGCCTAGTGCTGATGCCCTGTGTCTCTGTCCCGGCCGGCTCGCAAATATTGCGAGATCCCCGTGTGCAGCCTGGAGCCGGCAGCAGGGACAGCGCTGTCTCTGCTGTGGGTATAGGCTAGCGCCAGGCTGTAGCTGTCGATAACGACAGCTACAGCCAGCCGAACGGTCATGCGTTATGACCGTTCATACATGGCCCTGCCGCTCGGCGCTCCTATCTTGTAGATAGAAGTGCCAATAATGACAGGGGTGCATAGCGCCCCTCTCATTTACCGCCCAGACCCCCGATCATACATCGGGGAGAAGCGGTATCAGCGCACATAGCGTGCGCTGATACCGCTTCTGGGCTTCATACATCTACCCCAGTGTCTCCTAAAGCTCTGCCCCTGGACACATCTGTATCATATCTCTAATTCCACAAAAAGGAGTTTATTTATGAAGCGTCGGATTGTAAAACTCGACATTCTGATCGTGTTGATGTCCAATACTTACAATGGGCAGTGTTACTTGTCGTGTCTTACTAGTAAAAGCATTGGCCTTCTACATACTGGGCATAAACACAATCAGAAGTGCCGGATTTTAGAGCCCGATGCTTCATAAATAAACTTCAAGATCTGCTATATAAGAAAGGGGCTTCTCTCAGCACTTTGAGTACCTGTGTGGGGCCAAAGTATCAAATACAGGAACAGCAGGAACATAAGCTATAATTATGAGATTAACCCTTTCCTTTTTCTTACCGATGAATAAAAAGATCAACCACCTTCTCTGACCTATTCTGAGTGGGAACAGAAAACCATTAGGCAATGTGTATACTGCCGTATATTGTGTAGCTGATATCTGACCTGAACGTAGCACAGGCTGAAAGGCGCGCGACTTTCTGATACGGTGAAGCCGTCTCAAAGCAAATGTAGCAACTGACTACAGTATACTGAATATGTAACAAATGAAATAGGTGGCCTGTGATAGTCATTAATGGGCCCCAATGGAGCAATGACTTACCTGCACAGAAACAAGATGAAGATTTAAAGAGAAAATGAATGTCTATGTCACCAGGCTGTTTAAAGTTACTTTGCATGTTTGAGATGAATCACTGTGGTTAACAAACGGACACACTCCAGGCTTTTCTCACATTATTTATATGGAACAATACGTGTGCATTTGAAGTTACAAGTTTTAAAAGTCTCAGTTTACTATTATTACACTAGGTGGCGCTGTTTGTCTTCATCTTTTTCAGAATTATCATCTATTTGTACTATAGGCTATTGCTCGTAGGATGCCGTCTGAATAAACAGGGAGTGGACCCTCATAGAGGGGATTCAACCTCTAAGTTATGAGACTATGGGGTCTATGCATGAAGCAGTGAAGTGTCCTGTTTATCTGAAAACAGGGCACTTCCCTGCTTTGTGCTATTCATAGAGCAGGGTACCGTTGGAGAAGCTTATTACTTCTCCAGTGGGGCACCTGCTTCTGTATGTATCGTATCACCATACATCTGTTCCTTCATAAAGGAACGGAAAGCTCAGCTTTCTACACCTCTGCTAGCACCACATTCACCGTCTCGGGATGGCGTAAGCAGTGCTGTTAGGGGAGAAGAGCAGCCTTCTCCCTGTTGTCTCTGCCCCCTTCTCTGCCAGCAGCCAATCCGAGGTGCCCATTCTATTTGCATATCCCGGGTCACCTCCTGCTTACTGTTGGCTGGTGGCTGCCCCCGCTGACCCAGTGTTCCCCATTCCTACAAATGCCGCTATTTTAAAGTGACCCGGCATATGCATATCCCATGTCACCACCATCCAAGCTGCCCGCTGCCCACGCGCCATCCCCCCCACCGCTGCTGCTGCCGCCTGGACCATGTGCATGCGCAGAGCCACAGAGGAGAAAAAAAACTCAGAAGACACAGAGAAGAATAGAGAAGAGCGGACCGCAAGACAGGTAAGTGTACATGAAATGCTACTTATCAAAACTATAGATCGCTTCGTAGTGATGTGATCTACAGTGATAAGTAACAATTCTTCACCGCATATCTTACTGAATAGACCCCTATTTCCTTTTATTTTGGATACTTGATCTTTTAGCACCACCAGAGCCATAACTAAACTTTTTGGTGCCCTGTGCCAGAAAGAGTATTGGCGCCCCTCCTATACTTCAAATAGGGACATAACGCACATGAAAAAGTGCCATGGCCTCATGGGGAAGGTCCAGGGAAGAGATAGGGGAGGCCAGGAGATGCTGGGGATAAATAGGGACATGCTATAGTGCACCTGAGTGAGGGCCATGGCCTCATGGGGAAGGTCCAGGGAAGAGATAGGGGAGGCCAGGAGATGCTGGGGATAAATAGGGACATAATATAGTGCACCTGAGAGAGGGCCATGGCCTCATGGGGGAAGGGCCAGGGAAGAGATAGGAGAGGCCAGGAGATGCTGGGGATAAATAGGGACATAATATAGTGCACCTGTAATAGGGCCATGGCCTCATGGGGAAGGGCCAGGGAAGAGATAGGGGAGGCCAGGAGATGCTGGGGATAAATAGGGACATAATATAGTGCACCTGAGAGAGGGCCATGGCCTCATGGGGAAGGGCCAGGGAAGATATAGGGGAGGCCAGGAGATGCTGGGGATAAATAGGGACATAATATAGTGCACCTGAGAGAGGGCCATGGCCTCATGGGGAAGGGCCAGGGAAGAGATAGGAGAGGCCAGGAGATGCTGGGGATAAATAGGGACATAATATACTGCACCTGAGAGAGGGCCATGTCCTCATGGGGAAGGGCCAGGGAAGAGATAGGGGAGGCCAGGAGATGCTGTGGATGAAATAAGTACAATAAGTAAGAATACAAGTGAGAATGATAATAAATAGAAAAGTGACTGGCCTGAACAGCGCCCCCTGCCGTGCCCTGTGCCATGGCACTGGTCACACTACCCTAGTTACAGCCCTGAGCACCACTAACCCTAATGTGGACATACTGAAAAGGTCGATATTTCAGATGTCAACATTGTGGAGCCAACATTATGACCGTTGACATTGTGACTGCATCCTTTGGGTACAACTGGTCACATACAGAAACAGACAATGAGCTTTTACTTGTTGATTACACTGTTGCTCTATAGCTTGTGTCAGCTGAACAAAATGAAAGTAATGTGGAAATGTACCTAAAGCTCCAGGCCCCTAAACTTAATACTAGCATTGGTCAGCATGCAGATCGTGTAACTTGTGACCAGGAGAAACATAATAATCAATAATACATAAAAAAGGTGATCAATACCTTAAACAAATGTATTAAAGACAAAAAAAAATCTGCAGAGGATACACCCAATAATGCTGCAACTATTTCTACTATTCCAGCCACATAAAAGAAACATAAAACATTTATTGTGGCTGCCATATCTCCTTAGATGATATCTCTGTGTGCCACAAGAAACGGGACAAATATATCTTCAGGAGTCAGGACACAAAACCGAAATATGTAAGTGTCAGTGCATCATTGCACTTAGGGGATCATTCAGACCCACTCGCAAGCGGCAGTACGCTCGCAAGTGGGTCGATGTTCCCCACTGCGCATGCGCACGACGGAGGGAGATCCGTCGTGCGCATGCGCGAGACCCGGACAGCGACAGCCAAGTTGTCGCTCCGGGTCTCGCACCAAAGGGGGCGTGCTGTCAATGGTGACAGACAGCACGCCCCTTTTGGTGGGTGTGCCAGGGGCGTGCCTGCCAGACGGAGGCGTTCCCATGGGAACGTCTACTGTCTGAAGCCGGCCCCACTGACATCACTCGTGATGTCAGTGGAAGTGATTTTGGCTCTGATAGAGCCAAAATCACTCCACGGCTTGTGGCTGGGAAACCCGACCGCAGGGTCTCCGTCACAAGTCTGATGGTCGCGATGGTCAAGACCATCGCGACCATCTTTTTGGCCGCTCGCATATGCTGTGGGTGGTCACCCACAGCTATACGAGCGTCCAGGAGGACGCTCCATTTTAATGGAGGAGGGCCCTGATTCAGAGCGAGCGCTCTGGTCAGAGCGAGCGGCTCTGAATCAGGGCCTTAGGCAATCCCTATTCTCACACACACACACACACACACACACACACATATATATATAATGTGACAAGAATCACATAGACCGGGTAAATCCATCAGCAGCTTTATTTCTCACCACAGGCAGGTATGGCAGTTTTCAAAGGCAAGATGATACAAACATCAATATATTTCTTCAGTGGACACGCAGGTCCAGGACCCCAACACTAGTCACCCCGGGGCCTACAACCTGGGCGACTATCTCACCGTCAGGATCAGTTTCCCAAGTGTGTCTGCAGCTCTTAACCCAGCCTCACACAGGTGTCTGCACTCAGCTGCCTTTCCAGACTCTGAATGATTCAACAGCTGAAGTGGATATCACACATTCCTAATGCCTTTGCTCTGCCAAACCGGGGAGATCTGGATATTACACATTTACTTCATGTGGAATTGACACACTATATATACATATATATATTTATATATAATTAGGGGTGAGCGAGTTCGGATTTCTGAAATCCGAACTCCCCCGAGCCCCCCCGATCCGAGGCCGATCCGAGTCAGGCTCGACTTTTCCCGCCTGACTCAGATCTGAAATCGAGTCAAAACGTCATCATCCCACCTTCCGGTTCTCGCAGGTTTTGGATCCTATATAAGGTACCCGCATCGGCTGTGGACAGTGAAGAGGGAGGATGGGAGTTAGGGCTTGCTGGGCTGTGTAGTGTAGTGTAGTGCAGTGCAGTGTAGTGTTGTGCTGTGCTGTGCTGTGCTGCGCTGTGCTGCTGTTGTCCATAGGGGCTGTGTCCACTACTTCAAAGTCCATAGGGGCTGGCTGTGTTGTGTTGTGCAGTCAGTTGTCCAAAGGGGCTGTGTCCACTACAAAGTCCTGTGCAGTGTCCCAGTCCTAAAGGGGTGCTGTAGTGTTATCCAGGGGGTGCTCTGTCCATCAGGGGTGCTCCCCCCAAGTGCAAAAAAAAAATATTTTTTCTGTGTTTGTGAATTGTGTGCACTGTGGCTGCAAGTACATCAACAAAGGAGCAGCGCCAAGCATGCGCCTGTGTCCCATAAGTAAAAGGCAGGCTGGCTTGTCCATTAAAGGGTGCTGTAACCCCCAAAGGGCACTCCAAACAAAATAAAAAAAATATATTTTTTTGTGTTTGTGAATTGTGTGCGCAGTAGCCGCACGTTCATCTACAAAGTAGTGTCAAGCGTGCGCCTGTGTCCCATAAATAAAGGGCGGGCTGGATTGACCGCTAAAGGGTGCTGTAACCCCCAAAGGGCACTCCAAACAAAATAAAGAAATATTTTCTGTGTTTGTGAATTGTGTGGGCTGTAGCTGCACGTGCATCAACAAAGGAGCAGCGCCAAGCATGCATCTGTGTCCCATAAGTAAAGGGCCAGCTGGCTCATTTCTTAAAGGGTGTTGTAACCCACAAAGTGCACTACTCTCCAGCAAAAATAAAAAAATATTTTCTGTGTTTGTGCGCGCCTTAGCCGCACGTATATATCAAATCAATATAACATAAATGGAGGACCAAACTTTCTCCGATAAAAATAAAATAGGGAAAGATCAAGAACCACTTCCTCCTAGTGCTGAAGCTGCTGCTACTAGTCATGACATAGACGATAACATGCCATCAACGTCGTCTGCCAAGGCCGATGCCCAATGTCATAGTAGAGGGCACATACAATCCCAAATGACAAAGTTCAGGAAAATGACCTTAAAAAAAACATATAAATCATCTGAAGAGAAACGTTAACTTGCCAATATGCCATTTATGACACGGAGTGGCACGGAACGGCTAAGGTCTTTCTCTATGTTCATGACTAGTGGTTCAGCTTCACATGACGATGGAAGCCCCCCTCCCGCTAAAAAAATCAAATGAGTTAAGCTGGCAAAAGCACAGCGAAGAACTGTGCGTTCTAAGAAGATATCACAAATCCCCAAGGAGAGTCCAAGTGTGGTGGCGGTTGCGATGCCTGACCTTCCCAGCACTGGACGGGAAGAGGTTGCTCTTTCCACCATTTGCACGCCCCCTGCATGTGCTGAAAGGAGCACCCACAGTCCACTTGCTGATATGCAAATTGAAGATGTCACTGTTGAAGTACAACAGGATGAGGATACTGGTGTAGCTGGCGCTGAGGAGGAAGTTGGCGAGGAGGATTCTGATGGTGATGTGGTTTGTTTAAATCAGGCTCCGGGGGAGACAGTTGTTGTCCGTGGGATGAAAAAGCCCATCACGGTCATGCCTGGGCAGATGACCAAACATTCCACCTCTTTGGTCTGGCAATATTTCTATCCAAATCCGGACAACAACTGTCTTGCCATATGTACCATATGTAAAGGTGAAATAAGTAGGGGTAGGGACGTTAACCACCTAGGAACATCCTCCATTATACGGCACCTGCAGCACGTTCAAAAAAAGTTACTGTCAAGTTCAGAAACTTTGGCTAAGACCGTAAGCAGTCCAGGGACACCTAAATCCCTTTTTCCTTTTTTATCCAAGGAATCGGTGGATGAGGAGGATGAGGCGGAAATTTAGCCTCCATAGTAATAGTTTATGCAGGGACAGATTAATTGCTAGCTTGTTTTGTGGGGGCCCAAACGAACCAATCATTTCAGCCACAGTCATGTGGCAGACCCTGGCGCTGAAATGATTGGTTTGTTAAAGTGCGCATGTCCTGTTTATACAACATAAGAATGGGTGGGAGGGCCCAAGGACAATTCCATTTGGCACCTCTTTTTTTCCTTTGCAGTATGTACTGTTTGGGGCCTAGTTTTTCAAACTGCCATCCTGTCTGCCACTGCAGTATCACACCTAGATGGGTCACGTGTTTGTGCCGCCCACTCGTGTCGCTTAGCATAGTCATCCAGCTACCTCAGTGCAACCTTTTGGCCATAAAAACACTATTGTGAGGTGTGAGGTGTTCAGAATAGACTGGAAATTAGTGGAAATGAAGGTTATTGAGGTTAATAATTGAATAGGAGCAGAAAAACCCACAAATTCTGTGATTTTAGCTGTTTTTATGCTTTTTTTTTCAAAAAAATACAGATCCAAAACACAAAACCCAGAACCCAAAACAAGGAAGGGTGGTTTTGGCAAAACCAATCCAGATCCAAAACACGAAGAAAGTTCCAGATCCAAAACCAAAACACAAAACACGAAAAGTGGCCGGTGCACACCCCTAATATATATTATATGCTCCTGTACCCACCCAATTTAACACACACATATATATAGCTATGTAAATAAATATACTTACAAAACATACATAAATAATACACAGGGGCCAAACTTTACCCTGACCTGTGGAATGTTACATGCTGGGATGCATAGCCTTCCCTCCTGAACTAGGCGATTGGTTTGGTGCACAGCTACAGGACACAGACAGCTTTGCAGTAGGATGTACAGGAGGCAGCGCTTAAGGCCCATAGGGGCGGAGCTTCAGCGGGCAGTGGTGGGCGGGGCTTAGTTCGAGCAGCCGAGAGGAGGGGGTGGGATGACAATGGGCTCAGCTTCGGGCGTCCGGTAAGTGAGTGAGCTGGGAGGTGAGTGAGCCGATAAGTGAGTCAGCTGGGCTGTCGGTGGTGACAGGAAGAAAAAACTTTTTTTCTTTCCTGTCTGCACTGCAGTCAGTGTATCCTGTGGGCCTATTTTCAATGGGAGGCCTGGAGCTGTAGCTCCATCCGCCCCATTGTTAATCCGGCCGTGTATGAGATACCTTGTTCCACCATAACACTGGTTCTGCCTTATTGCTTCATGTATTATTAGTCATCTGATGAAATTTGTCCCCGGGTGACGAGACCTCCTCACACTCAGCTGTTTGCTGTGTAATTCCCTACACAATTGACCCCTTCATGACTAGAACAGATTTTACATTTTCACTAAAAAAAATTTAGTCTAGCTAATTAAATGATTTATTATTTTTTGTCCTGTCTTTCTTTGGCTAGCATGTTCACATATGTATATCAGTTTATTTTATTTTTTAAAGGGAATGGACATGGAAATTACATTTTAGCAACAAATGATTCTTCACAAAACTCCTTCTAGGTAATTAGGGGAACCCCGGACCTGTGTCGACATAGGTGTATATGGGTGGTTCTCTTTCTGCGAATGTGAGATACACTACGTACACTGTCATCGTACACAAAAGATCACGCGGTTGAGTTTTCTTACACCTGAAATTACCCAGATTACGGCACATCACGACCACAGAGCACCACAGTCAGCATTTTCCATATCTTTCCAGAACTTTATAATTGTATGAGAGCTAACAGGAAAACAGTTTGCTTTATTTGTGCATAGTATTTATTTATACAGTGCTTCTATTGCTATTAAACATAAAGATATTGTGTGAGCCCAGAGAAGGAAGCAGTAAGCGGACCCTGTGGGAAGAGGCCATTCAGACTGCAAAGGAAGAGGTAAAAGAGGGGAGGGGGAAGAGAAGAACAGAAAGGTGGGGCTTCTCTGTCTTTCATCTAGTAGTCTGGTAATGCTTATTGTGCTACTCAATATAAAACCTCTGTGATCTTCATCTCACTCTTCTTCAGCGAGTAGGATTGCCCTCTCCAGGTGGACCACGTCATGCCGATGGCATACGGGGCGGTGTTGCCTTCCAGATATAAGCCGTTGAGGTTCGCACTGTGGCAATCTTTGTACCTAAAGGCTCCTTCATATTCCACCGCACAGTTTCCATTATATTCGTCTCTGTCATTATCATAGGTGGAGAAATTCATCCCATTATGACATTGTAGAGAGTCTCCTGGAAAGGGAGAACATAAATTTGGTTGTTTAATTCAGACTTAGGTGATGAATTTACTTTTCTAAATACATATATAAAAATGAGAGAAGTGCAGGTCCTGGTTCTTAGAGAACTGACAACAACTGAATTTAGGGGCTCTGAGTTGAACCGAATCTGAGTTCTGAATCACTTTAGGGTACAGAGTCAAACAGAGTCCCGGTTCAGATCTTCCCATGGTTCGGAACTTGGATTTAAAAAACAAACTCTGGGTTTGGATTGTATTCTAACAGGACACAATGATGTCATTTTAGCTGTTTTTTTCTATTTTTTTTTAAAACAAAACACAGATCCAAAACACGAAGGTGAATCTAGATCCAAAACCAAAACACGGGGGTCGGCGCACATCCATAATAAAAAACACTGTATGTAAATATATTAATGAATAAGGAAAAAAAAGATGAAACTAATTTGCCAAATTTTACCAGACATTTCCATAAGATTCCTGTAGATCTCCAATGGTCTGGTTGACAATACTCCCTATTTATTATGTAAAACTGGTTATGGGTAAAAAGAAGCACTGTACTCATAACTGTATGCAATACTAATAATTGTAACATTTGTGAGGTAAAACTATATAGATCAGTGGTGTAACTACAGGGTGGTGGGGGGTGGTGAGCGAGGCACGTGCCTGGGTGCTGTGGCAGGCTCAGCAGAGGGGTGTGCCACCTGCCAGGACATCATGCCCACCTGCCCCCATGCCACCATTGCACCCAGACTGAACGCTTTGATTTGACTAATGAGCAGGCAAGTGTAGGGGGAGCTTCAGCAGAAACATGCCGCCCCTCCCAGGCAGTTTTCTCATTCTCTGTCCTGAGAGCCGCCAGGTGACTGAGTGATTCTTCCTTCCCCAGCCAGGTGTGTATTCATTTTTTTGTGGAAGGGGATTAACTGCCATGGGGGGAGGGGGGGGCGGACAGCCACAGAGGGTTGAGACTTTTAAACAATTGATGCCAGCAATGTAATTACTTGGCTGGCTGCATTTGTGTGAAAGAGGTGTGTGTGTTTGTGTCAGAGTGTTTGTCTTCAGTGTGTGTGTGTATCTCTGTGTCATTGTGTGTGCATATCTGTGTCAGTGTGTGTGTCTGTGTCACTGTGTGTGTATCTGTGTCAGTGTGTGTGTGTATCTGCATCAGTGTGTATATTTGTCAGTGTGTATATGTGTCAGTGTATGTCTGTGTATCTGTGTCAGTGGGTGTGTATCTGTGTTAGTTTGTGTGTATCAGTGCGTGTGTGTCAGTATTTGTGTCAGTGTGTGTATGTGTCAGTGTGTGTGTATCTGTGTCAGTGTGTGTGTATCTGTGTCAGTGTATATATGTGTCAGTGTATGTGTCTGTGTATCTCTGTCAGTGGGTGTGTATCTGTGTTAGTGTGTGTGTATCAGTGCATGTGTTTCAGTATTTGTGTTAGTGTGTGTCAGCGCATGTATCTGTGTCAGTGTGTGTTTGTGTATCTGTGTGTATATGCATGTATCTGTGTCAGTGTGTGTATCTGTGTCAGTGTGTGTGAGTATCTGTGATTGTGTGCTGAGAGATAACACAGGGGGGAGATGATGGTGTGGCTGGAAGATGACACAAGGGGATTGGCGATGATTTGCTGAGAGACAATGCAGGGGTATATGAATGTGTGCTGAGAGATGATGCAAGGGGGAGATTGTGATGGTGTGCTGAGAGATGACAGGAGGGATGATGGTGTGCTGAGAGATGATGCAGCAAGGAGATGATGGTGTGTTGAGAGACAACCCAGGGGTGGAGATGATAGTGTTGCTAAGAGATGAAACGGTGGGGAGATGATGGTGTGGCTGAGAGACAATGTAGAGGGGAGGCTATGGTGTGCCTGAGAGATGCCACAGGGGGGTGGCTGAGAGACTATGCAGGGGGAGGTGATGGTGTGCTAAGGGATGACTAGGTGGGGAGGTGATGGTGTGGCTGAGAGATGATATGGGGGAGATGATGGTGTGGCTGAAAGATGACATAGGGGGGTTGGCGATGATTTGCTGAGAGACAATATGGGGGGAGGTGATGGTGTGTTGAGAGATGACGCAGGGAGATTGGCAATGGTGTGCTGAGAGATGATGTGGGGGGAGATGATGGTGTGCTTAGAGACAATGCAGAGGGGGAGGTGATGGTGTGCTGAGAGATGATGCAGAAAGGAGATGATGGTGTGCTGAAATACAACACAGGGGCGGAGATGATGGTGTTGCTAAGAGATGACATGGTGGGGAGGTGATGGTGTGGCTGAGAGACAAAGCAATGGGGAGGCGATGGTGTGCCTTAGAGATGACACAGGGGGGGTGGCTGAGAGAGGACGCAGGGGGGAGATGATGGTGTGCTGAGAGATGTTGCAGGGGGAGATTGTGTGGCTGAAAGATGCAGGGGGAAGGAAGTTACACAGGGGGAATGAGTCTAGTTGAACCGCTGTTGTATGATGATGACCTTGATAATATTCCTACACAGACATGCATCTACATGAATAGTGAATACCGACTGAAAAAAGTCTTCCCAGGGAGAATGTATTTCTTCAGAGGTACCACATTGGGAGAAACCACTGTATAGGTAAGGTGCATATGGAATGGAAAGGAATGTTCCCAGAGTGATGAGAAATGGGTGGTGTGTCATGCTAGCATGCCCGTTCGGTATGTGACCATGCCCATTCTGTACGTGACCATGCCCTTCTGTATGTGACCATGCCCCTTTGGTATGTGACCATGCCCCTTCTGTATGTGACCATGCCCTTTTTTTGCCACACACCTTTGGTGGTCGAATATATTTTGCTATGCATTTGTGTGTGTGGAGGGGGGGATGCAGTTCTTCAACTTGCCCTGGTCTCCAAAGACCCTAGTTATGCCACTGATATAGATGTATGTAATGTATGAGAAGTATATTGCATTGTGTATGTAAACCTTATGGGCTCTAAATGGGGTAAAAATATGCCCCATTGTGTTAGATGCACGTGGACTGTAGAAGAAGGGGCGGAGTGGTATGGCTGGGAGTGATTTGATTCCTGTCAACGGGGAGGGAGTCTGTCAGTGGCAGATTATGCAGTGGCAGTGACTGACAGCAGGTGGTAGGCCGAATAGCCAGCTGAAGGGCCATACAGGCTAAAGGAGGTGCTGTGATGACCAGAGGCTAGTCTCCCTGTCCAATGGACAGAAGTGTTGGGTAAGCTGTATCACACCAGCACCTAACTTCACAGTAGTGGCCAGGCAGCAGGGACAGGTCACAGAGACACAGTAGTGTTGAAGCCGGATAGTTGGCTAAGACAGAATCTGTTAGAATCAAAATCTGCACGACGCCATCTTGCGAATGGCAACAAGATGCCATTTTGAGACTGGTCGTACAACGCCATTTTAACTAAATCTCACACAATATAAGTACATACAGCGATGCTACTATTTAGCGTTGTGCAACTCCTACGCAATAGAACACCATTAAAAATCCTTACTAAAACCATACCCACATTTATTAAGACCCATAATAAGAACAATCCTGCAAAACATGTACCATGGTGTACTCCACAAACATGTAGACGCTCAATGCTAACTAGCGTCTTTTCTTAATATCCCTATACTTAAACATTACACAATTACACTAAAAGGTTCTGTAGCATTTGAGGTTAATATTCAAGGTTTTATTTATTATCAGGAATGTTGTGTAATACATGTTATTTAATATCTAAGGTTTAGCATGTGATAAGCAGACCGTGTTTGGTGCCATTCTAAACCACTGTGTATTTGCAGATCTCCAGTTCCATTGGCACGAAAATCTCAACATGTATCTGCAAATTATGGATCATAGAGAGTTAGGCATTGAAATGTTTTATGTTATGTAATGTAACTAGCCAGTTTAGACTTGTTCCTAGGCAGGAAAACACACACAAAGGACTGTTGGAAGGCTGGACTGCTGCTATACAAATGAACCTATGAAATGTATTGTAACAGAAGATCCACAAGAAAGAACCAATGGTATTATGCCTGCTCATGTCTATTATATTGCCTATCTCTGTAAGGGTATATATATATGCAAGCTCTCTGAATCTGGCAAGGAGTCATCTTCTTCTTTCTTTGTGATGGAGGTTTCATCTTTGATGCCGGGATCTGGATCCAGAGTGCAACTTTACCTTATTGATTGTGTTCATTGTATATATTGAAGTGCGTAATATCTTTTATGTGAATAACAACTTTTTGTGCTTTGGAACCACACTCAAGGTTTTAAAAGTGTTTATTTATTGTGCGACAGTTCACAATGCTAAATAGCGACATTTAAGGTATAGAGGTTTATTAGGAATCCATAGTTGGGGCTCATAGAGTGACATCACGCTACTACTTACATGGTAACACTTGGTTATCGGTCTCTCACCAAAAGGGTGGAAGGCACCATAAGCAGGAAAGAACGCTTTGCCTTCGAATACCTGCTACCACTTGGTTGCTGAGAGACCGCTATCCGTTACTGTGTGAGTTCAAGGAGCGCTGATTAGAACCAGGGACGAGGAAGGAAAAGTGTGCTTTACTTTGTTGTTAAAGTATTGTGTTAGGGGGTAAGTCACACAATAGCGTCCGCATGTTTTCTGTATTGCTGCTTCATGTTTAAAGGCCATTGTGTTCATAGTGTGATTACTTGTTAAACCTCCGAATCATACTGCTATATTGAAGGAAAGGGTTTATTTTTTCTGTACAGAAAAAGTGTATGTGATTGAAGCGTGTGTGAGGGCTACTGTCTGTTAAGCCCGAAAAGTGGAGGCTACTGTCTGGTTAAGCCTGCAGGAGGTTACTGTCTATTAAACCTCAGTGAAACTTGGTAGGGGTCTGATGAGGCCACACAAACTACTTGGCCAGTGTACATAGCAGGTACATTGTGGTATTATCAAGAAACAAGGGTTTTCTTGGTCCGAACACCCATTAATTGCAAAGTCTATTGATCAGTTAGGTTCTTGGGGCAGCGTGAATGGACTGCATAGTTTATATAAACTGTGATTGTGAAGTGGGTTGTCGTGGGAGTGAAACCACTGGTAAGTTTAGTTGAAGTAACTTCTAAATGCTGCCGGGCTGGGAGTAAACTCGAAGCAGGAAGCGGAGTGGTAAAGCTTGAGTTGATTTACCACGAGTAAAATAACTTACAAAGTGGTTATTTTACTCCTCGTTTATGCAAACGGTCCCTAAGGGCGGGAAACCAATGTATAGCGGGAAAGGAGTGCGTGAATGTTAGCTCTAGATAAAAAAATCATTCACCAATCTAAATTTTCTGGAAGTTGCTAAGCGTTTACTCAGATGGGGACTAAGCAATCTCTAATTATGGTTGATGATGTGCTGCTGTCGGAAGGGCCGCTTGGGTCGGCAAGGTATGTAATGTTTAAAAAGTATGGTGCTTACGCTATGGCGTATTGTATCATATGGGTCAAGATGACCAAGAAATGTAAAAAGCCTTTTCTCAAGGTTGGTAGTTTTGATTTGGAGGTTCTGAACAATGTCATGCAACGCAAATTAGTGGCGCAAGCACGGCGAAAGGGAGCACGCACGCAACACAAAATAGCGTTGCACATGTGACACAAGGGAACGAGCACGCACAGCAGTGTAGCGTTGCCGAAGGTATTGTTAGCGCATGCGCACCACCTTCACCCTATGCGAATGGAGGTGAAGGTACAGTCATTCTCAAAAATCATAAAAATGTAACAAGTAACTTGTACCCTCTCCTAAGTAACTATAAGGAACATGTTTATAATGCAGATGATGAACCTGTTGTATTGTCCGCTCTTTCCCATGTTGCCCAAATGTTAAATGCATCCTCACAGCAAGCACAGGTAGCTGCCCCACTAGTACCATTAGTAGAGGTAGCCCCGCCATTGATGGTGCAGGAGGTATTTACACCCATTGTACCAGTAAAGATAGTTGTTAATCCCCTACGTAGCAGTAGTAGGCTGAAACCTCCACCAGGTAACAAGGCTATAGGTAGTGGTGCAGTAGGCATCCACCCCATCCGGACAATAACTGTCCCCAATGGGAATCCGGATGCACAGGGTGCAGTAGCCACAAGGGATGTAGCAATGCATTGTCCATGGACAAGAGCGGAGCTACATTCCATAATGACAGATTTCCCAGACCCTAGGAAGGAGTTAGCAAAATGCCCAAAATTTGTAAGGGATTTAGGTAATGCTCATGAGCCAACCAACAAGGATTGGCGAGTGGTATTATGGGCATGTCTTCCACACAATACCAATGTGAAAAAGTTTATCACATCCTGTGTATTGGATGGAGATATTCCCATAACTGATGAAGGCAATCAAAATAACATAACCCATATTGTCACCCAATTAGCCATATATTTCCCAGTAGTAGTTAATTGGAGTAAAATTTTTAAAGTTAAACAGGAGAGTGAGTCTGCAGCAGACTATTTTAACCAAGCTCTGCAGACTATTACCCAATACATGGGTATAGAAGGTATTAAAGACAATACCAATCACAGGGAAATGACTGTAACAGTGCTCATGGATGGTCTTAAAGACATCCTGAAGACCAGGGTTCAGACCTCATTTCCTGGGTGGAGGGGAATTACTGTAGACGTAATCAGGGAATTTGCAATAGAACATGATAAAAACATCCTTAGGAAGAGAAAAATGCAGAGTTAAAAACTAATGGCTATTAGTATTCAAGCTCTAGAAGTAATGCAAATACCACCGCAATGCTCTTATCACACATGGCCAAAATACACTCACCCTACACAACCTCCAAACTCATATCCCCATAGACAACTTCAATATTTCCATACTTTCCCACCTACACAACAACAAGCTTTCAACACATGTCACTTACAAAGGTGTTTTAGATGTAACAAGGAGGGCCACATAAGTAAGTTTTGCAAAGCTATGGAACCAGCAACCCAGGGAATCCCTAGTACCAATGGGAGGGGTACCCACAACAGTCAGAACAGTCTCAGCTATCACCTGCTCACATCATGGCCATGAACACTGTATTGGAGGAGGACAGTCAGCTCTAGGGGTCAGGTCACACCTGTAGTCTACAGCCAGTCAGGTTAACTAGGGATACCAGGGAAGAACCTGAAATGATAATTGGCGTAGCTGGTACCAAACATTCTTTTTTTGTAGACAAAGGGGCAACCAGATCAGTGTTAAATTCTTCATCCAATTTACAGGTAACCAGCAAGACCGTACCAGCAATGGGTGTAACGGGTAAAGTGAAACATTATCCTTTAACCAAATCTGCAGAGGTTACTATTGGTCCATTGCATACCAGGCACTCTTTTCTCCTGGCAGCAGCGGCCCCTACTAACCTACTGGGAAGGGATTTGTTGTGTAAAATGAGATGTTTCATTTATTGTACCCCTAATGATATATTTTTAGATATGCCAGAGAGAGTTGTGCATGAGTTGAGGGATATGTTGGTTAATGTTCCACTCTACTGTTTCAGATAAAAATCCATCTCAGGTAGAACAGATGTTATCTCAAATACCAAGTTCCCTTTGGACCAAAGATGAACAGGACACTGGATTGATGGCAAATGTAGTTCCCATAATGGTAAATCTAAAAAGTGGTAGGCTAGCTCCAAAAATTCCCCAGTACCCATTAAAACCAGAGGTAGAATTAGGGGTTAGTCCCATAATTGAACGCTTATTGCAGCAGGGAATTTTGGTCCATACAGCAAGTGTAGCCAATAGTCCCATTTTTCCTGTAAAGAAGGCTGGGGGGAGAGGCTATAGATTAGTTCAAGACCTTAGAGGGGTTAATAAGGTAGTTGAGTGCCAAATCCAGCTGTCAACCTTATGCAGATCCCACAAACTGCCACTCATTTCACTGTCATTGACCTCTGTTCTGCTTTTTTCTCTGTCCCTCTTCATCCTGACTGTCAATACCTATTCACCTTCACATACAGGGGAGTACAATACACATGGACACGATTGCCCCAGGGTTTCATAGACAGCCCCAGTATCTTCTCCCAGGCCTTACACAACTGTTTGCAATCTGTTCAACCTGCCAATGGATCTGTTCTAATACAATATGTGGATGATTTATTGTTGTGTTCTGATTCATTTATGTCAGGTTTAAAAGATACTAAACTTTTGTTGCTTCATCTCACACAAACAGGGCACAAGGTTGCTAAGGACAAATTACAGCCATGCCAGGCTAAGGTTAAATATTTAGGACACTGCCTAACCCAGGGATTACGACATCTGACTACTGATCGAATTCAAGCCATACAGACCATGACACTGCCACGTAACCAACAGCAAATCCGTACCATCTTGGGAATGTGTGGATGCTGCAGAATGTGGATCCCATATTTTTCTATTTTGGCCTTGCCATTACAGGATTTAGGACCTCATTCAGAGTCAGTTGCAAGCGCTGAGCACTCGCAACCGACTCGATGTTTTGGTCCGGCGCACACACAGTGGCCGCACTGCGCGTGCGCATGCCCCGGAGCGAGAGAGAAACTCTCTCGCTCTGGAGCTCTCTACAAAAGGGGCGGCTGTTGATGTTGATTGACAACTCACCCCATTTTGTAGGTGGGGTGGTTACACAAACGGAGGCATTCCTGACATAATGCTTGCCATTTTGTGGGCGGCTGCACTGACATCAGCATTGATGTCAGTGGGGAGTTTCCTGCTCGATCAGAGCAGGAAGCTCCCTGGGGCTTGCAGTTGCCGAGTCCCAACCTTAGGATCTCATCACAAGCCCCAATGGTCACGATGGCCTTGACCATCGTGACCATCACCCTGGTCGGTCGCTAAGCTGTGGGTGTTAACCCACAGCTTAGCTAGGGACCAGGAGGCCACACAGAAAAAAAAGAAGTGCCCACCCTCATTCAGAGAGAGCGATCACTTATTGCGACCACCTCTGAATGAGGGCCTTGGGGCCTCATTCAGAGGCGGTCGGAGGATGCAAGCGGTCGCTCAGAAACTGGGCGGCCACATGCATCCTGACCGCCCGCCTCTGTTGTGGTCGTTATGCTGTGGGTTAACACCCACAGCTCTAACAACCGCTCGGGTGATGGTCGCGATGGTCATTGACCATCGCGACCATCGGGGCTTACGACGAGACCCTAGGGTAGGTTCTCACTTGTCGTAAGCCCCAGAGAGCTTCTGGCTCTGTCAGAGCTGGAAGCTATCCACTGACATCACTAGTGATGTCAGGGGGGCCTCCCCCAAACGGCAGGCGTTCCCATGGGAACACCTCCGTTTGGGCTGCCACCCCCCCCGGCCCGCCTTCCAAACGGGGCAAGCTGTCAATCAACATCGACAGCTCACCCGCTTTGGAAAGAGACGTGCTTCAACCAGTGCTGTCGGTCGTAGCGGGTCTCACGCATGCACACACCAGCTCCCTCGTGCACATGCTCACTGGCAAAACATTGAGGCGGCCATGCGGTCGCAGACCGTACGGCCGCCTCTGAATAAGGTCAATAGTCTCTTCCTCAAAGTCCGATCGTGTCATACACACAGAGGAAAAAGAGCAGGCTTTCCTTAATCTTAAGGATAGTCTGACAAGAGCACCTGCATTGGGAATACCTGACTATGAAAAACCCTTTGAGTTATATTGTACGGAAGCCGATGGTGTCCTCACCCAAAAATATGGTGACACTAGCAGACCTGTAGCATACTATTGTGCCCAATTGGACACTGTGAAAAGATCACTCCAAACGTGTTTAAGAAATGTTGCTGCCACCTCTCTTTGGTAAATAAAAGTGAAGACATAGTGTTAGGGCATGACACAATTGTCTATACACCCCATGCAGTATCTGCATTGTTGAATTCAGCCCATACCAGACATGTCTCCTCAGCTAGATTCACAAAATGGGAACTAGCTCTGATAGCACCTGCAAACATCACCATTAAATGGTGCAATACATTAAATCCAGCAATGTACTTAGCATATGTGCATCAGAATGCACAAATGGTGGAAGGTATGTCTCTGGCAGAAGGTGAGTTTTGCAGGGGTACTGATAAACATGATTTTATGGATTATTTGCATCAAACTTTTACAGCTAGGCCTGGCATATGTGATACACCTTTGGAAAATGCAGATTTGACATTTTACACGGATGGGAGTTGTCATAGACAAACTGACACAGGAGAGTTATGTACAGGTTATGCTGTTGTAAATGAGAAGGACATCATAGAAGCCAAACCCCTTGGTCCACCTCACTCGGCCCAAGTGGCGGAGCTGGTGGCACTAAGAAGAGCATGTGAATTAGCAGAAGGTAAATCTGCTAATATCTACAATGACTCTAGGTACGCCTTCAGGGTAGAACATGATTTCGGTGCTCTATGGCATCTGCAAAATTTTATGACAGCAGCAGGCACACCTGTTGCACATTCAAAACATATAAAAGGACTATTGACAGCAATCCAAATGCCTAGGGCCATGGCCATCATTAAATGTAAAGCCCATACATGTGAGGATGATCCAGTGTCACTAGGAAATAACAGAGCAGATGAAGCTGCCAAATGGGCAGCAGGGTTGAACATGAATGTCCCTATTGAACAAATGATGTTCCAAACTATTGATATGCAGAAATTAATTGAGATGCAAAATTTGTGTTCCATCCAGGAAAAGGCAGTCTGGAGATCTAAAGGATGTAGTCCTCTGGACTCTGGAGAGATGGACAAGGTAAACCGGTGGCACCCAAGGCAAAAATTCCATGAGCTTGGCAGAGGCAGCCCACGGTCTGACTCACCTGGGAAAGCAAGGTATGTGCAAGTTGGTCAGGGCATATTGGTGTGCACCGGGCTTCTCTTCCCAAGCTGAAAAGAGGGCAATGTTCTGCTTGACATGCTTGAGGAAGAATGTTGGCAAAACAATACCAACTGAGACATCGCACATCCCTCCGACAGACGGACCTTTTCAGGTAATACAAATTGATTTCATCCAATTACCACCCTGCAGGATCCTCAAGTATCTATTAGTTTGGACCGATGTATTTTCTAATTGGGTAAAGGCATATGCCACTAATACTGCTGTGTTCACTGCTAAAAAGATTGTACAGGAGTTTGTATGCAGATACAATATCCCTAGAATTATTGAAAGTGATAGGGTTACTCATTTCACAGGTGATGTCATCCAGAACATGAGTAAGTTAATGGGTATTAGTAGTAGACTTCACATCCCCTACCAACCGCAAGCCAGTGCCAAGTTGGAGAGAGTGAGCGGTACTATTAAAAATAAATTGAGTAAAATTATGGCAGAGACTCGACTGGGATGGCCAGAAGCATTACCATTAGTCCTTCATAGTATCAGGACAACTCCTAGACCTCCTCTTATTCTGTCCCCCTTTGAAATACTGTTTGGTAGACAACCTCATTTGATTGTAAGTCCACAGGAAGATCTGAAGAGTAACAACGAGGTTACTGTAAAGTATCTTATAACAATGAGTAAACAGTTGAAACAGCAACAGCAGAAACTGAAATTGTTGTCACCCGATATGCCAGAAACAAACTGTCATGATGTCAAACCTGGAGAATTTGTTATGATCAGAAATTTCTTACATTCAGGTTGTCTGATACATCGGTGGGAAGGTCCATATCAGGTGTTGCTGACGAGTACTACATCCTTGATGATGGCCGAGAGAGATATCTGGGTCCATTCTACTGACTGCAGGATGGTCAACCAACCAGTGGAGATACAGGGCAGGGTCGAGGCAGATGACGTGGAACTGTCAATTGCGAGCCTGTTCCAGGAGGGTTAAAGGTTGCAGTGAGATAGATGAACTAGAGAAATTTGTAGATCATTGTTCTAGCAATGGAGTGGCCTGCTGTGGTTATCTCTGTGTTTTCTTCCAGAGTCCTCATCATCCTAGTTTGTTTGGGGATTTCTGGTTTCTGTGACGGAGGACAGATGGTGGAGAGTGAAGCTAAGGTTGCTGTCAATGGAGTGGAGTCTGGAGGAGTAATACAGTCACAAGGGCTGTACTTGACCAATCTCAGTACAGTAATTGCTAAAAGATCTGTTATGCCTGAAACTCAGAGAAAGTGCGAAGGTCTATCATCTGAAGAGTTTTGTATTTGTGAATTTTGTGGGTCCCTAGTCAATGAGAGATGATTCCAACAGTGCCAGCCTAAGTATAACCCATATTGGGGAGGGTATCCTTTAGAGGATTATAATAACATGGTGGTCAAAGTTTTAAATCAAACTGACTGTTGAGTGTGCTCTCACGTGCCTCAAGGACAGCATAATGTAGGGTTAGTGCCATTTCCATTAAATGTCTTTGAGGTTTTAGAATTACAAAAAGAGAAAGCACTGGATGGAAAATTCTTCCTGTCCAAACCACCTCATTTTAAACTCCACCGGTATCAAGTAGAAAAATCACTTTTATGTTTGAACATCACCAACTCCAACAAACCATGAAGTTGTGAGGTAACAGAGAATAATCAGACAATGACCTTCTCAGCTGATAATGAGCCTATAAATTTTGAACTGGTACGCACTTTTAGGTTAAAATGGGAGACACTTTAGGTATCGGTATACACTTAGTGATACTAAAGAAATGGTTGGTAGTGTACCAGAAGGGTACTGTGCCAAGGTAATACAACCAGAGACATGTATTGACCAGATGGGAGAACCTGAAATAGGATTATTTGCTAGAGAAATGTGTTTAATGACTATGATGTTTTCTATCCCTTATGTTCTTCCTGACAATGTATATTTTATATGTGGAAGAAAAGCATATAAGTTGCTCTCTCCGAGGTCAGAAGGTTTATGTTACCTGGGAAGAATACTTCCAGAGGTTATGACCCATACACATGATGAAATGCTTGATATCCATAAAAACACACCATCTCCATATCTTTATACGCATTATGAAAACCGTGACAAAAGAAACATGATACCTGATGATATACATAAAGCTACACAGTTGATTAGTGAGACAACTGGTTTCCAAGTTCCGAGATCACACCCGGATCGCTCGGGGTACTTTAAATTTTAGATACATCCAAGACCTTGCTTAATTAATAGATGATATCACCAAGATGTATGATGACACATTTATTTATACATGTAAAAAGTTACAAGCTTATAAGAAAGAACTTGTGCAACATAGACTAGTATTAAATTATTTGACAGCTGTCACAGGAGGATATTGTGTGACATTGGCTACGCTGTTCGATATAAAATGTTGCATGTATATTACTAATAACACTAGTGACCCCAAGGAGGTGATAGACTGGAAGATGGATGAAATTCTGCAGTTAAAATGGGAATTCTGAAAGAACCGTAATGTTTCACTGATTGGAGTAGAGGAAAAGGTAGAGGACTGGTCAACTTGGTTGAACCCGTTGAAATGGTTCTCCAGTCTAGGAGAGTGGGTCCAGGAATTGGTTGCTATTGTGGGTAAGCTCCTGATCCTTATATTGATTGTCATCTTAGCAATTGGTTTATGTGCCAGATGTGTTCCTAATGTGTTGAAGTGCGGAAAATGTACTTGGGCAAACAGAGAATTCAAGATGGTGGTGGTAAGCAATGATAACATGGATACCAAGGTCGAGGAAGAACTGTATTACAACCCTGAGTTAGAATGTACCATATGATGATGTAATCCAGATTTTTTTGGTTGTGCATGAATATATTGTTGATGTTATTTTAAAACATCTTAGGTAATTATTTTATTTATTTATTAACAGTTTCTTATATAGCGCAGCATATTCCGTTGCGCTTTACAATTGGAAACATTAATATAACAAAACTGGGTAATAATAGACAGATATATAGGTAGGAAGGCCCTCCTCGCAAGCTTACAATCTGTAGGGAAATAGGCATTGATACACAAGGATAGGTGCTATATATTGCATTTTGGTCCAGCCAGAATGCACAGTTGCATGACCCATTTACACCGGAATGTCAGCCAAATGTCATGAGGATGTGAGAGAAAGACAATGTGTGAGGTTGTGTGTGGACTGTGAAAGGGGATGTAATTACATATGGAGGCTATGAAGGTTATGTGGGTGGTTCTGGGATATGATAAGCTTGCCTGAAGAGGTGAGTTTTCAGGGATCGCTTGAAGGATTGGAGACTAGAGGAAAGTCATATTGTGCATGGTAAGGCATTCCATAGAGTGGGTGCAGCCCGAAGAAAGTCCTGTAACCATGAATGGGAGCAAGTAATGCATGGGGATGAGAGATGCAGATCTTATGCTGAGTGGAGAGGTCGGGTAGGGAGATATTTAGAAATGAGTGGAGAGATGTATGTTGGTGTGGTTTGGTAATGCAGTCACAATTCCCCTTCAAGACTTCCCAAATAGGTTAGGTGCATCCATGGTGTGCTTATAAGGGCAGTTTTATGTCCCTTCCAGAGGCGCATTATTTAATGGTTCAAATGACCAAACTGTGTCATACCATAATAACATTAAACAGTATATTATCATGCATGGCTAAACAGATTCAAGACAGGTTGTCAGCGTTTGATTGGCTATCAAAGGGTGGACTGTCGAAGCCGGATAGTTGGCTAAGATAGAATCTGTTAGAATCAAAATCTGCATGGCGCCATCTTGCGAATGTCAACGAGACACCATTTTGAGACTGGTCACACGCCATTTTAACTAAATCTCACACAATATAAGTACATACGGTGATGCTATTATTTAGCATCGTGTGACTCCTACGCAATACAACACTATTAAAAGTCCTTACTGAAACCATGCTCACATTTGTTAAGACCCATAATAAGAACAATCCTGCAAAACATGTACCATGGTGTACTCCACAAACATGTAGACGCTCAATGCTAACTAGCGTCTTTTCTTAATATCCCTATACTTACACAATACACAGTTATACTAAAAGGTTCCGTAGCATTTTAGGTTAATATTCAAGGTTTTATTTATTATCAGGAATGTTGTGTAATGCATGTTGTTTGATATCTAAGGTTTAGCACATGATAAGCAGACCGTGTTTGGTGCCATTCTAAACCACTGTGTATATGCAGATCTCCGGTTCCATTGGCAGGATGATCGCAACAAATTATAGATCATAGAGAGTTAGGCATTGAAATGTTTTATGTTTTGTAATGTAACTAGCCAGTTTAGACTTGTTCCTTGGTGGGAAAACACACACAATGGAATGTTGGAAGGCTGGACTGCTGCTATACAAATGAACCTATGAACTGTATCATAACAGAAGATCCACGAGGAAGAACCAATGGGATTATGCCAGCTCCTGTCTATTGTATTGCCTATCTCTGTAAGGGTATATATGCAAGCTCTCTGAATCTGGTGGAGAGTTATCTTCTTCTTCCTTTGTGACAGAGGTTTCATCTTTGATGCCGGGATCTGGATCCAGAACGCATGTGTATGTAATGACTGTACCTTATTGATTGTAATAACCCTTTGCGCTCATTGTCTAGATTGAAGTGCGTAATATCTTTTATGTGAATAACAACTTTTTCTGCTTTGGAACCACACTCAAGGTTTGGAAAGTGTTTATTTATTGTGCGACAGTTCACAACGCTAAATAGCGACATTTAAGTTATAGAGGTTTATTAGGAATCCATAGTAGAGTAATGGAGGTGGTAAGCAGTGCTAAGCAGACAAGAACAACAGCAGCTATCAGTAGTGGCCAGGCAGCAGGAACAGGTCACAGAGAGACAGTAGAGTGATGGAGGTGGTAAGCAGTGCTAAGCAGACAAGGACAACAGCAGCTATCAGTAGTGGCCAGGCAGCAGGAACAGGTCACACATACACAGTAGAGTGATGGAGGTGGTAAGTAGTGCTTAGGAGACAAGGACAGCAGCAGCTCAGTAGTAGCCAGGCAGCAAGGACAGGTCACAGAGACACAGCACAGTGATGGAGGTGGTCAGCACATGCTCAGGGGACAAGGACAGCAGCAGCTATCAGTAGTAGCCAGGCAGCAAGGACAGGTAACAGGGACAGTGATGGAGGTGATATGCACTGCATAGGAGACAAAGACAGCAGCAGCTATCAGTAGTAGCCAGGCATCAGGGACAGGTAACAGATACACAGCACAGTCATGGAGGTGGTCAGCACTGCTTAGGAAACAAGGAAAGCAGCAGCTATCAGTAGTGGAGCTGCATCTCTGGTACATAACACTGTGGGGAAAAGACACATACTACCAGCGCTCCCTACCAAGCTAATTGGTTATATTTACTATTATAGTTGCTATACTAAGGAGAGAGCTGGGTAGTATTTACATGCTCACTTATTGAGAATAAGTGGGCACTACTTATAGTCAAAGGCTATATGATCTGGAGGCTGTATTCATCCTCTAGCAGCCAGTCACAGTACTGTCTTCCTGACATATAAGCCATCAAAGGATAATGCAACTGGTAAAGTAAAAGATTAAAGGCCCCCATACATCAGCAATTGATTGCAGCAATCGTGCAATTTGCAATTGAGAACCCTCATATTAAAGGATATGCTGTATGCTCTACTTAATTTTATTATATGGATCCATATATATGTGATGCCCCAACACAGACTGTCTGGCCTTAATGGAAGGTTTTGTTTATGTGAAAGAACACTGGCATTGAGGGGGTTAATCATTCACATTCTGACATTGTGACATCAGTGGGTAGCAGGAGGGCTTTAGGAACCAGGGGACTCAAACAGAGTGAGTGAGGAGCAGGAAGAGCCCTGAGAGGAAAGAGCAGCCTGACCTGTGAACTGAGGGGGCGGAGCCTGTTAGGAGGGAAAACAGAGCTGTGAGGAGGAGAGCTGAACTGACAGGAGCAGGAACGGAGCTTGTCAGGATCCAGTGTGAGCTGCAAGAATCAGCAAAGAGCAGAGGCTGCACGGGCAGCTGAGTGAGAGCCACACTGCAGGTGTCAGTTGCTCAGATAAGGAGAGTGGACAGCGAGCGAACATATGACGGGCAGGAGCTGTGCCTGTGATACTACCACAGGTCTGGGATTGAAGGCAGGGGCCAGGACACCAGTTTTAACCAGGAACTTCAGATATCTGAGACAGCTGATCCTCCGGGTAAGCCACAGGGGAGACCAGCTGAAGGGGGTGGCCAGATAAAACAGAGATAGCACAAATGGACAGATCAAGAGCCCTCAGTGCTCATCCCCAATTGTTAGCCTACTAGTTTGTTCCTCACTGAGGAGTGATCCAGCCAACCCTGCACCCAAGGAAAGTACTTTCAGTAACTAGGCAGCCAGTATAAGCTAGCTGCAGTATTCAGCCTACCCACTGTAAGGAAGTGAAAACTGATCTCATACTCACTACCCTAATCTACAGGGAGATCTGTATAACCTGCTGCACTAATGCTACTGGGAGATTGCCATAACTGCTACCCTAATTCGACAAGGAGATTTGCATAACTTGCTATTCTAGTGCTACAAGGAAAACAGCAATAATTGCTACCACATACTTTGAGAACTGTGTTGTCTGCTACCAATACTAGCATGGAGGACTGCTATATCTGTTTCACAGTTAGCTAAGAGTACTGTCTTGAAGGGCTATCTGAATATGTAATGTATGTAATGTGATCCTGAGATTGTTGTTGCATTTGTGAATTCTGTTTTACTCTGAAATGCAGTTATAGCCAACAGTAATTCCAATACTGTATGTTGATTTGCATAAATGACCTTTTATTCACCAAAGTACCATGACACCGTGTTCCAGTTAAATAAAATTCATAGTCACTGTCCAAAAGAAATAGTGACTTTGCTGGGGGGTTCTCTGGGGGGTCCTTGTCTCTCTGCACACCAACTAAGGGATTCGAGGAGTGGAGTGGGGTCCAAAAGCTGATGGAAGGTCGGGACCAATTACAAATACAGAAGGAAGTAGGTATGACACATACACCGCTCATCAACGCTCACCCCTTAGGCTGCTATTACAACTTGGCGTCCGCAAGGAGGATCGAAGCATACTACAATAGACAAGATGTCAGAACCCCAATCTCCTACATCAACGTCAGGCCGAAGATTGAAGCAAACTACACTCGACCAGATGTCAGAACCCCAATCTTATATATCAACATCAGGCCGAAGATTTTTACCTGCAATAAATGCCTCACCCAACAGAAGGAGGTTACCAACGACATAGACTTCACCTATTACCATGCCATATTATTTTGGGGCCCCATGGCTACCGACATACTCAGGAGATGCACGTACACCAGGTACGAGTACTTTAAAAGAATTTAAAGACAAAATGCAGTCTATGTTTCGGCTATATCTACTCAGCGACACGCAAAAAGTAGAGATCTTGCTTGTACAACTGAAAGGGCCTGCACGAAGTGAGGTCAAAGCGTGGTCTGATGCACAACGTGAAACAGTGGAAGCCATATTTAAAAAATTAGCCAGCATCTTTGACTCACACTCCCTGTCAGAACTTAAGGGCCGTCTTTATGCTAGAAAACAAAAACCTCTGGTGTTATTAAAGGAGTTTGCCCTGGGCCTACAGGAAGCCATGCGTACTATTCAAGCCTTAGAACCATGAGAGGCAGGACAAGAAGATGAAACCCTCATCAACTTATTTATTGAAGGGTCGCAAGGAGAAGTGACATGTTCCCTATTGAGAATGTGGAGATGTCAGAATCCGGAATGCTCATTCTCTGAGTTTAAGGAGGAGGTGTTACAGATCCTTGGTCTAAACCAGAATGCCGACCCTGAAGATCACGAATCTTTAGAACATTTATAAAATGAGAACTTGGATGAGGTCAGTCAAATCATGAGACCTGAGCTCTTAACGCATAAGGGGACGGCCACACAACAAGTACAGTCCGGTCACGATCCGATCGGAGTCCTTACAAGTAAAATCACAGAATTAATGCAAAATATGTCAGAGCTTGGTCGAGAGGTGAAAGAGATCTGACAGGAACAAACTGGAGCCAGGCACAGAAAATGGCACTAAGAACTTGGCAGGAGAAACCGAGTAAACTGGCACATCCCACGAGATTCAGGTTGACACGGATCAATTTGATTCCCAGGGAAGATCTATATGTAGGCGGTGTAAACAGAGTGGCCACATTGAAAGAAATTGCATCAGTGAAGCTTTAAATGATGAGATCCCGAGGCGAGGGACCGAACCTTAGGAGGAATCACGTCAGTAGGTCCATCGTCAAAGGAGTGGTGGCTTCGGTATGTTGGAGAGTTCCTCCACTTGAAGATCAGGATTAACAGCATAGAGGTCCCGGCTCTACTGGATACCGGCTCACAAGTGACCACTATCAGATTCACAGAGTTCCTACGGTTTTGGGATGAACAAGAAATAGTGACCCCACCGACTACTTGGCTGCAGCTATCTGCTAGCAACGGGCAACAAATCAATTATCGTGGCTATTGGGAAGCTGACTTGAATATCAGCAAGGCTGAGCTCACGAGACAAGGGTGTTTGGTCACCACAGTACAGAGTGAACACCTACCCCCTGTCGTTCTCGGGATGTCCTCAAAAATTGTCCCGACGAATTGGTGGAGGCTCTCAAGATGGAGATGCGTTCCGCCACCCCAAAGGAGCGAAAGACAATGCAGCAGACTGTGCGACTGCTTGAGGGGCAAAAGAAATTTGCCAATGCTTGGGGAGAAGTGGGAAAAGCCAGAATTGCTGACCTTCGGCCTATTCTCTTGAGACCCTATTCGGAACATGCTGTTTGATGCAAGGCCAGGATTGGACCAGGTGGTCAAAATTACAAGGTCATACTTGAATCCTGCAACTCTGATGGACAATACCCCTTTGCCATAGCTAGGACCTTGGCGAAAGTAGAAGATGGAAGAGTACCAGTCCGGATAATGAATCCACACAGCTATCCAATAAGGCTTTTTAAAAATTGCCCGGTGGCACGGCTTATCCAGGTTGACTTTCAAGATGTGTTTGGGGAGAGTGTACCAGTGGCCCACCAGAGAATAGTGACTGGACAACTGACAGCTGCTGACAGTGAGACTCCCTGGTGGAGCGAGATACAAATCGGGGATTCAGACACCCCAGAAAAGAGGCGTGAGGGAGCGCTCCAAGTGGTACAGGAAAATGTGGAGGCATTTAGTCAACATCCCTCTGACTTTGGGAAAGCAGAAGGTGTCCATCATCACAGCTCCACAGGGACTAACCCACCGATCAAGGAAAGGCATAGGCCCCTACCACCGGCCATGTATCAACCAGTGCAGAGTATGCTCGATGAGATGAAAGTAGCTGGCATAATCCGGGAGAGCCACAGCCCATGGGCAGCACCTCTTGTGATTGTGAGGAAGAAGGATGGCAGTCTTTGATTCTGCGTAGATTACCGGAAGCTGAATGCAGTGACGCACAAGGATGCCTATCCGCTGCCTAGAATCGAGGAATCTTTAACAGCGCTGAAGACCACGACATAGTTCTCCACTCTAGACTTAATGAGCGGGTATTGGCAGATCCCTATAGCCCCGGAGGACCGGGAGAAGACAGCCTTCACCACACCAATGGGTCTCTTCGCATTTGAACGGATGCCGTTTGGACTCTGCAATGCCCCAGCCACCTTCCAAAGAGTCATGGAACATTGCCTTGGACATCGCAATTTCGATATGATCCTTTTGTATTTAGACGACATCATCATTTTCTCCAAAACTTATAAAGAGCACCTGAAACACCTGGACGAGGTATTTAAACAGCTGATCAAGTGTGGTTTGAAGCTAAAGCCATCGAAGTGCACTTGCTGAAACTGAAAGTACAGTACCTTGGACACATCATCAGTGCTGAAGGGGTGAAGCCAGATCCTGAGAAGATTCAAGTGGTGCGAGACTGGCCTATACCCAGAACGGTGAAGGATGTCTGTAGCTTCCTAGGTTTTGTCGGCTACTACAGGCAATTTATTGAGAACTTTGCAAGGGTGGCCACACCATTACATGAGCTTCTACGAGGCAAGTCTGGTCAAGAGAGGCGAAGCACTTCCCCGGTTGCATGGATCGAAGACCAACAAAACTCCTTTGAGCAACTAAAGTTGTCCCTGATCGAGGCCCCTCTACTGGCATACCCAGACTATGAGAAGCCCTTCCTAGTCTACACAGATGCTAGTCACCGCGGGTTGGGAGCCGTGTTGTCCCAGATGCAGGGTGGACGTGAAAGAGTCATCGCTTATGCCAGCCGAGGCCTGCGAAAGACCGAAAGAAACAGCAAGAATTATAGCACCTTCAAACTAGAACTCCTTGCCTTCATCTGGGCCATCACTGAAAAGTTTAAAAACTACCTGGCTGCCACTCCATTTGTCATTGTGACCGACAACAACCCGCTGGCACACCTGTCTACCGCCCGCCTTGGAGCCCTAGAGCAAAGGTGGATGTCACGCCTAGCCAACTTTCATTATACCGTGACCTACTGAAGCGGGAAATCTAACGGCAATGCCGATGCTCTGTCCCGCCTGCCTACTGCAGATGTCACAGAGGAAGATAGAGACTGGGCTGAAGATGTGGAGACGCCATTATTCAAGCCTCCAAAAACTAAGCAATGCATCGTAACCTCCTATCCTGTGTCTGCCACAACAGATCCGAGGCCAGATAACCCTCATGCAGACACCCTTGGATTTGACTGGGAAAAGATTCAGAAAGAGAGCCCTGTGCTACGAGAATTAATGGATATCATTTGTCGGAAGAGCCATCTAACTAAGCTACAGAGAGCTGATGCTGACCCAGAGTTGATGAAACTGCTTAGACACAGAGATTGCATCAAGCCCAAACAGGGGCTAATCATTCGAGCCAGCCTTGACCCCGGAACACATCAAACATTGTTCAAATAGTTGTGCCCAGACAACAGGCAGAGTTCCTGCTCAAGGCTTATCACGACCAATCTGGACATTTTGGAACTCAGAAGACAGAAGCTGTGCTAAGAAAGAGATTCTTTTGGGTAGGAATGAGAGAAGACGTTGAAAAGTGGTGTCGAAGCTGCATAGCCTGTTGCCTCAAGAGGACCCCTGTGGCTAGTCAGAAAGACCCACTACATCCGATAAAGAGCCAGCGTCCACTAGAAATCGTCGCCCTCGACCACGTTAAACTTGAGCCCAGTCCAAGCGGGTTTCAATATGCATTGACCATCACCGACCACTACAGCAAGTTCCTGGTAGTTTCCCCAATACATGATCTGACCGCAAAGACTACCGCCGAACTTTTCCTCAAGCACTTTGCCCGGCCATATGGGTACCCCGATCAGATCCTGACAGACCAAGACCCGGCATTTGAATCACAGTTGTTTCAAGAGCTCTGTACCTTGTATGGATGTAAGAAGGTGCGGACAACTGCCTATCATCCTCAGTGTAATGGTCTGTGTGAAAGGGCCAACCTATCATTGGAATATTAAGAAGTCTCTCAGTGGAAAAACGATCCCAGTGGCCTATCCTCTTACCAGAGCTTACATACTAGTATAATAACACTGACCACTGCTCCACAGGTTTCACACCTTTCTACCTGATGTTTGGAAGGCAGGGCAAGCTGCCCATGGACTTAGAGCTGACTCCTGATGTGGCTGAACCTGCGGCTACCAAAAATGAGTGGGTTTGCGAACACAAGCACCGGATAGAGACAGCCAGAGAAATTGTGATGAAGAAAATGGGGACTGCACAACACCGTCAAGAGAGTAATTATAATTCTGATGCCAGAGCTACACCCTTACAAATAGAGAATAATGTCTGGAAGAAGAAAAATCACCGTACCAGCAAGTTGGATGCCATGTAGGAAAGTGTCCCCTACACAGTGGCTGGCATTCCAGGAGATGACCTATATGCCTACCAGATCAAAACGGAGAGAGATGGACATGTAATCACAGTGTCTAGAGAGCAGCTGAAGTTGTGCACTGCGGAAGTTCCAGCATTACCACCAGAGGATGTGTTCAGGGCAGAGAGACGGGGATCTCCTGGGGGCCCTCTTTTCAAAGATCCCATAGAATTGCTAATGTTTATGTGCAGTGGCGTAACTATGGAGGGTGCAGGGGGTGCGGTTGCTATGGGGCCGGCGGCTTAGGGGGCCCGCCGGCCCAGCGATCGCACCCCCTGCACCTTCCATATGCCGGGCGCCCACTGAGATTGTGGTACCAGCGGACGCCCGACTCCTACTCAAACCCCCGACAGCAGCCGGAGGACTGAGCTCACTCCGTCTTCCGGGTCCCGCAATGCACTATGGGAGTGACGTCATGACGTCACTCCCATAGTGCCGAGGAGCGGACGCCGGGGCGGTCGGCGGCTTCACAGGAGCGGGGATAAGGTAAGTTTTTTTTTTTTTTGTATTGTGTGTGCGTGCGCCCGCGCCCGTGGGGGGAAGTTACTGGGATCTCACTACTGGGGACACTACAGAGGGCTCACTACAGGGGGTCGCTACTGGGGGATTACTACTGGCTCACTACTGGGGGCAGCTACTGGGGGCTTACTACAGGGGGTTGCTACTGGGGGCTCACTACTGGGGGCAGCTACAAGGGCTCACTACAGGGGGCTCACTACTGGGGGAAGCTAAAGGGGGTCACTACTGGGGGCAACTACTGGGGCAGCTACTGGGGTCTCACTACTGGGGTCTCACTACTGGGGACAGCTACAGGGGGTCACTACTGAGGGCAGCTACAGGGGGTCACTACTGGGGGCAGCTACAGGAGGTCACTACTGGGGGCAGCTACAGGGGGCTCACTACTGGGGGCAGCTACAGGGGGCTCACTACTGGGGGCAGCTACAAGGGGCTTACTATTGGGGGCATTACAGGGGGCTCGCTAAAGGGGGTAATTACAAGGGGCTCACTACTGGGGGCATTACAGGGGGCTCATTACTGGGGGCAACTACAGGGGGCTCACTACTGGGGGCACTGCGTAAGGGGCACCATTACAGTGGGCATTGCATAAGGGGCACTATTACAGTGGGCATTTAATGTTTTAGGGGAACTACTGTGGTTATTGTGTAAGACCTAAGTTAGGGGGGCCCCTTAAAAATGTTGCTATGGGGCCCAAAAAGTTCTAGTTACGCCCCTGTTTATGTGTGGTCCGGTATTGCTAAATACCGTAGGGGGTGTAACCCCAGAGCCATTGGCAATTCAGCCCATAGAAAGTGACACTGATTCCTTTCCTGTCATTGACCAGGTTGAGAATAATAGGCCTGCCACAGAGGTCAGGAGGTCAGAGCGTGGCACGAAAGGGGTTCGACCTTTGAGATACCGATTATAAGTGGTCAAAGGACACATATAGATATATGACTATACTTACTTTTTGTTGTAAAGCTAAATGACAAATTATTATCTGCCTGGAGTGTGAAGAAGTGTTGATAAGGACTTTTTGTGTTACTAATGAGATTGCATGAGGACATGCAAAGTTCTAGCGGGGGAGTATGTGATGTCCAAACACAGACTGTCTGGCCCTAGTGGAAGGTTTTGTTTATGTAAAAGAACACTGGCATTGAGGAGGTTAATAATTATCCTCACATTGTGACATCAGTGTGTAGCAGGAGGGCTTTAGGACCCAGGGGACTCAAACAGAGTCAGTGAGGAGCAGGAAGAGCCCTGAGAGAAAAGAGCAGCCTGACCTGTGAACTGAGGAGGCGGAGCCTGTTAGGAGGGATAACAGAGCTGTGAGGAGAGCTGGGCTGACAGGAGCAGGCACGGAGCTTGTCAGGATCCAGTGTGAGCTGCAAGAATCAGCGAAGAGCAGAGGGAGCAGGGGCTACTGAGTGAGAGCCACGTTGCAGGTGTCAGTCACTCAGATAAGGAGAGCGGGCAGCGAATGAACACGCGATGGGCAGGAGCCACGCCTGTGATACTGCCACAGGTCTGGGACTAATGGCAGGGCCAGGACACCAGTTTTAACCAGGAGCCGCAGACATTCGAGACAGCTGATCCTCCGGGTAATCCACAGGGGAGACCAGCTGAAGGGGGTGGCCAGATAAAATACAGATAGCACAAATGGACAGGTCAAGAGCCCTCAGTGCTCATCCCCAATTGTCAGCCCACTAGTTTGTTCCTCACTGAGGAGTGATCCAGCCAACCCTGCAACCAAGGAAATGACTTTCAGTATCTAGGCAGCCAGTATAACCTAGCTGCAGTATTCAGCCCTACCCACTGTAAGGAAGTGAAAACTGAACTCATACTCACTACCCTAATCTACTGGGAGATCTGTATAACCTGCTTCAGTAATGCTACTGGGAGATTGCCATAACTGCTACCCTAATTCTACAAGGAGATTAGCATAACTTTCTATTCTAGTGCTACAAGGAAAACAGCAATAATTGCCATCACATACTTTGAGAACTGTGTTGTCTGCTACCAATACTAGCATGGAGGACTGCTATATCTGTTTCACAGTTAGCTAAGAGTACTGTCTTGAAGGGCTATCTGAATATGTAATGTATGTAATGTGATCCTGAGATTGTAGTTGCATTTGTGAATTCTGTTTTACTCTGAAATGCAGTTAGAGCCAACAGTAATTCCAATACTGTATGTTGATTTGCTTAACTGACCTTTTATTCACCAAAGTACCAGTTAAATAAAATTCATAGTCACTGTCCAAATGAGTAGTGACTTTGCTGGGGGTTCTCTGGGGGGTCCTTGTCTCTCTGCACACCGACTAAGGGATTCCAGGAGTGGAGCTGGGTCCAAAAGCTGGCGGAAGGTCGGGACCAATTACAAATACAGAAGGAAGTAGGTACGACGCATACACCACTCATCAACGCTCACCCCTTAGGCTGCTATTACATATATATATATACATATATATAAATATATGTGTATGATGTAGTATAATAGTATTGTTCAGTTAAATTCTATGTACTGTAATGCTAGGTATCAACCTGTATGTGATAAGTTATGTAATGCAAAAAAGATAAGTTCATGTTCTTATATGCATTAATATCTTGTCTGTATACATTGCATTAAAACTAAACTATATGGGATGGTGTCTGCTCACTGGGAGGAGTGGTGAGAGTCATTGGAGAACACACAAATCCAAGAAGGACAAGATGTGATCAGGAATACGGGTATAACATATATATTGTGTTATCTACACCACATTACTTAATCGCTAATAGCATTTAGGTTTTCTCAAGTAGGCCCATACTGACTACTGATACTTGGATGGAGGCACTGATCTGTATAAAGGATGTACAGTACACCATTTAGGCTGGGTAAATATAAGACTAGATGGGAGTTAGTAACCTGCTGTCCCTTTAGAGAGTAAAGGGGGGTTACAATTATACTATTGAATATCAGAGAGACCCCTGAATTAGTGGGTTATCACCAAGATTACCAATAGATTTGGATATTTTCTTGCAAGGGCATTTACCTGTCTGCAAGGTGGGCAGGAATGAGCTATCACAGTGAAAATTACACCAACAACCACCCCAGAGGTATGAAAAGTACCTGGGTATGTTGGCTAATCCCCACAGTAGCCCACCTTTATTACAGGGACATACTGTAAAAATAAATAACATGGATTTGGGAGTTTTTGTCACTTACCAGCAGGCCTGTATTTATCCCCCTCCATAAATCCAGTAATGCGCAGATTATAGCCGTCCTCCTTAGCAGAGACTGCGTGCTTAGAGATGGAGAAGAATTCATAAGTCACATAACGTGCGTCATTGTCAAAATCCTCCAGGTTAATCCATAGCTGATATGACTTCTTTTGGGTGAGAAGGTGAATGTTCTTCAGACCTGGACAGAATGGGAAGGAGAGTTTTACATAACCTTTTATTTAAAAGGAATAATGATGAACCTTTGTGTGTGTGGGAGGAAGTTCCAGTGTCTCAGGAATGTGTGAAATGAAGGAATTACCCAGCCAGTACTCTCCATTTGCCTGTCCAAATCCATCTTCATACTCCTTCCAACCACGGTAAAAACTCACACTTCCATCAAACCTCTTCTGGAACACCTAGATAAGAAGATAAAGACACTCAGGGCGAACATGTAGGATTTCAGCACAAACACATTGTATTGTCCACAAAGCACCAACAGGCAGAGGATGACAGTACAGTATGTTCTTCAGACCTGAGGGGGCATCTAGGGGTTGTATGAAGCTCTATAAATTGTGTTTCCCACTATTTTGGCTGCCAAATCCCAAACCAACGTTGCTGTGTGAAAGGCTCCTATAGCGCCACTAAGCTCTTTTCCCCACAGCAATCTGGCTGGACCACATTTAGGGCTTCATTCAGAGGCGGCTGTACGGTCTACGACCGCATGGCCACCTCGATGTTTTATACAGTGCACATGCGCACGAGGGAGTCGGCTCTTTCGTGCAATTGCGTGAGACCCTCTAAGACCGACAGCGCCGGTCATAGCGGGTCTCTTTCCAAAGGGGGCGAGCTGTCGATGTTGATTGACAGCTCACTCCGTTTGGAAGGTGGGCTGGGGGGGTGGCAGCCCAAACGGAGGCGTTCCCATGGGAACGCTTGCTGTTTGGGGGAGGCCCCACTGACATCACTAGTGATGTCAGTGGAGAGCTTCAAGCTCTGACAGAGCCAGAAGCTCTCCGGGGCTTAAGACAAGTGAGACCCTACCCTAGGGTCTCATCGTAAGCCCTGATGGTCGCGATGGTCTATGACCATCACGACCATCACCCTAGCGGTCACTAGAGCTGTGGGTGTAAACCCACAGCCTAACGACCGAAACAGAGGTGGCCGGTCAGGATGCAGGCGGCCGCCCAGTTTCTGAGCGACCGCTTGCATCCTCCGACTGCCTCTGAATGAGGGCCTTATTCCCCTATAGATTGGAGCATGGTCACAGATCGCCTTATCTCTTTAGTTTTGTCTGTTAATGTCTTATGTGTTTCCAGTTGTAAAGTGTCCTGGCACTGCATAGCAACAACTGGGCCAAAATTCCTCTCAGGTGGGGAGAAATGAAGCAAAACGGTCCCCCCTGACCTCATTACAATATACACAATATACACACAGACACACAGACACAATTGATTTACCCTTTTGTTGTTATCATTTATCACTTGGTGTTTTAAAGTTACAATATACATTAACTTATTTGGCTGCAGAACAGGCGCGCAGTATATATACTCTATCACATTGGTAGAATATATAATGCAGCACCGCACCGTCATATGTTTTTAAAGCAGCTCAATGAAAATGGTAATTCAAATATAAACAACAAAATAGCGCTATATGAAATATGTTACTAGAAATGAATACATAATATGTGATACCTACAAAGAAAAAGTGGTTATTCAGGTGTATGTTTATAGCTATTTCATGGAGAAAGTTGTGGGGCCGTATACATAGTCACTATGCCCACGATGTTAAAAATTGCCCTAACTTTCCCTATCTTGCCCTTCCTTGGTATCTTCTCCGGCTGTTTGTTGACAGACCCCTTTTAATATTAGAACTGTGTTCTGCCAACCTTGTTTTCATTCTTCTCTTGGTTTGGCCTACATGTTAGAGCCCACAGGGGCATTCTAAAATATATATGACTTCTTCATTTTCATAGGATTTGAATTCTTTAATTCCATATGTTTTGCCAATGATGTTGGACTTAAACTCCTGCAGTGGTTTCAAGGATAAGGGTTTATATTCTACAGGAATGAAGCTCTTTACTAACTCCTTTTTCATATTCATGGCTCTTCTATAAATGATATGAACGCAGGGAAAGTTAGGGCAATTTTTAACATTGTGGGCATAGTGACTATGTAACGGGACCCATGAAGGAGCTAAAAACATACAGCTGAGTAACCAGTTTTCTTTACAGGTGCCACATATGAAGTATTGGGGGGGATGTATTATAGAGACACTTAATGTGCCGCTATAATGCTTCCTGCTTCGCCTCTTTACCGAGAACAGGAAGCACTACCGATGATATGTATGAACATCTCATCGGCCGGAGCGGGAGAGTATTAATTCCCCCCTCCAGCAATCCCCGCTAGAGGCCAGAGCGCATCAGCCTAGTGCTTATGCGCTGTGTCTCAGTCCCGGACGGCTGCAGTGAGCATGCGCGGGATCTCACATGTATTGCGAGAACCCACGTGCAGCCCTACAGCCGGCAGCCCCCACAGCAGGGACAGCGCTGTCCCTGCTATGGGGATAGGTCATCGCCAGGCTGTAGCTGTCAATAGCGACAGCTACAGTGGGAGGAGTGGTTAGGTGATCTGACCGTTCATACTGTACTTGGCCCAGGCTATTGGCGCTGCTATCTTGTAGAAAGCAGTGCCAATAATGACAGGGGCGCATAGCGGTCCTGTCATGTACCGCCAAACCCCTCGATCATACATGGGGGATAAGCGGTATCAGCGCACATAACGTGTGCTGATACCACTTCAGGGCTTCTTACATCTCCCCCATTGATTCGTAGTCACATATTACATACAGCACTGTTTTTTTTTAATTTATACTCTAATTACAATATATCAATTTAATAATGTGATAAACACTTATACAGCTATATTAAAACTAGGGATGTGCGTCGACGGTTTTGGATCTGTATCTCCTTCAAGGTTTTGGATCTAGATTTGGTTTTACAAAACCACCCTTGCGTGTTTTAGTTTTGGTATTGGTTTTGGTCCTGTATTTTTTCAAAAAAAATCATAAAAACACCTGAAAACACATAATTTGGGCCTGCTTTTGTTCCTACAGTATTATGGACCTCAATAACATTTATTTTCAGTCATTTCCAGTTAATTGTGACTACCTCACAGCTCACAAAATTAATTTCATCCAGTTTAGGACAAAAGGTTAGATCCAACTAGCTGGCTGACTAGGGCCCTCATTCAGAGCCACTCGCTATTTGCGGTCGTTCGTTCTAAAACAAGGGGTGGCTATTCAAATGATCCGTTCGCAAATTGCAGTCTGTTCACACCTCTAAGTCTGAACGAGCGAGCAAAACATACGCTCGTTTATTTGTTAAAAACGCCCCCTGGTCGCTCGCACCATACGTCATGTCCGCTATTTATTAGATTAATCGAGTACATCGTACAGCGTATGAACTGCTCGCTATTCTTGTGGTTGGTTTTTTCAACCGCTATTTTGCGAGCAGTTCTGAGTTAAAAAAAACCAAGTGACGTGGTCAATGACGCTGCTGTATTAATTATGCACACCCTTAAAACGCCCGTTTTGACCTTTAAGCACGCCTGCGTTCTGATCTCCACTCCCCGTTTACAAGCACCTTCCCCTGTTACCACCCACATACGCCTCATTCTGTCACTCAAAATAGCAGGCACTCGCTATATAGCGAACTAACGATTTTCGACCGCACTGACTGGTTCGCGCATGCGTACTAAATACCGTACGCATGCACAGATGTGCGAACATCGCTCGGAACGAGCGTACGGCCGCTAGCGAGCGGCTCTGAATGAGGGCCTAGGTTCATTGACAGCAGTGGATGGCACTAACATGTTGCAGTTCAGTTTCCAACATGGGACAGAGTGGCACTGCAGTGGCAGACAGGATGGCAGTTTAATAAACTGTAAAATTAAAATGTCAGAGAGCAATACCCCAAACAGCACATAATGCAAAGAAAAGAGGTGCAAGATGGAATTGTCCTTGGACCTTTCCACCCACCCTTATGTTGTATATATTAAACAGGATATGCACAGTTTAACTAACCAATCACTTGAGCGACAGGGACTGCCAATTGTGGCAGAAGTGATTGGTCTGTTTTAGAGATGAGTGGGTCCGGTTCTCCAAGAACCGGACATACTCGAACGTCGTGTTCTGAGGCGAGATCCGAGTCCAGAACAGGTTTTCCCACCTGACTCAGATCCATAAACAAAGCAAAATGCATAATCCTTCTGCATTTGGATTCTCGCTGGTTTTGTATTTTATAAAAAGGTCCCCGCGATCGACTCCATTTTCACTGTGGAGAGAGAAGCTAGCAGACATGTAGTCAGTCACTGTCAGTCACTCCGTGTGCGTGTGTCCAGTCAGGTTCTTGGGCTGAAGGCTGCTGCTGTGTTGTCCATAACAGGGCTTAGGCTGCAGTATATAAAGGGGGCTTCCTTCAGTGAGTGCTGCAGCTGCTGTGTCACTTGTCCTGTCAATTACCTGTGGCTGCTGCTGTGTTGTCCATAAAGGGGCTTAGGCTGCAGTATATAAAGGGGGCTTCCTTCAGTGGGTGCTGCAGCTGCTGTGTCATGTTCTGTCAAGTAACTGTGGCTGCTGCTGTATTATTGTCCTGTCCAGTAGGCTAGGGCTGCAGCCCATAAAGAGGTGCTGTGTTGTCCAAGGTGGGGTGCATTGTCAATTAGGGGTACTTTTCCCCAGTATAATAAAAAGTCCCTTTTTTTTGCTTTTTTTGTGTGTGTGTGTTAGCAACTTAGCTGTGCTACTGTTGTATGGTGACATTGCTGCAGTTTATCATCCATGTATTCATGCAGGTGGTCGGTCCTCAATCGGCAGGGGAGCTTTGTTGTCCATAAAGAAGGGGTGCTGTCTGTGTTGCTCATCAAGGGGCTGCTGCCTCATTCAGGGGTGCTCAGTGTCAAAAAATATAAAAGTGTTTTTTTTTGTTTGTATGTGCATTAGCAACTTAGCGGCGCTATTATTGTTTGGTGACACTGCCAGCCAGACCACAGATTATTGTCCACATATTGTGACACTATAAGTCATTGATACAGCAGTGTATTATTTAAAATTGGTACAAATTAATGTGTGTGCTGTACCCCAAGTCATTTGTGTTTGTTAATATGAAGAACAATCAGTTGAAAGGAGAGCAGGAACCACATACTGGTGCTGGAGTTGCTGCCTGTGCCACCAGTCATGATGATACTAAATCCGATGCCCAAGGGCATACAGGGTTTAATTCTGGACATCTAAAATCAAGAACCAATCATCAAAGGGAAAGTTAGCTGCAGAAAGACATACAATTGGCAATATGCCTTTCACCACATGAAGTGGGAAAGAAAGGCTAAGGCATTGACCTTTATTTATGTCTGGTAGTTCTGCCTCTTATGATGATGTATGCACATGTGAACATTCTGACATATAAATTTAGGATGCTTCTGATGAAGTGCACCATGATGAGCAGGATATTTGTGTAGCTGATGCTAATAAATGTTTGTGTAAATCAGGCATCAATGGAAGAAACAGTTATTTCTTATGATAAGGAAGAGACCATTGTCATGCCTGGGCACAACACAAAAAAATCAGATTCTTATGTGTGGAAGTATTTCTACCCAAATCCAGACAACAATTGTCAAGTCATCTGTACCCTTTGTAAAGCCAGAGTAAATATAGGTAGGAACCTCAACCATCTAGATATCTACTCCCTAGTAAATCATCTGTAGTGCATACATCCAAAAAGTTTTTGTGTTTTATGTTGACTCATCTGCATCACCAGTGGGTCTTTTGCACTTGCTGGAGAAACTGAAGGAGAAGCCATCACTGCATTATGTGCCACTTGAGCAGACAATTTGTTTCCAACAGCTCTGTGTCCATTTGGAAGTATGACTTAAACCATATATCGTGAATATTGCAATTTCTCTGTGCTTGTCCACATATCTGGTTAAGTGAACAGTGGGTACAATGATATTTTGGAGGCCACTAATTATTTTTTTTAATGTCCCTGTATAGGTATGTTTTTCTAGTGAAGTGGAATCTTGATGGCATTTGGTAGCAGGGACACAGGACTTCAATTAGCTGTCTAAAACCCACTGCATTATTGGCAGATATTGGATGCACATCTAATACCAGCATAGATGTTATGGTGTCAGTGATCTGCTGTGAAACTAGATGACTGCTGTCATACTTGCTCCCCTTATTATTTAACAGTCAATTGATTTTTAAAGTACTATTAGTCTTCCTGGTCCCCTTTTGGGAAAAAAACACTCACAGCAGCAGCAGGCATAGCGCTCAAGGATTCTTCTGGGGCAAGGACTGATATGAATGATTTAAATATTTTTTGTAAATGCCGTCCCTTCTTCCTTCCCCTTCTCCCTCTTAAATTTGCTATTCAATAAAAAAGTAAATTAAATTTACTACTAATCAAATTTTCTTTCCCTGCCTTCAACTACATACATAATTCAACTCCCTCATGCCTCTTGAATAAAAAAACATATTTCCTGATATGCTATGCTGGAAGTTGAACTGCCACTGCAGCTGCAGTCTTTGACATGCGGTTGCTCAATGCCAAAAATTTCAAAAATGTTTATGGCCACAGACAGCATCTCCTGCATGACCCTTTAATTTTAATAAAATATTCTGAACCACCAGGTTGATTTTGTGGGCAAACCATAGGTGAACCTTTGCTCACCCATGCTCTCACCTCCTCCCTCATAAATTTGCTGCAGAATAAAAAAATGAATATCAATTTTTTAACAATTAACCTTTCCTGTCCTGGCCTTCACCTTTATACATACTCTCTCCCTCAGTCCTCCTGATTCATGAAAACATATGTTTACTTACAGTATATGCCATGTTGGAAGTTGAAATGCCATGTGTTTGTGCTGCCCACTGCTGCCGCTTAGCTTAGTCAGCCAGCTAACTTGGTGCAAATTTTGGTCTTAAATTGAATGAAAACTATATTGTGAGCTGTGAGGTGGTCAAAATTTACTGGAAATTAGTGGAAATGAATGTTATTGAGGTTAATACTACTGTAGGAACAAAAAAACTCAAATTATGTTATTTTAGCAGTTTTTATAATTGTTTGAAAAAAATATAGATCCAATACCAAAACCAAAACACGCAAGGGGAAGTTTTGGCAAAACCAAATCCCGATCCAAAACATGAGGTGATACATATCCAAAACCAAAACACAGAGGTCGGTACACATCCCTAGTTTGTTTGGGCCCCCACAAAACAAGCTACCAATGGGCTGACATTGCTGGAAATGATTTCTCCATGCACAAACTGGCTTTAAGGAGGCAAGATGTTGTCACCATCATCATCCAATTCCTCATTCTCATCAGTGTGTACATCATCTTCACACAATATTAATTCATCGCCGCTGGAATCCACCATTACAGCCTCAAGTGCCTCTGCAATTTTTAGATGTAATTGGCAGAAAAGGTTTTCCTCATGAAATTTATAGTTAATTTTGAATTGATGAACATTGTCTTTTCCACATTTTGAGGAAGTAGGCTCCTACGTCGATCACTGACAAAGTTCCTGACTGTGCTAAAAACTCTTAATGTAGGGTGGGTAGCTCAAGAAAATAAAAGCCAGTTTGAGCAAGGGCCTCCAAATTGTCTTTTTTCTACCAGTAGTGAAACGGAATGTATGACATACCTATTTGGACGCTATCATTAACATAGTCCTCAACCATTCTTTGAATGGTGACCATATTTATTATTTTATTTACTTAACAGTTTCTTATATATCACAGCACATTCAGTTGCACTTTACAATTGGAAACATTAATAGAACAAAACAGGGTAATAACAGACGGATACTGTATATAAGTAGGAAGGCCCTGCTTACAAGCTTACAATTTATAAGGAAATAGGCATTGATACAGAAGGATAGGTGTTATATATCGCACTTTGGCCCAGCCAGAATACAGAGGGCCTGATTCAGACCTGCACGCAAGCGGCCATTCGCTCGCTCAGAGCGATGGTCGCACAACTGCGCATGCGTATGGTTCGCAATGTGCGTGCGCAAACCAGTCATTGCGTTCGGAAATTGTGTGCTCATAATACACAGAGGGGCTGCTATTTTGAGTGACAGAATGGGGCGTTTGTGGATGGTAACAGGGGAAGGTGCTTGAGAACGGGGGAGTGGATGTGCGAACACAGGCGTGCCCGACTGTCAGAACGGAGTTTAATGGGAGTGCATAATTAGCAAAGGAGCATCATCGACCACATCACTTGGTTGTCTTTTAGCCTGAACTGCTCGCAGTGATTGCGGGAAGTAAGGCCCCTTTTTGATAGCGAGCGTCCGCTAATTGCGAGTTGGTCTGAATCAGGCCCAGAGTTTCTTGGTGGGCTGCATGATCCAGTCACACAGGAATGTCGGCAAAATGTCAGGAGGTTGTTAAAGAATGTGCAAGGTTATGTGTGGACTGTGAAAGGGGATGCAATTAGATATGGAAGCTATGAAGGTTATGTAGATGCTTCTGGAATCTGATAAGCTTGCCTGGAGAGGTGAGATTTAAGGGAACGCTTGAAGGATTTGAGTCTAGAGGAAAGTCTTATTGTGCATGGTAAGGCATTCCATAGAGTGGGTGCAACCCAAAAAAAGTTCTGTAACTGTGAATGGGAGCCAGTCATGCATGGGGATGAGAGATGCAGATCTTGTGCTGAATGGAGAGGTCGGGTTAGGAGATATTTTGAGATGAGTGAAGATATGTATGTTGGTGTCATTTGGTTAATAGCCTTATGTGTAAGTAAAAGTATTTTGTATTGAACACGGTAGAAAACGGCTCATCTCTAATTAAAACATGACTTCATGATGAACATTCAGATTTAGTTAGAATGCTGAACTACCTCCCAATTCTCAGAGTTTATTTTTCTTTGGGTCCCGGGTTCCTGATCTCAGGTAGACATTCCTCCCATTTGCTGGCTCCTGCACATTCCCTGAGGTAGGGAGTTGTCACAACACATGTAAGGATCATACCGGGCATACAGGAACCTAAAGTGTCCAGCAGGCATCACTAGGGGGCAACAGGTAATGTTGGGCAGGGGCAGGTTGTTTCACGTTCAACATAAACCATACTTGTCTACTTTTGAAAAAGCATTTCAGGGAGATTGTGAAAGCAACATCTATGAGCGCGGTGGTAAAGTGGATGTGCACTGCTACTGTACATCTGAGAGGCATGTCATAAATTAGCCTCCAAGCAGATAGTAAGATGTACTGTACTAGTTAAAATAAGCTGAGGGCTGCATAGGCACAAAGCATATAAGTGACCTAATTTTTTGTAATTGGTTAAAAGGTTAGGAACCTGTTGCTAGGTAGATTAATTGGTTTTGTGGATAGTGATGGACATGGGATTTAGCCTATGAATGGCTTAAGAAACTATTTAAGGAGGAATTTGAATAGGGTTCAGCCTCTTTGTAGTTTGGAAGTCAGGCTGAGTAGAATATGTGTCAGATGTCTGTTACCTCAGGAATTTTACTGTATCATAAAACTGTTATTTCTTTCTTCAAATCCATTTTTCACCTTATTAAATTCTTTATTCCTTCCCCACTCTCTTTATCACTTGAATCATCTTTCATTCCCTTATTTCTCTTAGCTCATCTTACTTCCTACCCCCCTGCAGCCTCTTTTCACCCATTCTACTTTTCTTATTGGTTAAATTTTACCCAGTTCAAGCCCACCTGTATAGTATATTGTCCCCCCCCCCAGCTTTCCCCGCTCCTTGCACTGCCCAGCGCCCCTCACCTATTTAGTTATGCCCCATCCTAAGAGGTCTGCTCCCCCACTCCAGCGCCTTGCAGACACGGCCCACCCGCTGACATCAGCCGGCTTCCGCCCACCCAGTGTGAGCGAGGGCTTGTAGCCAGCACCGCCACCCCAGTGCCTTGAGGACGTGGCCAGCTCGTCGGCAACCTCCGGCTCCTGCCCCCCCCAGCGTGGGTGAGAGTTTACCCATCACTGGGGAACAAGGTGGGGGCACCCCTTACCAGCACACGGCTACATCTCCCATGCCGACCGCTGTCCCCACTTATCAGCCTCCCCCTGACTTCCCCCAATCATGGGTGATTAACGAAGGGCAGGCTGGTCTTGAAGATGTGAGCGCTGGGGACTGGGCATCCCAGCCATGTCTTCAGTATTTCCCAGGGGGATACAAATATTAGGATCCTCAGGCCTCCATTCGGAGGTCGCATTACCACCCCACAGTAGGGCTTATATAGCAGCCCCTGCTGCAGGTACTGCAGTTTTAAATACAGCTGCCACCATTTTAGATATGGGTGTAGTGTCCCAGGCTGCACAGCAAGTGGCAGGCTCCATTTTAGATGTAGCTGTAGCGCCACCTGCTGTCCACACAGGATTAATTCAAGTTGTGAGCTCTCATAGGTCACTTGCTACAGTTAATATGCAAGCCCAGCCTTTAGCATTAGGGACACATAGGTCCGCGGCTGCCAGCACATTCCCTTTAGGTTTTCCTGGGTGTCAGGTTCGTCCAGCCAATGACGCACATCTGCAATATTTCCATTTGCCAGCATCCCCGGATGTCACCTCATACCTACCTGCAGTAGTATCCTCCCCTGCTGCTGTGCAGTCCACTTGGTCGTTGGGTAATCAGCAGAATTTTATTCCCAGTGACAATTTCATGCAATTTACTGCCCCATTACAAGTAAACTGCCCACCTTTATCAGTGTTTGGACAAACACCATATTGGCAGCCAGCCTTTACCTCCATACAACAACCCCCAAGTAAATTCACGTACCCCTGGCAAGCAGGCCACATGATGCCGGGCCAGTGGTTACCTGGTTACATACCGGCGAATAACATGTCAGTGGCTAACCCTTCACCTGCCGCCCCACCCTCACACCATGCAATTGTAACCAGCATTGCGCCCCCTTTACCTCCATCCCCCCCAGTTCCTGCCGGTACAGAACCCCACCCCCTCCCCACCACTCCCACTTCAGAATTCGTAATATCTGATATTTTAACGAACCCTGTTTCTGGTTCTGAGGTAGCTAGCACTTCAGCTATGGACGTAGCACCAGTAGAAGTAGTGCGGAGGAAGAGACAAGCAGTGAGTGAGCAAAGGGTTTTAACCATGGATCACCCAGTTCGGCGACAGCAGCCAACGCGGACGCATTGGAGATTCCTGGACCATCTGGATCTGGTGAGCATGCGGTTTCCAATATGTCATCTGTCAGTTCTTTATCTGCATCTTCAACTAGTAGCTGGTACATTGCACAAATACAGCGGTAACTAGGGGGTTACGAAAAAGAATGAAGGAGAAGATTAAAAAGGGGAAGTATGTAGACGTGTTTACACTTATGGATGAGATGTTAAGTTTTTTTTAGTTTTTTCAGTATCTTATCTGGAAACAAGGCCCAACGAACATCCCAACATTTTGAAATATCTATTTTTTGTCCACGAAATGTTCATAAAGTTGAGGGGTTATGTTTGGAGGGAATACGACGAAAAATTTTGTAAAAAATAAGATGGAAACACGACCATGCCTTTAGGCTTTAAAGATGTCGAGGTTTGGTTGGAGGTTACGTAGCAGAGCAAAAACACGTTTGAGGGCCAGGATAAAAAATACACACACACGGCTAAGGCAGGGCCTGTGTATGTAGCTAGGGGAAAATGTTTTGCATACAATGACTCTAAATGTCATAGGGGCACGAGTTGTCGTTTTCGATGCTCATGTAGAATTTGTGGAGCAGGTCACCCAGCAAGAGAGTGTAAGTCATCAGCAAGGGAAGGTCAGTCCGAGCGCATTACAGGCAGTGGAGGTAATAAGTAAGGCGTCATCCCCAGTGGTTCTTTCAGAATTGAATAAATGGCAGGCAAGATATCCCAAGTATGAAGATGCTAAATTTATGCGGGCAGGTTTTAGTTCAGGTTTCAGTTTGCCCATTGTCGACTCTGTACAGGTGGTGGCACGCAGGAATTTAAGGTCGGAAACGGAGTTTCCTGAGGTGGTGAGTCAGAAGGTGGAAGTGGAAATCAATTTGGGCCAGATGTGCGGTCCTTTCTTATCTGGACCATTACCCGGTTTCTGCATTTCTCCTTTGGGGGTGGTGCCCAAGAAAGTTCCGGGGAAGTTCCGCTTAATCCAACATTTGTCTTACCCGCAGGGGGCCTCTATTAATGACGCAATTCCTGACCAGTATTGTAGAGTTTGCTACCAGTTATTTGAGGAAGCCCTTGATTTGATTCGGGCTTTTGGCCCCGGAGCATTGTTGGCGAAATTGGACATTGAGTCCACTTTTCGTCTTCTTCCTCTTCACCCCAATTCCTTGAGGTTCATGGGTTTTAAGTTGGATGGCCTTTTTTACTTAGATATGTGTTTACCCATGGGTTGATCTGTCACTTGTGCATATTTAGAGAGGTTCAGCATGTTTTTGCATTGGTGCATCCAAGCAGGCACCGGCCACACCGGCATAGCACACTACTTGATTGATTAGTTAGCATTTGTGCTCAGCTGTAGCATGTCTCAATCAGACTTTCTTTAGAATCAGTATAGAGGCAGCCGTGGATGTCGATGGCAGCCGTGTATTATAAGCACTAAGTGTGTTATAACACAAAGTGTAATTATATAACAGTTAAAAAAAAAAAAAAACAACAACAATAATCTGCATAAATTTACAACTGGACTGAACATCTTCTATTTCTTTTCATCCCTGCAGCTATGTTACCCATTCTACAAGCTGCATAGTCTAACTAGTGCTTTGCAATCACTCAGATCAGCTGTTTGGATTTTAAAAAGTATGTTACCCATTTCCATATAGCAAGCAACATATTGCTCTTACATTTCTGCATATTGGAATTTATTTCTGTTAGCAAAGATTTAGATGTAATGACTTGTTTGTATTTTGTATAACCTGGGTGGGGGATGTTGTTCAGTGATGCCTAGTTTATGGTAGGATACTGCTTGTGTTTACACAAACCCAGTGCCAAATTTCTTCATTGATTAGTTAGCATTTGTGGTCAGCTGTAGCATGTCTCAATCAAACTTTCTTTAGGTTTAGAATGAGTATAGAAGCAGCCGTGGATGTCGATGGCAGCCGTGTATTATAAGCACTAAGTGTGTTATAACACAAAGTGTAATTATATAACAGTTAAAAAAAAACAGTTGAACAAACATTGAACAACATCTACGACAAGGTAATTACAATATCATTCCTTACCAGTAGTTTGTGTGTTGTACATTTTTGAATGTAATGAAAAAATGTATCAGAAACTTCTATTAATGATCTCACTCCATGGAATCATCTCTAAGACTACTACATCCTTTACTCTCCCTGCAGCTCATCCTTCTGTACATATTGCTGCCTCAGTACTTTCCTCTACTCTTACAAACACATATGAGCTTTTAACTTTTCTATACACATTGCCAATAACATCCACAACCTCTCGCCATAACAAACATTCAGACAAATCCAACAAATATATTTATATCTCGCTCCTTTTGCTTCTATTAGCTGGTGACATATCTCCAAATCCAGGCCCAACCCACATGCCACACCCACAATGAACTATAAATCCAGCTAACCTCATAAACATTGTGTGCCTCCCTTCACCATCCAAGTCACTAAAATGTGCCTTATGGAATGCACGCTCTGTCTGCAACAAACTAACATCCATCCATGACCTCTTTATTTCAGCTAATCTCAACCTTCTGGCAATAACAGAAACATGGCTAACTCAATCAGACACTGTCTCCCCTGCTGCACTTTCACATGGTAACCTACACTTCTCACACACCTCCAGGCCTGGCAATTGTAAAGGAGGTGGGGTAGGAATATTACTCTCCCAATCTTTCACATTCACAGTTCTCCCACAGGTACCTTCACTCACATTTACATCATTTGAAGTACATTCTATCAGGACTTTCACCCCTTTCTCTCTGCGAGTTGCTGCTATCTATCGCCCACCTGGGCCACCGCAACAATTTCTGAAACATTTTTCAGCCTGGCTCCCTCACTTCCTATCCTCAGACATCTCCACCATCATTATGGGTGATTTCAATATCCCCATTGACAGTCCACAATCTCCTCATGCCTCCAAACTACTCTCTCTAACCTCCTCTCTTGGCCTCTCCCAATGGACTGACTCCTCTACTCATGAGGAGGGCCACTGCCTTGATCTTGTATTTACCAGACTATGCTCAGTTTCTAATTTCACTAATGCTCCTTTCCCTCTCTCAGATCACAAGCTTATCACCTGCACACTTTCCTCCATTACATCAACCTCAATGTCAGTGAAATCAACCAAACCTCCTAAAACCCGCAAAAATATTAATGTGATTAACTTTCAACAACTATCTACCTCTCTACAGCAACGACTCTCACCAATTTCTACACTCACTTCTCCTGAGACTGCTGCATCACACCTAAACCAGATTCTAGTAAAAGCCCTCGATGAAGTAGCTCCAGCTACCCATCACACTCCGCGTAGACTTAGACGTCAATCGTGGCATTCTAACTTAATAAGGCATCTACAAAAACTCTCACGTAAAGTAGAACGTCAGTGGCGAAAGTCTCGCACTCCAAGTGACTTCCTCACATATAAGTCTATCTACAACTCTTATCGTACTGCTCTGGACACTGCCAAGCAAATATATTTCCAATCTCTTATCTCTGCTCAAGCCTCTAACCCCAAGCGACTTTTTAATACATTTAAATTGCTTCTTACCCCTCCCTCACCCAAGCCACCTGCTACTATCTGTGCACAAGATCTTGCTTCCTATTTCAAGGAAAAGATTGATAAAATCCAAAATGAAATGTTATTCTCTTCCTCAGCTAGTGACCTACTCAATTCCCTACCTGAACCCTCTGGCGCATTCTCTTCATTTGACCCCACAAATGAAGATGAAGTATCTACACTCTTCTCATCCTCCTACTCTATTACCTCTCCTCTAGATCCTATACCGACACAAATTAGTGAAGCTCTGTCTCCTGTGCTCATCCCAACCCTAACTAAAATCTGTAATCTCTCTCTTTCTACTGGCATCTTTCCATCACTGTTCAAGCATGCAGTGATTACTCCCATTCTGAAAAAACAAAATTCTGACCCTAACACTCTCTCTAATTACCGTCCAATCTCCCAGCTCCCATGCCCCTCTAAGCTATTGGAGAGACTTCTCTACACCCACCTCACACACTTTCTTAACACCCACAACTTATTGGACCCACTTCAGTCTGGCTTCCGTTCCCAGCACTCCACAGAGACAGCACTGACTAAGGTAGTAAATGATTTGGTCACTGCCAAGGCTAAAGGCCATTACTCACTTATAATTCTTCTAGATCTCTCTGCTGCTTTTGACACTGTTGACCACTCTCTTCTCGTACAAACATTACAATCCCTAGGTCTTAAGGACACAGCTCTTTCTTGGTTCTCTTCCTACCTATCTGATCGCTCTTTTTCTGTTTGTTTTTCTGATTCTGCCTCCTCTTTGCTACCTCTATCAGTTGGAGTACCGCAAGGCTCTGTCTTAGGTCCTTTGCTATTCTCAATCTATAGCACCTCTCTTGGCAAACTAATCCGCTCTTTTGGATTTCAGTACCATCTGTATGCGGATGAAACTCAAATCTACCTATCCTCTCCAGATTTCTCACCATCTGTATTGGTCCGTGTCACTGAATGTATTTCTGCCATTTCATCTTGGATGTCATCTCGCTACCTGAAACTTAATATTTCTAAAACAGAATTAATTATATTTCCACTGGCCAATAACAGTTACCAATCTGATCTCTTTATCACTGTTGATAACTCAACAATCCACCCCACCCCACAAGCTCGCTGCCTTGGTGTCATCCTTGATTCTGAACTGTCCTTTGTTCCCCACATTCAATCTGTCTCAAAATCAGGTTACATACATCTAAAAAACATATACAAAATTCGACCATATCTCACACAAGACACTGCAAAAACTCTAATCCATGCACTCATTATTTCCCGCATTGACTATTGCAATAGTCTCCTTACTGGTCTTCCCAAAAACAGGCTATCGCCATTACAATCCATTATGAATGCAGCTGCAAGGCTTATCTTCCTTGCCAAACGTTCATCGTCTGCTGCCCCGCTCTGTCAGTCCCTCCATTGGTTGCCGGTTTTCTACCGTATTCAATACAAAATACTGTTATTTACACATAAGGCCATTAACCAAATTATACCAACATACATCTCTTCACTCATCTCAAAATATCTCCCAACCCGACCTCTCCGCTCAGCACAAGATCTGCGTCTCTCATGCCCGCGCATTACTTGCTCCCATTTACGGTTACTGGACTTTCTTCGGGCTGCACCCACTCTATGGAATGCCTTACCACACACAATAAGACTTACCTCTACTCTTCAATCCTTCAGGCGTTCCCTGAAAACTCATCTCTTCAGACAAGCTTATCAGATTCCAGAACTGACCACATAACCTTCATAGCTTCCATGTCTTATTACATCCCCTCTCACAGTCCACACATAACCTCACATATTGTCTTTCTTTCACATACTCCTGACATTTTGCCAACATTCTGTGTGACTGGATCATGCAGCCCACCAAGAAACTCTGCATTCAGGCCAGACCAAATTGCAATATATATAGCACCTATCCTTGTGTATCAATGCCTATTTCCCTATAGATTGTAAGCTTGCAAGCAGGGCCCTCTTACCTCTATGTCTGTCTGTTATTACCCTGTTTTGTTCTATCAATTTTTCCAATTGTAAAGCGCAACGGAATATGCTGCGCTATATAAGAAACTGTTAATAAATAAAATAAATAAATAAAAATACTTGGATGATTTTCTTTTTATAGGCCCAAGAGACAGTAACGTTTCTCAGGATCTTTTGTTTTCAGTCCGCGCATTGTTCCAGGTCATGGGGGTTCCGATTGCACACGACAAGACGGAGGGCCCTACATGTTGCCTTTCATATCTGGGAATAGAAGTAGACACAGAAGTAGGTTTGCCAGCCTCAGCCATCCAGGAGATGGGCCACTGGAAGTCTTCAGCTTTTAAGTCTTATGTTCGTTTTGATATGGTTTGAAGTTGCAACGGTTACGCTAACCCAAAAATGTTGCTTACCCGTCAGTTTTTGAATGGCTAGCATTCAAAAAATGGGGGTGTGAATGGATTTTTAATTTTCCTCCGAGGGGGCCTAAATTACAATTGGCTGAACATCAAGGTCCACGGGACGTTTTTATTTCTCTCCTTCACTTGGGTTTTTTATAGTTCGTTAATAACTCAGTTTTTGTATTAATCGTTTCAGTTACTTAGTTTCTGGATAAGGATACTGTCATTTAGGGATTCTTCTTTTACAGCATCCCATACATCAATGGAGCAAGTGTGGATTGTAGGTCACTCCTACATATTTTGGTCCGAAAGGCATCCATTAGCTATGAAGACATGGTTTAAGGTAGGCAGTGTTTTTGGATTTAATTTTTAAGAAAGAACGTCTTTGGGGGAGATCAGGATGGTTGGTAGTGCACCTCAGAGGCAATGACATAGAGCAGGTAAAAGGTATTGACCTGATTTTGAAAGTGAAGGCTCACGTACTGTAGTGTGGTCAGAAATGATACCTAGATTTGTTTGGAGAGGTTCCAGGGATCTGGTGGCCATAGACAAGTGTAGAATAAAGGTCAATGCTGCTATTTTTAAGTATGTGTCTGCTTCTGGTGGAGTAGTGGTTAGACATCAGTTGTTCACTTTACAGAGTCCACAATACTTCAGGTCGGATGGGGTGCATCTTTCTGACACTGGTTTAGAAGTATTGCTTCAAGATATTTTTTCATTTCTTCATTGATTAGGGACTAGGTCCATTTAGGGTTTATGTTAGCTTAGGGTGGCGGGCTGCGGTTTTTTCAGAACCTAGCCATGGCAGGAAGGTGCTACTAGCCAGCAGCCACACGTGGCATAAGTGGTCATTGTGGGGCACTTACCCTTTTGAAAGATGGCGGCTATGTCCTACCCCTGCTCAAGGACAGCAGGTGTTTCCTTACGGAGCATCCACACTGTGCCATAGTAAGGGGTGGTGAGTCCTGCACAATGCAGGTTATGCTGTTATAGAGGGGGGTCATTTTAGTCGTCCCCCAATTTTTTAAGGTAGTCAATTGGCTAGAGCTGGTGTGTGGTAGCATCCTTCTTTGCCACCCTTATTATTATTAAATAAAATTAATTAAATAAATACCGTTGATCTTTAAACCATTGCAGTGGTGTCTTTGTAATGTTTTATTAGTATTAAGCTAGCTTAACGGCTTAACGGTTTATATTTACATGTGTTAATTACAATAAATGAATGGACAGCTGATGAATACACACTGATTCTTATCAGAAATGCATGTAGCCATAGGGATCATTATGCCTTGTACCCAATGCAGGGAGATTTTACTAATGATCATATTTGAATGTATATATCTGTTGTTTTTGTATATATAATATAGTTTCATAATGGGGGGTAAGGTACAATCAGGGAGATTGCTGGAGTCTTCAGGGAGACAGGGAGATTGCTACTATTTCAGGGAGTCCCTCTGACAATCAGGGAGAGTTGGCAAATATGACATAAACCTGAGTTTTCAGTGATTGGGGGAAACCATCTGTTACATTTATCAAAATGGAAATTATTACTGTAACATACAATATAAGTTTACACCATTCGACTGTGTGGAGTGGCTGTGTGTAACGTTATACCCAGCATATAGTACGAGGAACTATGAAGGGAATGAACTTGGATGTGAGTCTAGACCAGCATTCTCCTTCCACTTTTGGGTTCACTGCTTTCACTTACCGTCCATGGTCTAATATCACTGGTCATGTCACAGTACACAGGTATGGCAGGGGTGTACCATCCACCTGGGTATATCATGTACACGCCATCTGCTCTCCAACCCCTGGCAAACAGATCTGAGCAGTCAATTGGGTGATTGATTCCTGAGCACTGAACAATATGAACTAGAAGATAAGCGAAGAGTTAAGTGTAAAATATACAGTACACCAACAATAAACGACAGGATATTATAAGTTGGGTCCTTTAGCGGATCATGGAACAAAATTCTGTCTACATGCCCACGGCACATCAGCGGAACACTTAGCCTGAGTGCAGATGCCCAGTTACCGCTTAGTCACACCATTTTAGCTGCAAGTGGGGATATAACACATATGAGTGCAAATCCGTAAAGCCCTCAGGCACGCAAAGTTGTGTATTGCTTGGCGCAAATTTACTTTTATGCACCTTTAAAAAGGCTCCTAGGGTTATATTTACAAAAGTTCAATTTTGGTTGATTTGGGATTTTAGGTGATTTTGCTTTCAATATGCATTTGATTTTGAGCATCAGAGATTTACTAGAGTCAAAATCGAAAATGAAATCGAATGTAAAACTAAATCCCCTTCAATATCAAATATTGTCTAAACATCAGTTACATAGACCAACACAGGATCCCCTGATTTGCTAATATTTGAATTGAATTTGAACACAAAATTGAACACAAATAATAAACATGCTTCATGCTACTGATTTTAGCAGGTTTGTTAAAAACATTGGCGGTCATCTTGCAACCTGTGTATATGGTTTAATTGGTTGCAACTGCCAGTGAAAGCGTGTAGTATTTTCAAGAACATAAATTATTAAAACTGGATGTTCAATTCTATTAAATACCAATAAAATAAGTCACTGTAAAAAATAAACACATTTATTGTCACAATCCCACAACTAAAAAAATATACATATAACAATCTTAAAAGTCACAGAGAGTATATCCAATTTGATATAGATTACTTTCAGGAGTAATTATATCCGGAATGGGTATGGAGACCCATATGAACAGCCACCAGTTCATATCCCAACACCGGCAGTCCAAAGGAAGAAGATCCCGCCAGGGCAGGTAATTACCATATCCCTAAACCCTGTCCCCCACCCTAACCATCCCTTAGTGGTGCCTAACCGTAACCTCTTCCCTACAGCCTAACCCTAAACCCCCTTACTGTACCCTAAACCTAAAGTATAAAAGAAAAGGACATATATAAAAGACCCACATAAGCAAAACATATATATCACATTGTATATGATATCATCTAAAATTCATTATATATTTGGCATGAATAAATCACTCCCACAAAGTATATTATATATAATGCTGCAAACATTGTTTAATTATCACATTTATATTATATTGTTCTTTTGATAAATATAGTTATTGCAAATTTATATTTCGATTAGTGAATTTTAAGGAATTCACCTAAGTCACAGATCTTAATCTTCTACACATTCCCAAAGCTTATACACTATTTGAGACACTTTTATATGTGACAGTTACAAAAGTTGGATCAGATTTTACAGAGAGGACATGGAGAAATCACAGCAAAAACAAATTGTATATACTTTCAACAAGTGAAAATTACAGTGTTTGGACATTGTTTCACATGATCATATATATATGTGACCAGATGGCTTCCAGCCCAGACTCCTGATCACAGATTGGGGTCTTGATCCCCACTTGACCTTGGGGTATCATCGATTCCAGCTTACCATCAGTGACCAACTGTCACTGACTCTGCCCACTGCGCCGTGGGCGTAATGATGTTGCCACCACCAAATTCTACCATTGGCATTTGGAACCGCTCCTTAGGTACACTCATGCTCCTGCCGCCGGCGCCTGGAACCACTCTGCTGCGTATGCATCGACTGGCTGCGGACACACCTCCTCTTTGGTGTCGGCTGTTCCCACCTGATCCCTTGCAATGGAACAGGTCTGCACGGTAGCGGGCAGAGGGCTTGAGTTTCGGAGACTCAACCCAGAACAGTAGGAGAACGGAATAGCATTTGGCACAATTCTGTTGGTCGCAGAGTACAGATGTACTCGAACTGAAGGCAAGATGTTTATTGCTCAATCCGCCGCATGGAACGCAATATAGCAGCGGCCATCTTGGATCCGCCATGTGGAACGCAAACAATGGTGGCCATCTTGGATCCGCTACATGGAACGCAATATAGCGGCGGCAATCTTGGATCCGCCGTATGGAACGCAAACCAGAACTCTAATCACATATATTGTTTTTTCCTTGTCTAAATTAGGACAATCACCTGCAATGATTTTGTGTTATGTGTAGATTGGGAGGGGTATATAAGGCCCCACATTGCAATGCAGCCATATCCGCTTTTGAAAAAGGACTTGGTTCCGAAACGCGTGAAGCGGTGGCTGTAAACCTGCTACAGCAGACCTGGTGGTGACTGTATTTCTCCCCTTTTGGATGAGCTAAGTATCCGCAACTGGGCTTCATTCTGGCTGTTATCCATCTCAGCTTTAGTCGGAAGATATATACTACACTAGCAGATCACTGCCTATATGCTTGTTATATCTTTTTAAAATGTGAGTGTAACTTATGAAAATAAACTTCATTTTGTCTGTTTGGAGATCTCTGCACTATTGTTTTCTATTCTTCATTCACATATCTTCTGATATTCCCCGGTGAGGATATAACCTAAGGGACATCATCGTTTGTTGCAGAGAAGATCTATGACAGTTTATTTTGCCTAAAAGAAAGCTTTTGATGGATTTTGGGTTTTCATGGTGACTCCTGAAAATGCCTGAGTGGAAACAAATAACATTTACAATGGGCACCTGTCCTTTTAAAAATGGCACTGCAGCATGGGGGTTAACCCCTTCAGTGCCGAGGCCACCGCTATACACATGGGGCCGGCTTCCGGCCACAGATATATATATATATATATATATATTTTTTAATTCTGCATACACCTGCAACTTGTATGTATATTTAGTATGATATAGTCCAACTGTATAGTGGGGTGAATGAGGGATAAAAATGATGGAATGGAATACATATTCCTCATAGCTGGTGTATAGATAAAGGGATATCTGATTACTAGATGGTATTATGAGACTTAAGGTATATTAGTAAAGATTCGCCCATGGGACCTCTGGTGCTAAAATTAACAAAATGTCAAAGTCTGTATATGTATACCCATTCAGACCATCAGGCTGCAAAGTGCACATTTTATGAACCCAATATGTTTCTCCTAGGCACAACCTGAAATATCTATCCCCCCTCGGGCTGTGGGGGTGATGGTTTCTATCCCTACGATTTTCATACATTTATAATCTCCTTGATGTTCTTCTATAAAATGCCTGGATGTTCTGTTGATTTTCTCAGAACATTTCTACAATATTCCAAAAACCTGTCCCTGATTCGGTGGGTGGTATGGCCTATATACTAGATCCCTTAGGAGCAGTTAATAAGGTATATAGCATATATTAGTAAGGTATATAGCATATATTTACAGTTGATATAGGATAAAGAAAGTAAAAGACAAAGTTTTGAGTTGTATTGAATCCATAATACATTTTGTGGAACCACACTTGTAACAACCTATAACTACTGTGGGTAGCCAATTAGTTTTTCCTGCCTTTGATGTTTGCTCCCAGATGTCATTGTGAGTAGGGTAGGTGGCAACAAGCTACCTAGGTTTTGGGCTCTTTTAAAGATAACCCTAGTTCCTGTTCCCATTTAATTCTTCAGGATCTGATCTGTGTATAATATTTTTTGATTGATATTAATTATTTTCCTAATATTCTCTGCTTCTGAGTTATATTTAGTTATAAATTTGGTAGCCCCCATAGATTGTGACTGTTGTTTTTCCTTTATGGATGGCCCAGTTGAGAAGTTTTTTTTTTTTCTCCATCCCTGATATTTTATTATAGGAGTCCTGCTATAATGATTCTGGATACTTTCTTTTTCAAAAAGCTTCTAATAGTTTGAATGATCCTTAAGTTCATTATAATCAGATTAATTTTTATGAATTTGACATAGTTGACCTGATGGGATATTCTGCAACCACTTTTTGTGGTGGTTTCTTCTAAATGGGATGAAATTGTAAGTACTGTATCAGTGTATTTTTGATACATGCAAGTGAAAATACAATCCTCTTTAATTGAGACTGTAATATCCATAAAATCCACATGCGACCTGCTACAATTACTGGTGAAAATAAGTTGAAATAGGTTTTTATTAATGTACTTTACAAAATTGTTTACTCACTCCTCACCACTATCCCATATGAAAACTAGGTCATTGATAAACTTACCATAGAGGACCAGGTTCTACCCAAATTTGCCACCCCAAATGAGCCTCTCCTCCAAGAGACCCAAATAGAGGTTTGTGAAGCTCAGGGCAAACCTGGTCCCCATCATTGTGCCTCTGATTTATATATAAAATTGGCAGTTAAATAAGAATTAAATATGGGATAGTATAAAGCTTATGCTATCTATTATAAACTTCTTGAGGCCTTCAGTTATTGTATAATTTAATTGAAGATAATGATGTACCACCTCAATTCCTAAATTATGGGGGATATTAGTATATAAAGCTTGCACATCGAAAGTAATCATTAAATACCTGGTTTGCCACTTAATGGACAGTAACATTTGCAAAAAATTAGTAGTGTCCCATATATACCCTGAAGAATTAAATGGAAACAGGAACTAGGGTTATCTTTAAAAGAGCCCAAAACCTAGGTAGCTTCTTGCCACCTACCCTACTCACAATGACATCTGGGAGCAACATCAAAGGCAGGAAAAACTAATTGGCTACACAGGGGCAAACACAGGATTTTTATGGGGGGTGTCTAATATATATATATATATATATATATATATATATATCACTGTATATTGTGATAACTTGGGGTAATTAGCTCAATAGATTGGTGTCAGTGGTGCAGTCATAAGGTGCTGAATTAGAGTCCACACATGTCATTCCAGTAAATTAAATGAAAATGGTGCTTTACTTCCAGCATGGAAATCAGAATATAGAAATTGACAAACAACCTAGCCCTTGTTTAGGGCACTAGATCACTTCTTGAGCCCTCTTCTGCCCAGACTTCAGTTGAATAGACTGCAGGTGTGTATTCCAATGAGCACACAATGCTGTGAATTTGCAACTCCACCATATTGTGAGTGACAGCAATCTCACTCTGTGAGAGTGCTAAATATTTTTTTTATTTATTTATTAACAGTTTTTTATATAGTGCAGCATATTCTGTTGCACTTTACAATTAGAAACATTAATAGAACAAAACTGGGTAATAAACAGACAGATATATAGGTAGGAAGGCCCTGCTTGCAAGCTTACAATCTATAGGGAAATAGGCATTGATACACAAGGATAGGTGATATATATTGCAATTTATGTCCAGCCAGAATGCAGAGTTTCTTGGTGGGCTGCATGGTCCAGTCACACAGGAATGTCGGCCAAATGTCAGGAGGATGTGAAAGAAAGACAATGTGTGAGGTTATGTGAGGACTGTGAAAGGGGATGCAATTAGATATGGAAGCACACTCTACTCAAATTGTGTGACTTATATCACCATTTGCTGCAGGTCAGGATTTCTGTCTGACCTTGTTCGAGAACCAAGCACTGACATCACCATCATGCACTATGTCAGCTGCTAGCATTCTTCCAGTGGGAGTGCTCCTGCCTCAGCAGCCTATCAGAGACTGGCAGTAGATTCATATCCCCTGTGAGAACTCCCACTGGTGTCAGAGCAAAGAGTTGCTTCCTTCTAACCTTTGGCTTCTTTGTGCAGAAAACCAACACTGCTATCTGGCTCATTATCTACAGTTCCTGTGTACTGATCTGTGTGTTGCTGTATTCCAGTTCAGAAATCACGAGCTGTTCCTGTGAACTTACTCAGCAAACATAAGTTTCAGCCTGTTATCCAGCTCAGTGCAATCACCAGCTGCACGGATTAGAGGATTCCTGCAAGTTTTGTTCCTGACCTGCTTCTGTCTAATCCCTGGTGCTGCATTTGGTAATCTGGTTTGACCTTGGCTATCCTCTACGATCTGCACACATCTGCTCCCTGGTACCTTGTTGTCCGTTTGGTTCTGACCAGGTCTGTTCACTACGCTGAAAGTCTTCTCCACTCCATCCAGAATTCACCAGCACCTGTATAAGGGAACCTATTCTGAGGGCCGTGACCTGTGTGTCAGACACAGCCAAGCCCAAACCCTCTTGCGAGGGTCCCTGGTGAACACCGCCAGTACATTAGACTCCACGCCTCAGAAATAGGTCACGCCAATCACCAAATACAGGTTGCATCCATTTGCCATCCAGGAGTTGTGGCAACTGTGAAAGGGGTTGTAAATATATATGGAAGTTATGAATCTGCAGTTAACCACAGGGTGTGATGGCATACCGTATCTGTAATGCATAAGGAACACATCCATTAAGGCGTCAGCTTTAATGATCAGAATTTCATTGATTTTTTAAGTTTGAGTGGCAGAAATTCAGAAGGTTTTGTGAAATTTCAGATCATGTCTAAGAAGTCTTAATGGGACATGTCTATAGAATTTCATTGTTTTTTTTAAAATTTATTAACCATCAGGGATGAGAGCAGCAAACCAGGCCACCAGCAGAGAAGAAGTGCAACAAAATGGTGCACTAGCATTGGTGGTGGAGGGGAAAGCACACACAAGGTGTTTTGTGGGTGCAGAGGGAGAGATGATAGCCATGGTGGCAGGCCGCAGGCTTGAAGGGCAGTGGGGCAGTGCACAGTAGCGGTGGTGTGGAGCAGTAGCAACAGCAGGGCATTGCACAAGGGCAGCACCAGGGGCCAGAGGGGATCACTGGCACCAATGGTCCCAGCCCTGAACTACTTCTTAAGGCTCCTACATGCAGAATGGTGTGCTCATTATGCAATATCCTAAATGATTTCTCTTCACTCCAGGACACAATATGGTGCTTAAACAGCACATTTTGATATAAGAACTATCGTGCAAGTTCTAAAGATAGCTGACTGCTTGCAGGGATCAGTGAGATCCATGATGCAGGCATCTGTGTAAAATAAATGATTCAGAAATGCATGCATGGATCAGTACAATACGTGTGGCTTGCAGTTGAGAAAAAAAATAAATTAGACACAGATGCATGGATGGGTCAGTGAGATACTTCCATGCATCTGTGTTAAAAAAAATTAAAACAAGTGACATTTTTTTATATGTTGTGTCCCCCCCCTCCTCCCTAAATAACAAACAGCCCCGGGATTTGCACAGCCAATCCTGGTTGTGAAAACACATAGGCCAAGTGTAGGGTCAGCACAAGGCAGTTTAGAGCCAGGCCTAGTTGCCAAAATACAGTGGACAAAAGACATAGGAGTACTTGTATTTAGTGCAACCAGCTCTGGGCTCAGCTGAGCCAGTCCTGGTTTTGGAAATATATGGGCCAAGTGTAGGGTCTCCCTGCATTATCTAGATCAAGCACTGGACTTTTTCTAGTGGGGGTGCTAATGCCACATCCAGCCTGGTCCCCCAACCGAAACATCAACCCTGACCTCTAGTCTGCCAATCCCAGGGATCCCTGGGGATTTGGGCCCCCCAATAAAAGGGGACCCCCTCTCCAGGGCAACCCAGGACTAGGTTGCTAGCCCAGGGCTATCCCCAGCACTCATGGCCAGTGGATGCATTTTATACAGGTCTCAGCAAGAATCCCCCGCATGCTGGTACTTGGCGAACCTATGCTGGATACAGGGCATTTAAGGTGCACTAATATCTGTAGTTCCACTGCAAATTAAATATAAAAAAAGACATTACACACACACTGTGAAAGTACAAATTTATTAACACATGCATGCAAACGATCATGTACACCTTATCTCACATACTCACCTAGTATCCCTGAAGCCAATCACATTCACTTGTCCAAGTAGATACTCCATAGGGTACCAGTAATAAAAAAATCCATACTCACCTCCTCCAATGCGTGGATCAGGTTCTCTTCATTCCTTGTAGGCATCCCCAGGCTTTGCAAAAAAAAATTAAGTATGCAGACACATGAACATTAGCACTGTCCCCTAAGGACAGTACTACCAGAATCACAGCTCAGCCATGGGATTTCACTATAGAAATCCTGGTGCTAAGTTCTCATTGGCTGAGAGAGGTGAGCCTTCCGCCTCTCAGCCACTGAGCGGTTCTCACCATTAACATTAATGGTGAGAACCACCAAAGTAACTTAAAGTTACTTCCGTGTCAGTATAAATCCTGAAATTTGGCATGCAGCAACAAGCAACAGATATACCCATCAATGCAAAGTTTCAGCTCGGTACCTCCAATATCTTTTGAGGTGTAGCCCATTAAACACCATGCCCCCCCTCCAGAATTCTGTTTTCTTTTCCGATCTGATAGAGACTTTGACATTTAGTTCAAATGTCCCTTGGGGAAAGCTTTACTAATATGCCTTAAGTCTCATAATACCATACAGCTTTCCAGACAATCCTTTTTATCCCCCATTCACCCCACTAAACAATTGGACTATATTGTAGAAATAACCATACAAGTGGTAGGTGTATGCAGACTTTAAAATATATATCATTTTTTTCATCCTATCTTAAGTGACCATAATAGAGTAGGTTTAAATAATACAACATGTTGTTGTTGTTGTGATTAAATATATATATATATGGCATATACTCTTGTGGTATTTGCCATGCGGGCACCCAGCATTGTTTATAGTACACATAGGGAGAGCCAGACCTGATGCTATTGTATGTATGTATATATATATATATATATATATATATATATATATTATATATAAATAATCCAAAGTTCCCTTTTCAAAGAACAAGGTGGCGCTCCCAGTCATTTGTGAAAATCTGCAATCCCCTCCCCGCAGCGCTGTCCCCAAAGAGGGAAAATTCCTTTGGGTACCATCCTCTGCACTCTTGATGTAAAAAATGTATACACCATCATTCCTCATGACATGGGTTTAAATTCTATGCGTAGGTTTTTGCAGAGTAACGATTTATGTGACCAGGATGTAGCTTTGTTCCTGAACTTGTTGGAATTTACTTTAACAAAAAATGTTTTCTACAAAATAACCAATGTTTTCTACAGTGTACCGGATGTGCGATGGGGCCCAATGTGGCCCCATTGTACACTAACGTTTTTATGTTTGAAAAGGAACACCAGTTTTTCTTTTTGGATTCCAGCATCTCCAGGAATTTAATGCTATATATCGGGTACATAGATGATTTATTTCTTCTTTGGACAGGTAGTAATAAGAGTGAGCTAATTGAGATCATTGATACTATCATTGCTCGTGAACATCCAGTAAAATTTTCTTATAGCTTAAGCACATCTGAAATTAATTAATTAATACCAACCTCCTAAATAATTATATTATTTTGGATATACAACAAATCCATTAACATTTGGCCAGTACATGTCTCTCACCTGGATTGGATCTAAAATTAAGAACAGACTATATAATGTAAATCTTGAGTAATAAGCACCTTATATGTAGAATTATACCATTATTATTTCAATATTAAGAGATATTGCTGTTTAACTGAAGAAAACACCGTGTCATGTGACTATGACTAACAGGCATCTTACTTGTGGGATTACACTATAACAGTGTTGGCTAACCTTGACACTCCAGCTGTTGTGGAACTATATATCCCAGCATGCCCTGCCACAGTTTCAGCATGCCCTAATAGCAAATCTGTAGCAGTGCATGCTGGGTTATGTAGTTCCATAACAGCTGGAGTGTCAAGGTTAGCCAACACTGCACTATAACAAGGGTCTTCAATCCATGGCCCACAGAGTCGTTCCCTGTGGCCTGCCAATGGTTACTGTAGTGCAGACCACAGTAAGTGCAGACTGCAATACACACAGAAATAAGCACACCACCACCGCTGGCAGTGTGTTGTCTTTGGCAGCCAGCCAATGAGAGTCAGACAGACTCTCACTGGCAGCTGCGCCCACTGCAGGAGCCGGGCTGGAGCTCACTCATGAGCTCCATCTTCAGGCTCCTGCAGTGGGTGATGGGAGAGACATCTTGATGTCTTTCCAATAATGCAGAGTGGGCTGACTCGGGAGGACAGAGGAGCGGATGGTGGCTGGAGCAGGAGCCAGAGTGGGAATTCAGGTAAGTGTTTTATTTTATTTGTTTAATGTATTTGTCTTGTCTGTGTCTGCACTGCTGGGGCCACTGAATTGGGGGGGACTACTACTTGGGGCACTACAGGGGAGGACCACTACTGGGGGCACTGCATCAGGGGACCACTACTGGAGGGGTGGATTACTACTGGTGGCACTGCATCAGGGGACCACTACTTGGGGCACTGCATAGGGGGGATTACTACTGGGGGCAGTACTGGGGGGAAGCATTACTGGGGGCACTTGCATGAGGAGGGACCACTACTGGGTGGGACCACTACTGGGGGCAGTGCATAGGGGGACCACAACTGGGGGCACTGTATAAGAGGCACTGCATTAGGGGATCCCTACTGGGGACCTGCATAAGGGGACCACTACTGGGAGCACTGAATAAGGGGTACTACTGAGGGCACTGCAGAGGGGGGCAGTTATTGAACATAATTAAAATTGTAGAAGGGGGCACTTTTGGGTCATAATTGTGTGAGGAGGGGGCATAGTCTAAATACCGCAGTATAGCTTAGTGGCCCTCGGTTTCATCAAATTTTAATGTTGCCCACACTGCCTTAAAGGTTGGAGACCCCCACACTATGTAAATTTAAATATAGTACTAATGAATATTTCCACCATTATATCTGCATCTTTTTACAGTATATATAGTAATGCATGTGATTTAGATTGAACAAGGGTTAATATTGAAAGACACGAGATAACATATATACTGTATACTTTTTCTGAAGATCGTTTAATCATATTTATATAGACATTGAGTAAAGGCATCACACAGCATATTTTAATTTATCTAATATTTCTTTCTTTCACTTTCTAAATTTTACTTTAATTTTCACTTTTTTATTTACATATACATATTAAAATGTTGTTAATAAAAGTTATATTTTAACTATTAGTGCACCACAGTTGACACTTATATTTTATGTGTTAGTTGTAGCACCCAAAATATTTTGACCTAATAGTATATACAGGGGACTTATGCTATTATAAGTATTTATTATCTAGTCCTATGCAACTGGCCTCCATATAATTTTAGTAAAAACTATAGCAAGATAAATAGGTAGATATTTATTTAACCCAGTATCATGTAAAAATTGGTGTTGCATAGAAATACACTGTATTACTAAAGTGCTGTCAGCATATTTACCCTAGAGGTGCCCATGGAAAAACTAAATACATATATAGGGGTGTGTTTTATATCAATATATTAATCATTTATATACCAAATCGGTGCTGCAAACACATCCCAAATAATGCATGATTTTCCTCTGGATTAATTGTAACCATCGGTCATTATTTGTTGAGTTACAGAAATAGTCCATATTGAATGGATTGCTTACTGTTCTCCTTATACCCATCTTAGGATGTGTGAGTAACAGTTATTCAGATTCATAGTTTCTATTTACAGAGACAAGTTGAAACATTCCTACACCAGAGACACCATGTATATGCTTTCTAAACTGCAGGATTTGACAATAAATCATGATACTTGGCTAGCGACGTATGACATTGAAAGCTTATACACGAGCATCAACCATGAAAAAGGCATCATGGTGGTAAAATACTTCTTGAATATGGAAACATGCAGAGAATTTAATGAATTTTCTAATTTCACTCTTGGAATTCGTACTCACAAAGAATAATTTTATTTGTGAAGACCAGTTCTATCTCCAGGTGAGGGGCACGGTGATGGGAACAGTCTGTGCCCCCACCTACACCAATTTATACATGGGCTGGTGGGAGCAGGAATGTGTGTCTTCTCATGCACCATCATAGGATTTTTCTTCTTTTCCTTTGGGACCGTGTATACTTATCTGTGTATATTCCTTGGCAGCACCTCCACTCAGTAATAAAATTTCTGTTTGAGTATATAGAATTGAGGTCAATTAATTTATTAATAGCTAGTGTAGTGATTTCCTTCTAATTCACTGGTGTGCTGATACTCTTTCAACTTTTATATCCACTGGCATAGTCAAAATATAGATATTGGGAGCATATATGTAATACATAATATATATATATATATATATATATATATATATATATTCAAATATATCTTGAGTGTGTTGTAATACCAGCATGATAACATTCAATCTAACCAAAGATCTAAATGATAGATGTGAAAGACTAAAAAATAGCTTTTATGCAGCATTTTTAGGGGAATTGGGGGGATCTGTAACACTAACTAGGGACTGGTCAGATGACCTCTTTCTACTTAAACAAATTATGATGAAACAGAGTAAAACATGGTGGAACAGATCAATGTTTGATAATTATATCAAGAATAATATAACACTGAGATGCCTTAAGCCAAAAGTTTTATCAACGTTTGAGTTAGCAAATGGAGACCTTAAGAAAGAATAAGATACAATTTTGACACAATGTTTGAAGGACCTTATTAAAGTCCTGATGAAGCACAATGGAATCCTATTGAATCATTACACAAGGGAAATTGCCTCACTTGGGAAGAAACTCAAGAAATTTTAATCTATAGACAAATTTCAACAGATGTACAATATATACAAAAATAAATTAAGGAATCATAAAAAAGGAAATAGAAAAAAAATTCAGAGAGATAACAATGACTTTGCACAAAATAACATATACAGATAGCGTACTTATCTGCAAAGTATGAGACATACCAACAATCTAAATTATTCTACATCAGAAATAGATTCCACAGAGGGTGAAGATGCCCTTAACAATGGAAGAGACCGCCACAGAGATTTTTTAGGACAAACTCTAAAAGGGGTCAGATACCACACCAACATGGAAGATTTAAGATCAGGAGGGGGAAAAGGGGGGATGAAGAAAATCAGATATCAGTGAGTGGAGAGAAGAACTGAGAGAAAAGAGAAGGAACAGGAGATAATAGATGACACATTGAGAATCATTAATATAATGGATAAAAACCTCACTGAAGATGAAATTTCTTTATTAAGTAAAGGACTCTCGTTCTCATCTCAATATCCATCAGAAAAAATTGAATGTGAGAAAGACTTGCAATTATTCTCATGTAAAATACTTTAAAAAAATTATTTTTGTAATCAAGAATTAATATGTGATAATATACAAGGAATCAACACTACCACCACTTCCATATCCCTTGATGTAGGGGATCAATTGGCCTTGAATATATTGAAATAATTAGAATCAGGAGCGGAAGGACAAGATCTTCCTGATCCACATGATCCCTCTAAAATTAGAAACAAATCTTCCTTCTTTCTGGATTTCAAGATCTCTCCCCCAGTGAAAGTATTATTTGATTAGGTTTCAAGGGATCTAGATAATTTGTTCCATCAAGAAAGCAAAAGAAAACAATTCCATTTGGATAACCTGACCAGAGGTGTGAGACTAAACCATCAGACAAGGGGTGCAATGTCATTCTGTGGCCAATATTTATGTACGTATAAGAACTCCGGAAACGACTCAATGACCGAAGTGTTCTAAACCCTTAATATTAAATTCCACCAATAACTTCCTCATATTTTATAATAGAATGATTACTAAAGCATACACTAATGGTGTCATAAAGAAACAAGACTTTGCTTATCTTAAAATTAATAAGCCCAAGAAAGCAATGCTGTATCTGTTAACAAAAATTCATAAGGAAGAGGCCATTCCACCAGACAGACCAATGGTCTCTGGTGTGGGAAGTTTGTCCGAAAAAGCCAATATTTTTGTTGACCAATACTTACGTCATCATGTATCATCATTACCTTCCTGCACCAGAGACTCCATGAATGTGCTTACTAAACTGCAGGATTTGACAGTAAATCATGATACTTGGCTAGTGACGTATGATGTTGAAAGTCTATACACGAGCATCAACCATGAGAAAGGCATTTTGGCGGTAAAATACTTCCTGAATATGGAAACACATAGAGAATTAAATGAATTTCTAATTTCAATTCGTACTCAATAAGAATTATTTTATTTGTGAAGACCAGTTCTATCTCCAGGTGAGAGGCAAGGTGACCGGAACAGCCAGTGCCCCCACCTACACCAATTTATACATGGGCTGGTGGGAGTGAGAATGTGTATTTAGTGAAGACCATGAAATATATACTGTACACATTCTACTATTCCTTAAATATATAGATGACGTCCCTATCCTTTGGGAAGGAGACATATAATTCATGGATTAATTCATATCCATTTTAAACAACAATTATCTCAACTTGAGGCTCACAGGTGAAATGAGCAAACAACAAATCAACGTCTTGGATCTAACTGTTATTATTGTGGATAATGGATGAATCACAACTTAATATTTTCTGGAAGAAGACTGTCACCAACAGTATTCCACACTCCACAAGTTCCCACCTGCCAGCAACTATCAAAAGGGATCCCTAAAGGGTAATTATTATATAAATTATAAAACTGCTAATATAGGGACACTTACATGGTACGGGAATGGCAATTGTGTGAATGTTTAATAAAGAGAGGATATAGTAGAAACATGATAAAATCTGCAGTAAATAACGTGAAGACATACCCAAGAGATTCATAACTAATTCCAAAGAAGAAACAGCAACAAAAAATTAAGGAACCAGTCAGATTTGTTGGCACAATTAATTGGAACTGGCAACAAATCAATAATATCCTACAGAAACATTGGGGACTCCTCCAAACAGATACAGACCTGAGAAATATCTAGTTGGAGAAAAGCCAGAAATTCAAATGATATTTTGGACAAAAGTCCTCTTGACACACTGAAAAAAACAAGATTTATGAAAAAAGGATTATTGAGTTGCGGACACTGTAAAGCGTGCAAGTATATGGTTCCGAGAGAACACTTTCCTGAAAAGTTTGGTAAGAAGCAATCCATTATCAGCTACATCTGTTGTACTAACATGGGTGTAATATATCAATTGGAATGCCCATGTGGCAAGATATATGTGGGCAAAACAATCAGACCCATGAAAGTGAGGATACTGCAACATGTGAATAGTATCTGGAATGCTAGAAAATATGTAGCAAGATTTAAGATCTTGACACCTGTGGCGAGTCACTTTTTACATTATCCTGAGGGATGCCCCACAGGATTGAAAACTTTTGGAATGCAACATATCCAAATGGGAATTTGAGGTGGTTATGCAGACAAAGAACTGTTAAAGGCAGAGACAAGGATGTTTTTTCTTATGAACTGCTTATCCCCAAAGGGGCTGAATGAGAACAACAGTTACTCACCTCTTTTTTTATAAATTAGGATTTCCCATCACACGTCCCTCCATTTATACTGTGTATATATGTATATATATATATATATATATATATATATATATACATATATATATATTTATATGAATAACAGTTTCCTCATGAATGTGGTCAAATCCTACTTTCATGCTCTTTACTGTCTTTATGACGTAAGACTTAAGTTTAATGGTTTTAGTTTGTGATGACTTTTTCCAACTATAGTCATAGGGAACTTAATACAAATTATTGTTTGCAATATGACAATAACAGCACAAGGCATGAAGTAGCAGTGGAAGGGAATATTAAGTTGTTGAAGTTTAGAGATTGAGTAATATATACATTTTAGTACTGATCCAAGTCCATCCGGTACAATTTTCACTTGGGAAGTGAACAATTAAAGATATAGATAATACCACATTTATCTCATTTTTGATTTTTTTTTCTGTTGAATCTATTTAGCTTAGTAATAGATTCAGACATGAAAATTGTATGAATCTAATTCCTGATAGATACACTATTAGGATAATCATTTAGGTAAATGGTTATAGGTAAGGCCAGGAATTGATAATTTTCCTACACATAAGCTATTTGATTATGTGTTTTGGGATTCCTATGGCTGAGTGAGTTGAGATTTCAATAGTATCATTATGGACTGGAGTCACGTTTAATTATCACATATAGTTATGATCCATTGAGATCTTGTATTTATTAATTTTGTTTACCACCATGATATTATTTTATATCCATAGGACTGATTATAGTCATTCTTATATATTTTATGCACAGTAATAGCACTGTCTTATTAATATTATTACTATCAATTATTCACAATTTGATGTGTATTATATAATTATTTTTTATTAAAAGGATGTATGTTATTATCATGTTTTTCACGTCAGAAATATTACTCTTAATAGTGGATGAATTCCTATTGGTAGGTTACACCACCTCTCTGAGAATACTGCGATGATTGGATATCAAAAATACATTTAAACTAGATGGACGACACACTCTGGTTAGCCTTGAAAAAATGAAGTGTGACGCATACGTTCACTGAATAACACTCTGACCACTACTACTGCTCTAATGTACATATGTGTTATGTGATTGTGATATCAATGTGAACAGCAGAAGCAATTACTTACTTAAGATGCGGCTACAGCACACTTCAGATACACTCTGTCATTTAGTTAGTCCCCATGCATAGGTGCTGGACTACACAAGAGACAGAGGGGTCCATTTATCAAAATATATTTGAGGTAAAATCCCCGAAAACAAATGTTTTGGGGGGGTTTGCCTCAAATACTACGTAACCCCTGGATGTATTAAGGAGGGACTGCATAAGGATCCCTCCATTGCCACGGCCACCTCCCCCATAGGTTTCTATGGGAGAAGTGATGCTGCCAAATGTACCAATATCTGGAATGTGATGCATTCCAGATATTGGCCCCGGCAGCCTCCGCCATCTGAACATGGTGTTAGCCACTGTAGCCTATGGGCTACACCACGCATAATTAGCTGGCGGAGGGATCTGTCAGAACCCTCCCTGGCTATGGCAGATATACATGTGCAGTCCACAGGACTGCGTATGTGCACCACCCCCTGTAGTGGCTGGCCATTCTCCGGAGACATCGCAGGGACTGGTTCCTATCGGAGTGTGTGTCCCTGCATGTCCTGGATGATAAATCCGGCCGACGAGATCACTTTCTGCAATGCAGTCAGGGGCGTTACTGGCATGCTCTGATCGCATTGCAAAAGCGATCAATGATAAATGGGCCCCAGAGCCTCTGAACTAAATACTCTGAACGCTGTGGAAGTAATTACAGTGTGTGGGGACCCCACAAGCTAAGCTCAGTTACGGGCTCTGTGTGATTAAGGAATGATTGTACCTCATACCTGATATTAGAACTTCCAGTATTTAAGTCATATGTGCAAGATCTTATGAACCGGTGATAATGCCTTTGAATTAGGGTATCAACAATATTTATATACCTATGATAAGTGTATGGTGACTATCAATATATTTCAGGGATCCATGTTGACAAACAGGCATATATGAGTACAATTCTATCCTTTGTTCCTTATCAGAAGTAAGTAATACATTTTCAGATATACATAGGAGCTACATGCGGACGGACGCATACAACACCTAATCCCAAGAGACATGACCAGTGTTAACACTTACTCTGAGGATCTTAAGACAACAGAATTGCTGATACTTGTGCATTAATTGCAATACTGCTATTCGATTTACTATTAATGGGAGCTCTAAGGTATATGATAAGCCCTGAGCTGCATGAAGCGTGTAGTAATGAGCCTTGGAAAGGATAATTCCTTATGACAGTATTACCACTTTTACACCTAAATTCCGGGTCTGACCCAGAGTTGGAACAGGGTCCCAATCCGGATCAGACCTGGAATTTAGCCGGTACCAACCCAGGATATTCCCGAGACGGCGCCGTTCACACCGGAGCCGGGTCAGCATCTGGTGTTGAAGTGGACGCTTGGTATATGAATGATTAATATATTGATATAAAACACACCACTATATGTATTTATTTTTTCTCAGGGCACCTCTAGGGTGAATATTCTGACAGCACCATAGTAATACAGTGTATTTCTATGTAACACTAATTTTTACCTAATACTGGGCTAAACAAATTTCTGCCTATCTACCTTGCTATAATTATACTGTATATCTAGCTGACATGCACTTAGCCGACATGCACTTAGCCGATATAAAGCAAACTGAGATGCTACTTGCAACTATTTGAGTTCTTCATGCATCTTGATTCAAGCCACTTAATTAATGCACATAGCTTTTTGTGCTGACAGTAGAAATAGCTTGCATTAAGCCTACATGCACTTAGCAGACATTAAGCAAACAGAGATGCTAATTGCAACTGTTTGAGTTCTCCATGTACTCTGATTTAAGCCACTCAATAAATGCACATAGCTCTTTGGGATGATGGTAGAAATGGCTTACACTGGGTTAATACTGTGAGACACTGATCTAAAAATTGGAACTACCTCTCTGATACATACATGTGAGATATTAAATGTTTGGATAGCGCTTAGTGACTATAATATACAATATGCCAGCTCTTTAATGTTTTTTTCATGTCCCAGATAAAGTGTGTTTGAAAAACTTTCTCCAGACTAGCCATAAACGAGGCTAACGATGGCACATGAAATCTAATTAATTGAATTAACTACTGAAATTGACCCCCCTATAAAGGAGGAGCTCTGGCTGGCAATACTTCATTTGTCATGATGTGAACAAGCCCTCTAGGTGAAACGATGATTCTGTCAACCTACTGAAGGTTTAAATGGTGTGTTCCATGCAGTGAGAAAAATCTCTGTTAACCCAAATCTGTGTCAATTATGCTTAATGTGTATTCTCTACAGCGCATTTATTAAGAGTAAAAAATATTGACCCTCCTGCTCACTCAGCAGGGCGAGGCTCCACCATGAGCAATTAGTATATACCTAATAAATGTGGTTACTACAATGCACTCTGCATTACCAGTTTTGGAGACTAAAATATATCTCTACTGCTGATTAATTTCATGCTATATATTTTTTTCAGCTGGACTGTGTTCTATCCACTGAGTGAAAAAAAAGGGATTTGTTTTTTTGGCTACATTAATAACAATTGTCTCTCTGCCAGCTCTTAAGCTGCTGCATTGCAACATATTGGGGCAGATGTATGAAGCTCTGGAAAGTGATAAAGTGCAGAGTGATAAACGACCAGCCAATCATCTCCCAACTGTCATGTTACAGACTGTGTTTAAAAAATGAGAGTTGAGAGTTGATTGGCTGGTCGTTTATCACTCTGCACTTTATCACTTTCCAGAGCTTCGTACATCTGCCCCATTGACACGAATTGTCTCTCTGATAGCAACTGCACTGCAACATGTTACAGTATATTGGTACAAAATGGATACAATGATATCTCCTACAACAAGATATATGCAGGATAAACCATCTGACAAAATACTCCATCAAGTATACTAGAATCTATGTAGATATGTTTATCTAATATTATTTTCAAAATTAGAAGGATGGTTTCTTTGGTATGTTTTTTTGTCAATAACAAGGGATATTTTTTGAATTGTCAATAATAGATAAATATAATGTGTTGAATCTAACCATTTAAAATAATCGCCTTTTGCCTATATTAACAAAAATTGGCAGTGAACTATATTGATTTCTATATTTGCTCTTAATTATTGGCTGTATTTAAATATTATTGGAGGATGAAAAATAACCTTTTCCCCACTTATATTCTAAAATCTTATAAAATAAAAGTTAAGTTTTTATCTATACTACTTTAAGAGTGCCTCCAACAAAGTCTTTTTTTTCCTCTTCCTTCTCCTATATAATTATATACTCCCATTCGGTTTATTAAAATCGCACACATGGTATAATGAATGATAATTACCAATACTTGTAAAATTATATATAATTTATTACAAGATAGCAGTATATAGTGAGTCAGTGTAATTTTATTACACCACTTTTCCCACTTTATTTTTTCACTATTCTCAAATGTATGCATTTTTTTTAAATATATCACTAAACAAGGTTTTAATAAGAAAAATAATAAGTTATATTTTATGGTTGATGTTTTCTTCTTATGTACCACCATAGGACTTTTCTTCTCCTCCTTCTCCTTTAGGACCATGTATACATATATGTGTATTGTCCTCAGCAGCAACCCCATTCAATAATAACATTTCTGTTTGTGTATATAGAATTGGGGTCAATTAATGTAATAACAGCTAGTGCAGTGTTTCTTTCCCCTTTTATTTTAATTTGGAACTTAGTCAGTGTTACCCAGGTGTCCAGTAACAAAGTTAGTATCCCCAGTTCACCAGTGTTCCCAGTCACAAAGTCAGTGTTACCAGGATGACCAGTGACAAAGGGGTTTATTTTCTAAGCCTAGGATGGAGATACAGTGAATGGAGATAAACGACCAGCCAATCAGCTCCTAACTGCCATGTCACAGGCTGTGTTTGAAAAATGATAATTAGGAGCTGGTTGGTACTTCTGTCCACTTTATCTCCATCCAGGGCTTAGTAAATAAATCACAGTCAGTGTGACCTGGGATCCCTAGTGACAAAGTCAGTGTTACCAGGGTGCCCAGTGACAGTCAGTGTTACTAGGGCATTCCAATGGATAACAGCGCTAATAAGTAAGAGTATATATGTATAATGTAATATTAAAAATCAAACTTAATAAAATAAAATTGAACCATAAAAACCATATATAACATATAAATTGGTAATGACAATCATAAAAGTCTTATTGGACCCACGACTTTACCCCATGTGTAAATCTATCTGTCTGTCTATCTCTATCCAAGGCCATCAGTGACATATACATGTCCTTATGGGACTGTAATCCAGCCACAATTGCTTGTTTACCGGCTCTGTAGAACAGTTGAAAAGAGATCCTTCAAATTAGCTGTGGTCCACAGCAAAGTCCAGTGCAAGTAAATGGGATCCTAGTTCACAGTCCAGAAAAGTCCTATGCTGGTAGTCACCAAATATGGATGCTTGGATAGTCATGTACAGAGGCTTTGTCCTTAGAAAAGTTGAGGGGGTCTGGGTCCAATCACTGACGCGTTTCGTTGCTATCAAGCAGCTTTTTCAAAAGTGTCTGGCATGATCTAAAAGGTCCTTTATATATGGTTGTTCATTAGATAATAATTACTCACAACTAACTAACATTCATTTATTAATTACAATCAATATTACATCAAATTAATATACATTTTCATATCATTACATTAAGGAGGCAAACAGCATATAAAATATAGGGTCTTGTAGAAGAAACACTTACTGTATGTAGTTTATTTATCACATGTATACTTCCATGTTTCTGACTCCCAAGTACACCATTGGATGTATCTATAACACGTGACTGGCAGTTTTAATTCACTATACTGCAGGTGGAGATGGGTATATGTCTGTATTTGTATTCCAAGCCTTGTTTTCAGTCTACTTCTGGTCGCAAGGTAGTGTTTTATCATTGGGGTAAAGTCGTGGGTCCAATAAGACTTTTATGATTGTCATTACCAATTTGTATGGTTTTTATGGTTCAATTTTATTGAATTTGATTTTTAATATTACATTCTATACTCTGACTTATTAGTGTTGTTATCCATTGGTATATATTGTCCTATTTAGGAGCTTGACTATCTACTATTTAAACAGCTGCTTCTGATTAGCAACACTCTGCAGTGCCCAACAATTATTTCATAATAATTCGACCAGGGTGACCAGTGACCAAGTCAGGGTGACCAGTGACCAAGTCAGGGTGACCAGTGACCAAGTCAGGGTGACCAGGGTGCCCAAGTCAGGGTGACCATGGTGCCCAGTGACAAAGTCAGGGTTACCACAGTGCGCAGTTAGTATAACATCACTTACTTGTAATGTTTTCTGGCACCATGTTCTCAGCTTGGTGACCCCTCTCCAGAAACAGGAACAGGACGAGGATGGTGCAGCATATCCACATCATCTAACTGGAGAATAAATATTTGTTTTACTTTTCCAATTATTCTTAGATCAGGTGTCAGATATCTGTGATTCTCCAGCTGTTGTTGAATAATCCTAACAATCCCCTCTGGCAGCCTTACCCTAACTCTCTCCCATGTGCCTAAACCTAACCCCTAACCTTAGAAATGTTGACAAAAAGTCGACAATTTTTGTGTCGACCATTTGTGTTAACCATTTGAACCTAAGTATAGTATGTTAGTACCTAACTACTACTTTCCTTGTGCTTGGTTTGACCACCTGTGTTGCTGCAAGACCAATGGGTCAGTACCAGCTGACTCCAAAACAGAAAAAAGCTTACAAATATACTATATGTAGTGGACTGCGCTACTGGTGTGAAATTATATAAATATAATAAATGTTTAATATTAACACATATCACACTAATACACTATTCAGCCAGGTGCATACTGCACTTGGTGACCCGAGCTGATCTGTTAGCACACACTCCCTACTCATGCCTGGTAAAGGTCCTCCGCCTGGTACAGGTCCACCGGCAGTGTAGGAAACTGAGGCATCAGTGTAATCAGAACTGTTGCAATGTGAATAAAAGCTTGGTTACCGGGTCCACCTCTCCATTAGAACTTTCCCTGCACAGGCATTGAGTGTCCTTGTATTAAAAACAAACTTCTGACTTTGAAAGTAAACCTTGGATTCATCAACGCATTTCGCTCCTTACCTGGAGCTTTTGCAAGAAAGGGGTGGTCAGTTCTAATGTTTCATTACAAAGGGAATCTTTATTGCTTAATTAGCCACAGTGATTTCAGATAATTAATCACATTACTATTCACATTTGTGTGTTCCTTTTCACTTCTGAATTTCTAGTAATAAAAATTACCCTAGAGAAGCCTTGTTTGCAACAATATATTATATCTAAAATGTTTTATACAGAAATAAAAAATATATATTAGTTCTAAAAGGAATACAAGGTGTTGTTCTATTTCATATGTTAGATATATAGAAAGGAATAATATTTCAATAGACTCTATGCCACACATTTTGTATTATGTTTCTGTATCCCCAATAATATATACTAATGGAATATTACTTTAAGCAATAGTAAATATCAGTCCTGTGCAAATAAATTGTCATATCTGGACTAAAAATACACATCCATAAATATATAGATCACATATGCATTAAATAGAACATTATTCTCATATTAGACATTGTTATTTTTATTAGATTATTTGTAAAGGATCTCCTTAAGTTACATCTTAATAACCACATGGTGTTTATCTAAATCACAGAAAACAAAAAACTTTGAAAAAAACTATCTTAATATTGGTAACAAATCTGAAAAATAATAATTGGATTAGATTTGTAACCTTCCCTCTTAATCCCTAGTCAGTCTCCCATTCTCTAAATGACCGGACTTTATAATGCTTAGCTTCCCAGAATGACCGGAAGCAGAGCTTACTAGTACTTTGGAGTTTTTGTCTAAAACCAATATCTTGGTTGAGTCAGATAGTATCCCAATCGCTCTGAAAACCTAATCTGAAATTGGGGAATGTTCTCACCCTCCATCGGATATGAACTAGCTGTGCCCGATGACATCTATAAACAAAATAGTGCATGTGGGAACCCATGTCGCCTGCAGCGACTGACATCTACTTGCAAGCACCAGAACTCCGCACCCACTGCTCAGCATCTTATGCTGGCCATACACAGCATGATATACGTGCCGATCTGATGGTTTGGCACAATATACAGTAGGTGCTAAACCATGTCGTGTATGGGCATGATATCGTACCTGATATCGTGCTGCGGGATCGTATATCGCATCCCCAGATCTTCCCGCAGGTTCATCTGATCTGGGATGCGATGTACGAACCCATTCAGATGGAGGAGGGGGTAGCCGGCATATCTTGTGGTCAGCGGGGACCGCACGATTGCCAGCGGTGACAGCATTGAGCCGTGTATGGGCACCATTAGTCCAGATCTCTAATCTAGGCAGGTAAACTCTAAGGCTATATTGAGACCTTTTCCCAGTTCCACAGTGGTAACCCCGCAGACTTAAAATGAACAATTGTTGACCAAATTGTAAGCACTAATAGGGGGGACAGATTCAAACATCTTTGACTGGATGAATCATCCTGGATTTTTAAGTTGGACACATTGCATCCTAAAGGTCTCAATATAGCCTTAGATTTTACCTGCCTAGATTAGAGATCTGGACTAAAATACTGAGCAGTGGGTGCAGAGTTCTGGTGCTAGCAAGTAGATGTCCATCGCTGCAGGCAACATGGGTTCCCACATGCACTATTTTGTTTATAGATGTCATTGGGCACCGCTAGTTCATATCCTATGGAGGGTGAGAACATTCCCCAATTTCAGATTAGGTTTTCAGAGCGATTGGGATACTATCTGACTCAAACAAGATGCTGGTTTCAGACAAAAGCTCCAAAGTACTAGTAAGCTCTGCTTCCGGTCATTCTGGGAAGCTAAGCATTATAAAGTCTGGTCATTTGGAGGATGGGGGACTGACTAGGGATTAAGAGGGAAGGTTGCAATCTAATCCAATTATTCTTTTTCAGATTTGTTACCAATATTAAGATCGTTGTTTTCAAAGTTTTGTTTTCTGTGATTTAGATAAACACCATGTGGTTATTAAGATGCAACTTAAGGAGATCCTTTACAAAGAATCTAATAATAAAAATAACAATGTCTAATATGAGAATGCAAAAAAGGAAAATGCACCTGGCGCTGATCTTCTTAATTAAACAATTATGCTGAAACTGCAGCTCTCTATGAGGGAGATCTACTCACAATCTCCTAATCTGACACATAGAAAAATATATATAAAGAAGAGAGCGCTGAAACAGCTGATTAAATTTTAATATGAATTTAATAATAAATCCCCTTTGATTAAATATAATTAAAACATTTCCATAAACCAGATAAATTCCATCAGTTGAAGAGAAAGATTGTTCATCAATCTGGATTGGAAGTACTTAATTGCTACATTTGTATCCATAAACACAGAATCTGCTGAGTCTTTTGATAAATGTAACATTTACGGACAATATTATATGCTTTTATTATGTGCATCAATTGTTTTATGTTATCCAAGTCTGATTAATGTTGTTGTTTTCATGTTTTAATTTATATTTTTTTCATCTGGTATATATTTTACTGCTTAAAGTCTTTGCTTAATTGGTTATAACATTGCCAATTTTATCTGGTTTCTGGAAATTTTTTAATTATATTTAATCAAAGGGGATTTATTAAATTCATATTAAAATTTAATCAGCTGTTTCAGCGCTCTCTTCTTTATATATATTTTTCTATATGTCTAATATGAGAATAATCTATTTAATGCATATGTGATCTATATATTTATGGATGTGTAATTTCAGTCCAGATATGACAAATTATTTGTTCAGGACTGATATTTACTATTGCTTAAAGTAATATTCCAATAGTATATATTGGGGATACAGAAGTATATAATACAAAATGTGTGGCATAGAAAGAGTATATTGAAATATTATTCCTTTTTATAGATATAACATATGAAACAAAATAACACCTTGAATTCCTTTTAGAACTAATATAGATTTGTTTTATTTCTGTATAAAACATTTTGAGTTATAATACTGTTACAAACAAGGCTTCTCTATGGTAACTTTTATTACTAGGGATTCACAAGTGAAAAGGAACACACAATGGTGAATAGTAATGTGATTAAATATCTGAAACCACTGTGGCTAACAGATGTTTCAACTGTATCTGAAATCTGGGGGTAGGATTGTCATGCAGAGCAGCATATTAACTAACATAATGTAACTGTCTATATGCTTCTGCAACATGATCACACATATGTCTCTGCAACATAATCCCTACAAATGTGAATAGTAATGTACTTATCTGAAACCACTGTGGCTAATTAATCAATAGATTCCCTTTATAAGGAGACTCTGGAACTGAGTACCCCTGTCTTGAAAAAGCTCCAGGTTCAAAGAGAAACGCGTCAGCAAGGGGTCAACTATTTATACACCACATGTGAATCCGGAGTGTCCTTGCCAAGTCACTGATAAAAGAGAGAAGATTGTTTTTAATATGTCAAAGTCAAATAATTGGTTATGATCGCTTGCAAATTATCTGACAATCTCATCGTCTAAGGTCTGATGAAGAGTGAATTGGACGCTACTCTGCATCGGCGCAATCCAATGTGCACAATTGAATCTCCACCACACACATACACGGACACACACTTGCACACACTTGTATATATGCATACACATAGACGATCGCATTGTGTACCCACATGCATACACATTGATGCTTTTATGCGTAAACACATACACACATATACACATTTGCTATTTCAATATACAGATGCACAATGCACATTAACGAATATAAAATATATACACAAACACACAACTCATAGTTGCGTTGTACACGACACATACCCGCAACGCACATTCTGCATTGTGCTCAGACGCACAACGCATACTGGTGAATTCCTGGCCATATTTCACAAATCACACATGCACGCACATATGACAATGTTCCCTGGCATGGAGTTTAATATTAAAGGTTTTGTTAGCAGATAATTGTAATGTATAATGTGCATATGTGATATTTAAGGTATAGAACATAGTAGACATGTCATGTTTGGTATCATACTGACACCCTGTTTATATGCAGACATCTGAATCTATCGGCGAAGGATTTGCATCTTGCGTTCGGTAGTTATGGATTATAGGGAATTATTGGTTAGAATGTGATCATTGTATGTAGTGTCCTTAGCTAGTTTAAACCAGTTTTTTGGTGGGAAAACTACACAAAGACAGTTGGAGAACAAAGCCATACCCCTAATGACACAGTATGAACTGACAAATGACAAGATCATCCAGAAGAAAGAACCAATGAAAACCTACAATCTAGTTCCTTTGTCTATGTAATATTCTGTAAGGTATATAACCTGCTTCCCGACCCCAGTGTTCAGCCATTCTTCCGGATGACCACAGACCTCAGGATTGATGACTGCATATTGGGACCAGTGCACAGGCGTATGAATCAAGCTGTACCTTGTATTATAATTGCTATTTGTGATAATTGTCTAGATTAAATATTGTATAATATAACTTTTTGTGCTTTGGAACCACAATTGGACTGGAAAGCAATTATTTATGTTTAGCGATTAAGGGGTATCGATAAATACAAGGACACTCAATGCCTGTGCAGAGGAAAATTGTCATGGAGAGATGGACCCAGTAACCAAGCTGTCATTCACATTGCAACTGTGCTATTTACACTGATGTTGTGGCTTCCTGCCCTGCCGGAGGACTTGCACCAGGTGGAGGACTTGTACCAGGCATGAGTATGGAGCTTGTGCTAAATTACCAGCTCAGGATACCCAGTGCGGTATGCACACAGGCTGACTATGCCCACTGCACATAAAAGTCTGCACAAAACAAACATATAACGGGTAAGAGAACCTATCACTCTGGCTATATTGGCTGGTGAGCGGATTGGAAATATTTGTACATCTACAGTATATCTCTTATTGTAAGTGACTTTCGTGTCATTATAAACCAACATTAAAGGTTTCTTTGAGCAATAAGACTAATACTGCATGTAGGAACATTGAATCATGAGTTGTTTTATTATTAACAGTTGCATTTGTCAGTATAACTTTTAAATTCATACTATTGTAATGTTTAGTGTGTTAGAGTGATATGTATTGATATTAAACTTTTATTTTTATTGAGAGATGCCTTGTTTTGTATATTCATTCGAAGTCAAATAATACTATATTATACCTATAATTCTATAAATAAAATTTTTCACACCGGTAGCACAGTCCAATACATATACTATATTTGTGAATCATTTTCACTGTTATCTTTTATCTGTAAACCTCTTGCATCTGTTGACTATTTGTCACAGTTGACCTATTGCATATCAACCATTGGGTGTCAACACATTGACTGTCAACATATTTATTGTCAACCTTTCATCAGATCCAAAATAGATCATTACCTAGGGATATGGTTAAGTCATGTTTCTTGTGGTTTTATGTCCAAAATTTTATGTAATAATCATAATTTTCCAACTTTCTGTAGCCAGCTCCAAATTTGTATTTAAGAAAGATAAATATTGTCTGTATTAGTTACATTCTAAATTCTCCAAAGGTTTCAGGGTCATTATCACAGATACTGTAAAGTGCTGAAGTCTATCAAATGTCACTTTATTAGCCGTAAACAATTGGCTACTAAATAAGGGAAGGAAACACCCAATTTCCTGGTGGTATATTTACTAAAAGTCTATTTTGGTAAATTGTTGGTCGATTTTTGGCCAATTTTGTGCTTAAGGGTCTAAATTATACATTTACTAACAGATTATTTTTTACATCTTTGGTTAAAAATTTTTTTTAAAAAACTTTAGGTAAAATAAATAGTGAAGAACTGTATTTAGACAGAGATAATCAGTGAATTACTGGCAGCTCACACAAGGGGTTTCCTGCCTAGACACCCCAAGAGAACTGAAAAATGAAATAATAAATGTGTCTGCGCCTGAAATCACTGCAACATTAATCAAACTAAGGTAATAATACAACAATTTTTATTGACAAAATAGCAGCAATCTATCTAACTAGTAGAACTGCAGTTCTGAATCCACATATAAAATCACATAGCAGAGACAATATAACACTCTGCATCAAAACACCAATAATAGGAGTAATGTGTTGCTGATCCACGAAGGGGCAAAAAATGGAAAAATGTCACTGGTATTAAAGATTGATATTAGAAATCATAGGCAAAGTTCAATGGATTTATTGCTTATAGGTTCAGTTAAGAAATCACAATATGCTCTTTCCCTCTGGAGAATTCAACGTGTCACCGCAATGAAAAGGCAGCCACTCACCACATGAATGAATAATGTCCTGGACATGGGTGAGAATCAAGGAAAATAAGTGCAACGCAGCTCTGCCAGATGACCAAACAGCCAGGACTCGGTTCCCAAGGATATCACCGGACTGGAAGCAGGGTCGCTGATCTTGTACCAACTGCAGCAACGTGATGCGGAGGACCATCAGCCCAAGCACCTGGACTCGGCTGATGATGATGGAATGAAATGAAAGGACAGAGATGGCAATGTGGTCTGTAGTACCATATTCCATATGCACACACTCCAGTGTGTTGTCTGTCCAGACGATGGCAATCAGCAGCACAGCATAATAGTATCGATAGTGACTAATTGATCCAGATAGTGTCAGCAGTTCAAGGAAATAGCATGTAAACCTTGACACATTTCTCCTCAATAACAGAGGTTTTTTCAAAAGGCAGGAATTTTAACTTGTTACTTCTGACATCAGGTCACTATACACATGTATTAGACACGCAGATGGATGCACCCATACACACTATTACCTTTACCACCAATCGGACCTTCCCAACAGCCAAGTGAACTTTATCATGAAAAGTATTGACTATTTACTGGAACTATTTTTTTTTTTCTGGTAAAATGGCCGATTCTACCAGCAGCTTATTGGGACCGAGATGGGCTACACGCAATTGTTTGTGTCAAAATGGGAAGATGATCATATCTAGAGCAATAATCCCTACAAAACTAATGTACATCTTTGAATTCGATATATAGACGATGTGGTACTCATTGTGGATAGAAGTGAAGATGATTTGAGAAAGTTCCTGTCACAGTTCAACTTAAATGACTTCAACCTAGAATGTACCTCTACCTACAAAAAAGAAAGGATTAACGTCCTAGATCTTGACATTTTTATTGATCAAGGCAGGGTTGAAATGAAAACGTACATCAAACACGTGGATTGTAACATTTATTTATTGGCTTCCAGCAACCAGCACCCTCAATGGACCATCAACATTCCAGGAGGACAATTCCAGTGACTCAGGAGGATTGATCCAGGGAAATTGATTTTGCAGTACAGATTGAAAATTTAAAACAATGCTTTAAAGAAAGAAGCTACAACAAAAATCTCCCTGAGAAGAGTCTTGTGACAACTAAGAAGAAATACAAGGAAAGAAAAAGTGCTAAAACTCCAAAATTCCATTCATCACTAAATATAATCGTAGCACTAAGAGGGTTGGTGAAAATTCTTTAAAATCACTGGGACTTTTTAAGATCTGATCCCCCTTCTTAAAAATGTGTTTCTTGAATAAACCGTCATTGGTATACAGGAGAGAACAAACCCTACAAACCCCACTAACATTGAGCTCAGGGGTATATTTATAATGGGTGCAGGGTTTGCTGTGCACACGGGGCCAGGGAGGCCTGCACTGCACACATATTATACTTACCACTCAAGTCCCATGTCAGCAGCCGTGTCGGCGCTGTAAAATGGCCTGAAAAATGACAGCTGTAGCCATTTTACCGGCGTTCTGCACATGTGCAGTATGAAAAACACTAGAAATATGGCCAGCACAGCCATTTTCCTGGTGACCTGTGCATGTGCTGTATGAAAAACACTGGGAATATGGCCGGCACAGCCATTTTTCTGGTGACCTGTGCATGTGCTGTATGAAAAACACTGGGAATATGGCCGGCACAGCCATTTTCCTGGTGACCTGTGCATGTGCTGTAGACTCTGGGCACACTATAGTGCCCACAGTCTATAAGTGTGCCGCTGCACTAAGTGTACTGCCAACTGCCGGACTTAGAGGTGGGGGCCCAGGGCAGAGACTTCCCAGCCCATGGCCCCCCTCCTCTTTTGAAATACCCCTGGTCAAGCTATATACCAATTGATAGAAGTTGTGAAAATACATGCAACAAAGGATTCTATTATTACAATTACTGTAAGGGATGCAAAAATCTGGATACAGTAACGGATCAAGGGAATGAAAAAACTCCAATCAGAAGTAACCACTAGAGAATATACAGTGAAAAAGCATCTGACCTGCAACACTGAAGGGGTGATCTATTTCCTGAACTGTACTGTATTTGTGGCCTTCAATATGTGGGACGTACAAAAAAACTCTAAGAACATAACAATATAAGAGCGGGATTACCAACGCATAGTGTTTTGGATAATTTATTTTTATATCACGAAAGCAATCCCACAGGGCTCAAATCCATGACCATAGACAAAGTAGAACCAAACTGGAGAGGAGGAGTCTACATAGAACAAATGTCAAGAAAAGAAACAGAATGGATTTATAAATTAAAAACCCTCCATCCAGGAGGTTTTAATGTGGACTTCGAACCGTGGACCTGATTCAGACCTGCTTGCTAGGATGCGTTCGCTCACAGCCAGTGAATGTCTGCAATCTGCTCACGCGTATTTAGCGCAGTGCATGAGTGTGAACCAGTGCTAGAGATCAGGAAGCGATCGCTTGTTGCGCATGGATTGCCCAGCTAAGTGAGTGACAGCAGAAGCCATTTGTGGGTGGTACCAGGGGCTGGCCATTAATAACGGGAGAGTGAAGATGCAAAAGCAGCCATATCTCAGCATCTCAATGCCATTTCAGAGGCGTGCATAATTAAGAGGCAGCGTCAGTGTACATGTCACCTTGCTGATTTTTACACTGAAATGATCACAGTGCTTGGGGCAGGGTATAGACAACCTCAAGCGCTGCATTCGCTTCCGATGGTACCCGATGTACCGATGGTTGCATACACTTCCTGGATATGACTTGCGCAAGTGGGTGTCTTAAGACAGGCTGGTGAGAGTCAGCATACACTAAGCAATCACACACCAAGACATAGTGGGTGTGCTTATGCCTTGCTGTGCGATCACCTGCCTTGTCATCACTTAGCCAAAGTTGCATACACTGAGTGCGAGCGGTCTCATCTAACAAGCGCGTCTGAATCGGGTCCTGTGCTCCTTCTCGTGGGCTGACTAGTGGTCAGGTAATAATGCTTTGGCCAGGTCCAGGTGAATGGGTCCCCCAGGTGCAGCATTACATCCCCACAAAAATAGTCTGATGCTGGTTTTGGTAAATACGGGGGACCACTACTCATTTTGTCCCCCGTAATTCCAAAACCCGGACTGGTTGATGAAAATGCAGGGGAGTCCTGCATCTGTGTTCCCCTTATTTTCACAACCAGGACTGACTCAGAAAAGCTAGTTGTGCATTTAGGGGAAACCCCAATGCCGATTTTTTATTTATTTTTTTTTTTTTCTATTTTACACTTTTTATAGGTTTTTTTTTTCACACAGAAGCATGCACGGATCTCGCTGATCTGTACATGTTTCTGTGAAACTGGCACCTTATCATGCTAAAATTGCCAGCATGAAGCAAGTCTATTATTTTGGGAATTTTGTGTTCTAATTTCATTTCAATTTTGACATGGACATCCAAAACTGAACAAGACATCACTAGTCAAAATTGAACCACATCGAATTTGATTTAGAAAAGGCTTACAAAACCGTACATTTGTAAATGTGGGATTTTGACAGTGATATCTACATTTGATTTGATTAAATTTCAGGTGAGCTAAATCAAACATATAATCGAATGCAAAATAAAACTTTGATAAATATATTCCCAATAGTCAAAGTCTAAGCAGTGTGAGCAGCTCCAGTCACTATAACCCTACTAATTTTTTTCCACCATAAATTCTAATATTCAGTGCCGGATTATAGGTAGGGCGACAGGGGTGGTCGTCCCGGGGCCCCCACACATAGGGCCCCCCCCTCATACTGTCCCTGGCTGGCGGCCCCTTCCCCAAGACTAAAGTTTTTTTTGTTTGTTTTATGGAAGCCACCTGCCACATATATCCTCCCTCCCTCCCTCCCGTTCTAAGTCACTTGACAGAAAAATTTACAGTGAATACCATCACCACTAGCCAACATATTGTCATGGCCTGGCTATTTAAGCATGGCGCTAGGCGGGTTTTACCTGTGAGGTCGTTGTGGCGCAGGCTGTCTGGAGGGGAGCTTTGGCTGCGCGCGTTGTTGTGCGGGCCTGTTCCCTTGTATAAAAGTAGTGCACATGGATGAATATATATCTCCCACTCTGCACTGGTAAGGCCTGGCAACCTCTCCGTTCCGTTTGGCATGGGCGCCACCATCTTGCCTTCTGGCCATGTGATGCAGCTGGCCAATCCTGGTGAGTCACATGTTCCCTCCGGCCAGTAACAGCATGGCATGGGGTATTTAGGAAGGGTCAGTGCCTTCCTTCTTTGCCAGTGCAACGTGTATCTCAGCCTCGCTGAGAGGGAGTTCTTTGTGCTTATCCTGTTCCTGTGATTTTGCTGTCTGCCAGTCTGCCTGTCAGCTCCTAGCTTCCGCTGGACTACCCCGCTTCCTCCATCACCCTTGCCCATACCTAAGTGCCTGGAGCCTGCTGACATCCTGCTCATTGCCTTAGTTCACTACCTGCATACCTGGCTTATTATTTCCTGCATCACTACCTGCATACCTGGCTGATTATTTTCAGTCTCACTACCTGCACACCTGGACAGCTCTAATTGTTTCTACTTGGACATTAACCCATTACTCCCACCACAGAACTCTTGTGCACATTTATGTTTACCTGGACTTTTATGTACTGCCATATTTTATGTCTACTCAAGCACATATTAAAAAAACTGTTTTTTTATTCAAACCCGCTTCTGTGATCGCTCCTGCTACCACCCCGGGTCCACAAACAACCCAGAACATAACACATATATACCCACACTGATTAACTCAAAGCTCCGACCCTACCCGCAAAGCATACTGGGACACCACGATCTGCTCAACATAGCTAGATAGAACACATCACTGTCAAACAAATGCCATTAGAAACTCACAGTGTGAATCAGTGTTCACCTACTTGGGTGTGCGAAGAACAATGCGTCTAGCGCATAAGAGAGTGAATACCATCATCACTGTGGCTCGCGGATAGTGGAATTGGCATGCGCTCCACCTCCATGGAACGCAAGCCTCAACCCGGAAGTCCGGTGGACACATGTCCGGCTAATTTGTTGGCAAAAATCAGAAACATCATGCGTTCCATTATCGTGGAACACATATACAGGAAGCAACATCAAACTGAAGTCCCCGAGGGCCCTCTAGTGGAATAAAATAATATCGACATATAGCTGCACAATATATATGGGAACTACCTATGCTAATGCTGCGATCTTAAATGTAGTCCATCAGTGTGGTAAATAGATTGGCTATTACAACAACCACCTCTTAAAGTGAATAAAACACTGTTGATCACTAGATTAAAATGAAACAACAACCAACAATAAAAATAAAATAAAAAAGAAAAGAAGAAAAGAAAAAAATTATTTTAGAAACATATTTCAAAAAATAAAATGAAAAATATATGTAATGGGTCATTCCATAAACAAAAAAAATGTCATCACAAACAGGATTAATTTCAGGAAGATATTATAAGGATTGGTCTCATTAAGCCCCCTTGGAGCCATTGTGTCCAATTCGAAAATCCATCTTGCTTCACATTTACGCAAGGCTAATTCTCGATCACCTCCCCTGGCGAGGGCAGGTATATGATCAATGATCATGCATTTAAGGCTCGCAACAGAATGTCCCTGTTTGAGGAAATGTACAGCCACTGGTCTGGCAGATTTCCTTATCTCAAGTGTCACTCTGATCGTTGATCGATGGTTGGCCATCCATTCACAAAAATACCTCTTGGCCATCCCCACATTGGGGCATATACAATTCGGCGTGAGGTTTAGCGAGTTAAAAACCTTGCGCCCAATTCCGGAATACCGCGGTCATGCACACTCCTGCTACCAGCGGTATTCAATTAAAAAAATAGTGATCGCAGGGTTTTCCCTTGCAGAGGGTCCCCGCGGCTCCCAGCGACCTCCCCTTTCTCTTCTTACTGGAGAGGGGGCTGCTGGGAGTCCTGGGGGGCTGATGGGAGGAGCAACTAGTTCTCCCAGTGCCCATTCCGGGGGGAGGCCACACACACTGCACCGGGGGTCACACACACACTCATGCACACTTACATACCGCACACACACTGACATACTCACCGCTGCTTCAGAAGAGCCGGCTCCCGACGCTGGATGCAGAAGAAGATGAGAAGACAGCGCTGCTGGAGGTAAGTAATTAAGGACTAATTAAGCTATTTGCATACTTCCAATTGCTTAATTAGTCCTCAGGGGGGGTGCCAGAGCAAGTCCCTGTGATTTTTCCAAAAAACATCGATTTTATGAAAAATCACGCTTGCTCAGGAGGTGCGCAAAAAAAATCCCTCCCGGCGCGTGTTTTTAAAAGTACCATGCACCTAATAGAGTAGCAAAAAACCCGCACCTGCAGGAAAACCTTGCAGGTGCGGGTTTTTTGCTATTCTCGCATACAATTGAATATACCCCATAGTGGAGGCCACATGGGCAGATCAGGATATACACCACAAAATCCATCATGTAGTGTAGGCTGTGCTTTATCCTAATATTATTCCCACTATGTGGATGGGCAAACGTGGGACCAGTTAATAATGATCTGCATGTTATACAATCAGCACACTTGAAGCACCCCATCTTCAACTTAGGAAGCCACATTGTTTTTTTGGGCTCAAGTTTCAATGTTGGTCACATTAGGAGATCATACAAATTTGGACCACGTCTATAGACACATACAGGTGATTTCCTGCCAAGTGCTCCCAATTCGGGATCTGATGAAACAACTGGCCAGTGTTTCGCAATGATATTACGAGAGTAGTGCGGCATCACATCAAACGTACTTGAAAAAAGTATCCTATTAGGATCTAATCTTGGGCCTCTCACCAGATCCATCTCTGAGTGCCGATTATTAGTCTTGTGTAAACATCTCTGTATAGTACTGGGAGCATAACCCCTGGCCAGGAAGCGTTCAGACATCTCAACAATCTGTGCTGTTGCTGTAATACTAGAGGAATTATTCCTTAATATACGTAAAATTTGAGAGATCGGTAACTTTTCTTTGAGATGACTTGGATGTAAAAAAAGAGTATTACGATCTGTCTCTTTTCTGAACAGAGTTGTCCAAAGAAGATTACTGTCACAAAACAATGTAATATCTAGAAAGTTCATCTTTGTTTGGTGAATATTACTAGTGAATTTAATAGGTGAATCCAAATTATTGAGAAAACGAACCATGTCCATGAACTGAGCCTCAGTGCCTGCCTGACCAAATCATAAATAAATTGTCAATGAAACACCTATAAAATAATGTTTTCAGCAAATAAAGGTAGAATGTTTGTTTAAACGGAATCGGTATGAAATACCGCCGGCTGCATGGCCGGCATTTCGAATCCCTGCAGCGGCAGGTCGACAGCTGAACAGATCCCAGCAGCGGAAGCCCGACAGCGCTGGTAATACCGATCATCCCCAGGTAAATACTAACTAACCTAACCAACCCCCCTAACCCTAACCCTCCTTGGGGGTGCCTAACCTGGTGTTTCGTCACAGAGTTTGGAAAATTCAGAATGGTTAACTAAAACTTTATCAGTGTCATCATCAGTCAATGAAATAACATTACTTTCAATGGCACTGAACAGAGCCTCATCTAGCTCCTAGCCTCGATCAGAAGCCATACTTGTACAGACGGCCAACAATATCCGCTATGGCTAAGAAACACAATAATGAGCAACTGAAAAAATCAAAACAGAGAGTCAGTTCATGGACAAAAAAATGAAAAACTTAATCAGAAAAATATATTTCTGAAAAAAACAGAAAAACAAAGACGGCTGTAGGGGGACTACTACTGGGGGGACTACTTCTGGGGGCACTGTGTAGGGGGACTACTACTGGGGACACTGTGTAGGGGGACTACTACTGGGGACACTGTATAGTGGGGACTACTGCAGGGGCACTGCATAGGGGAGATCACTTCTGGGGGCATTGTATTAGGGGCAATACTGGGGGCACTGCATAGGGGGACAACTACTGGGGGTACTGCAAAGGGGGACCACTACTAGGCAACTGCATAGGGGGGCCCATAGCATATTCTTGCACCTCAGCCCACCACTCTCTAGTTCTGCCACCTAGTCAGTGTAAAGCACACCAGTCTATACACTGACTGCAGGTGCTGTTTAAAATACAAAAATGGAACATTTGGAGCAGTATGTACTGAGCATCACATCATGGATGCTGTATATCCAACCACTTATCATGTACATACCGGCATTAATAACGCCAGCATTTACATAGAAATGTGATTGAAATCACAAATGTCAGCTCTCCTTATAAGAGTTGTCCTTTACGATAGAGGTCCCTCTGCACATATGTTGTATGATGCACGGTCTGCTGGGGATGTTGGGAGGGATACCTCTCGCAGCATACTGCAATAAGAAGCACATTTGGATGCATTCAGAGGCAGTCATCGGATGCAAGTGGTCGTTCTGAAACAGGATGGCGGCTTGCATCCTGAATGGCCGCCTCCATGTCGGTCGTTAGGCTATGGGTTAAAATCCACAGCTCTAACGACTGCTAAGGGTGAAGGTCGTGATGGTCAAGACCATCGCGACTATCGGGGCTTACGACGAGACCCTAAGGTAGGGTCTCCTCAACCTTAAGCCCGAGGGAGCTTCCTGCTCTGTTTGAGCAGGAAGCTCCCCACTGACATCACTGATGATGTCAGTGTGGCCGCCCCCAAACAGCAGGCGTTCCGTCGGGACTGCCTCCATTTGGGCAGGCACGCCCCCTGCCCACCCAGCAAACGGGGCGAGCTGTCACTCAACATCGACAGCTCGCCCCATCTGCTACGAGACCCCTAACGATGGATCACCCATCGTTAGCCGGGTCTCGCGCATGCGTACGACGGAGCCGGCTCCGTCGTGTGCATGCGCACTGGAGCAACATCGACCCGGTTGCGAGCTCGTAGAGCTAACGACCAGGTCTGAATTAGCTCCAGACTCCCACCAAGCAGTAAGTACCTGTATACCATACATGGCTAAGTAAAGGATTCCTTGTAAAAAATAAAAGCTGCTGATAGGGGAAAATATGGCACCATAACAGGGTAATATGCATGAAAAGGTAACAAAATAATAACTAAGAGAAATGCACAATTACATTTCAAATTCAATTTTTAATAAGCAAAGTAGAAGTTAAACTAACATGTCAGAGGAAAAGCGCAAAAACGTTACATTTGTTCACATTTTTTGCTCTCTTGTGCAGTAAGCGCTTTTTTTTATTTTGTAATTAGAGTGGAATAAAAATGTTCAAATTCAGTTCAGTTTCTTTTTCACTTTTTGCAAAGAGGAAAAAAAATATTTTATATTTACATTTTTATGTTTCTCTCAGTTAATTGTTGATCCCTTTTAGTAGCGGCTGCAGCACAGTCCAAAATTCAAATAGGGGAGCCACACCAACTGCCATTTCAAATGCTGCCAAACATAGGTGGCTGGGACTCACTGGCAGTTGGTGTGGCTCCTCTATTTGAATTTTAGACTGCACAGCAGCCCCATCCCTGGAGCCATCACTGGTCCCTTTCCATGCATTCTACCTTGTATGGCGCCATATAAACCTTTATTGGCAAATTTTAGAACTGCGTCTTTTTCCAGAGATTCCTTCCCCCCATGCCATGAATAACAGACTTACTGAATTTGGTGGCGTTCCACCTAATGATTAGAGCTATAGCCAGGCATGGATAGGGGAACATTAATGATGGCCATGTTGCATATAGCTTTGATTGGAAGGGCACATGACAATGTTTCTTAGTCCAGAATTTGCTTTCTAAAAGCCCCTTTTGGACAATACCTCCCCCATTTACATTACAGTGGCGATAACAGAATGACGCGGAAACAACTAATTCTTTGAAACCCTGGAGAATGATTTATTTGTATGTACCAACCTTCCTATCATATATGTAAGGGTAACTAAAGTATAATTTCCATCTACAGTACCCTCACCCTTATCAGCGTACCTCATATAGCTTCAGGCTGCCGCTCAGATTTCTCCCTCCTGGTGCATAGATGAAGATTTATAAATGTGCTTGTACTATTTATACCATGTGCTGAGGACGTGCCAATGTGGACTATCAATAATGGATTGACCAACCGCAATGATGTCACTTCATTTGCATATCCCAAATATATATATTTGTGTCCTGTTTGTTGAGACATCATCTCATGACGGATCAGAGTAGCTGCCAGTACTTTCATTGTTTGTTTAATTGGGTAAAAAAATAGTTTGAATAAACAGATATCACCTTTTAAGAATGGGGGAGGGGGAATTGTCTGTAATATCTGGTTACTGTAGCTTGTTATATATTTCATAATGTTTTCCAATTTGTCTCGTTTTTTGGGATGGAGTTTAATGCATTTTTTTCAAATAAGATCATTATTTACTTTCACAAATGGAAACGATATAATTTATACACAAGACTTTACTATAGGCTTTCATGTCCTGTACACAGCATACTGTATGTGACTAGGTAGTTGCTGGTATCTGACTTTATAAAATCCCACACTGGCAACTAGCTATAACTCTAAAACTATATATACTGTGTCCACAGTCTGAGGGGGAGATGTAGCAAGACTTGGACAGAGATAAAAGCGGAGAAATTGGCCAAAGCATCCAATCAGCGTCTATCATTTCAGAGACTGTGCTATATAAATGAATGATAAAAGCTGACTGGTTGCTTTGGGGAACTTCTCAACATTATCCATCTCCAAGGATTGGTACATCTTTTCCTGAGTGTTAGAGTGTATGACAAAGTCAAATTTTCCATGTATGATAACTACATTCTACCATAGAGCTATAATCAGCTACATAAGAGGATAGGACTCCTCTATCAATTAGGTGAGATGTCACAATATCAAGGTTATAGTATTTACCTTCAGTTACTGTACAGAGAAAGGTGAAATGCGTGAAGTGAAGCACATTATTTGAAAAAACTTCCCTTATTCCAAACTGTTAGTTTTGTTGAACATTAAACCATAGTCTGGTCGGACCTGTTGGCTGTTCCCATTGTGATTAAACTTGTGAAACATTATTACATTTATGTTACTAAATAGTGTGATGACTTGGATGTAAAAAAAGAGTATTACGATCTGTCTCTTTTCTGAACAGAGTTGTCCCAAGAAGATTACTGTCACAAAACAATGTAATATCTAGAAAGCTCATCTTTGTTTGGTGAATATTACTAGTGAATTTAATAGGTGAATCCAAATTATTGAGAAAACGAACCATGTCCATGAACTGAGCCTCAGTGCCTGCCTGACCAAATCATAAATAAATTGTCAATGAAACACCTATAAAATAATGTTTTCAGCAAATAAAGGTAGAATGTTTGTTCAAACGGAATCGGTATGAAATACCGCCGGCTGCTTGGCCGGCATTTCGAATCCCAGCAGCGGCAGGCCGACAGCTGAACAGATCCCGACCCCGGAAGCCCGACAGCGCTGGTAATACCGATCATTCCCAGGTAAGTACTAACTAACCTAACCAACCCCGCTAACCCTAACCCTCCTTAGGGGTGCCTAACCTGGTGTTTCGTCAGGGAGTTTGGAAAATTCAGAATGGTTAAATAAAACTTTATCAGCGTCATCATCAGTCAATGAAATAACATCACTTTCAATGGCACTGAACAGAGCCTCATCTAGCTCCTAGCCTCGAACAGAAGCCATACTTGTACAGACGGCCAACAATATCCGCTATGGCTAAGAAACACAATAATGAGCAACTGAAAAAATCAAAACAGAGAGTCAGTTCATGGACAAAAAAATGAAAAACTTAATCAGAAAAATATATTTCTGAAAAAAACAGAAAAACAAAGACGGCTGTAGGGGGGCTACTACTGGGGGGACTACTTCTGGGGGCACTGTGTAGGGGGACTACTACTGGGGGCACTGTGTAGGGGGACTACTACTGGGGACACTGTATAGTGGGGACTACTGCTGGGGGCACTGCATAGGGGGGATCACTTCTGGGGGCATTGAATTAGAGGCAATACTGGGGGCACTGCATAGGGGGACAACTACTGGGGCACTGCAAAGAGGGGACCACTACTGGGGCAACTGCATAGGGGGGCCCATAGCATATTCTTGCACCTCAGCCCACCACTCTCTAGTTCTGCCACCTAGTCAGTGTAAAGCACACCAGTCTATACACTGACTGCAGGTGCTGTTTAAAATACAAAAATGGAACATTTGGAGCAGTATGTACTGAGCATCACATCATGAATTCTGTATATCCAACCACTTATCATGTACATACCAGCATTAATAACGCCAGCATTTACATAGAAATGTGATTGAAATCACAAATGTCAGCTCTCCTTATAAGAGTTGTCCTTTACGATAGAGGTCCCTCTGCACATATGTTGTATGATGCACAGTCTGCTGGGGATGTTGGGAGGGATTCCTCTCACAGCATACTGCAATAAGAAGCACATTGGGCCTCATTCAGAGGCGGTCGTAGGATGCAAGCGGTCGTTCTGAAACAGGGTGGCGGCTTGCATCCTGAATGGCCACCTCCATGTTGGTCGTTAGGCTGTGGGTTAAAACCCACAGCTCTAATGACTGCTAAGGGTGATGGTCGCGATGGTCAAGACCATCGCGACCATCGGGGCTTACGACGAGACCCTAAGGTAGGGTCTCGTCAACCTTAAGCCCCAGGGAGCTTCCTGCTCTGTTTGAGCAGGAAGCTCTCCACTGACATCACTGATGATATCAGTGGGGCCGCCCCAAGCAGCAGGTGTTCCATCGGGAATGCCTCCATTTGGGCAGGCATGCCCCTTGCCCGCCCAGCAAATGGGGCGAGCTGTCACTCAACATCGACAGCTCGCCCCATCTGCTACGAGACCCCTAATGACGGATCACCCATCATTAGCCGGGTCTCGTGCATGCATACGATGGAGCCAGCTCCATCGTGCGCATGCGTACTGGAGCAACATCGACCCGGTTGCGAGCTCATAGAGCTAACGACCGGGTCTGAATTAGCTCCAGACTCCCACCAAGCAGTAAGTACCTGTATACCATACATGGCATAAGTAAAGGATTCCTTGAAAAAAATAAAAGCTGCTGATAGGGGATAATATGGCACCATAACAGGGTAATATGCATGAAAAGGTAACAAAATAATAACTAAGAGAAATGCACAATTACATTTCAAATTCAATTTTTAATAAGCAAAGTAGAAGTTAAACTAACATGTCAGAGGAAAAGCGCAAAAACGTTACATTTGTTCACATTTTTTGCTCTCTTGTGCAGTAAGCACTTTTTTTTATTTTGTAATTAGAGTGGAATAAAAATGTTCAAATTCAGTTAAGTTTCTTTTTCAGTTTTTGCAAAGAGGAAAAAAAATATTTTATGTTTCCTTTTTTTGTGTTTCTCTCAGTTAATTGTTGATCCCTTTTAGTAGCGGCTGCAGCACAGTCTAAAATTCAAATAGGGGAGCCACACCAACTGCCATTTCAAACGCTGCCAAACATAGATGGCTGGGACTCACTGGCAGTTGGTGTGGCTCCTCTATTTGAATTTTAGACTACACTGCAGCCCCATCCCTGGAGCCATCACTGGTCCCTTTCCATGCATTCTACCTTGTATGGCGCCATATAAACTTTTATTGGCAAATTTTAGAACTGCGTCTTTTTCCAGAGATTCCTTCCCCCCATGCCATGAATAACAGACTTACTGAATTTGGTGGCGTTCCACCTAATGATTAGAGCTATAGACAGGCATGGATAGGGGAACATTAATGATGGCCATGTTGCATATAGCTTTGATTGGAAGGGCACATGACAATGTTTCTTAGTCCCGAATTTGCTTTCTAAAAGCCCCTTTTGGACAATACCTCCCCCATATACATTACAGTGGCGATAACAGAATGACACGGAAACAACTAATTCTTTGAAACCATGGAGAATGATTTATTTGTATGTACCAACCTTCCTATCATATATGTAAGGGTAACTAAAGTATAATTTCCATCTACAGTACCACCACCCTAATCAGCGTACCTCATATAGCTTCAGGCTGCCGCTCAGATTTCTCCCTCCTGGTGCATAGATGAAGATTTATAAATGTGCTTGTGCTATTTATACCATTTGCTGAGGACGTGACAATGTGGACTACCAATAATGGATTGACCAATCACAATGATGTCACTTCATTTGCATATCCCGCATATAAATATATTTGTGTCCTGTTTGTTGAGACATCATCTCATGAGGGATCAGAGTAGCTGCCAGTACTTTCATTGTTTGTTTAATTGGGTAAAACAATAGTTTGAATAAACAGATATCACCTTTTAAGAATGGGGGAGGGGGGGAATTGTCTGTAATATCTGGTTACTGTAGCTTGTTATATATTTCATCATGTTTTCCAATTTGTCTTGTTTTTTGGGATGGAGTTTAATGCATTTTTTTCAAATAAGATCATTATTTACATTCACGAATGGAAACGATATAATTTATACACAAGACTTTACTATAGGCTGTACACAGCATACTGTATGTGACTAGGTAGTTGCTGGTATCTGACTTTGTAAAATCCCACACTGGCAACTAGCTATAACTCTAAAACTATATATACTGTGTCCACAGTCTGAGGGGGAGATGTAGCAAGACTTGGACAGAGATAAAAGTTGAGAAATTGGCCAAAGCATCCAATCAGCGTCTATCATTTCAGAGACTGTGCTATATAAATGAATGATAAAAGCTGACTGGTTGTTTTGGGGAACTTCTCAACATTATCCATCTCCAAGGATTGGTACATCTTTTCCTGAGTGTTAGAGTGTATGACAAAGTCACATTTTCCATGTATGATAACTACATTCTACCATAGAGCTATAATCAGCTACATAAGAGGACAGGACTCCTCTATCAATTAGGTGAGATGTCACAATATCAAGGTTATAGTATTTACCTTCAGTTACTGTACAGAGAAAGGTGAAATGCGTGAAGTGAAGCACATTATTTTAAAAAACTTCCCTTATTCCAAACTGTTAGTTTTGTTGAACGTTAAACCATAGTCTGGTCGGACCTGTTGGCTGTTCCCATTGTAATGAAACTTGTGAAACATTATTACATTTATGTTACTAAATAGTGACACAGAACCTCCTGTATTTAGTCAAATATATGCAGCATTTAGACATGTGCTATTAGTAGTGATAACAACATACAGCTTGTAGCCAGACTCAGATGGAGTCATGGTAGAGGTCTCATTAATTGTAGGCAATTGTTTTCAACCCGACCAGATGTCAAAACTTGATTGTGTTGAATCATCTGCATCACCAGTGAGCCTTTTTTTTAAAAAGTTTTGTTTTTCCCTGGCAGACACACTTCCTGGAGAGACTGAAGGAGGAGCCATTGCTGCATCACGTGTTGCTTGAGCTGACAATTTCTTTACCAACAGCTCTTTGCATCTCTTTAGATCTGTGTACACTGGTAAGAAAGACATGACATATGACTTAAACCTAGGGTCCAGCATGGTCAACAAAAAGTATTGATCCGATTGTAAGATCATGACAACCCTTGGATTCTGGTGAAGTGAATAATGGACTTGATCTACAAGTACAACATGCTTAGCAGAATCACTTTGTTTCACTTCCTCCTTCAGTTTCTCAAGCTGCTTTTCCAACAGTCTAATAAGGGGAATTACCTGACTCAAGCTTGCAATGTCTGAACTAACTTCATAGGTGACTACTTCAAAGAGTTTCAGCACTTTGCACAACATAGAAAGTATTTTCCACTGAGCTTTAGTAAGTTATATTCCCCCTCCTCTTCCTATGGCATAGTTTGTTGTGTAGCTTCAAATAGCTTTTTGCTGTTCCTCCATCTGCTGAAGCATAATAGTGGTGGAGTTGCACCTTGTATCTACCTCCTGCTTCAGCTGGTGACAGGGCAAATTAAAAAATTTTTGCAGGTTCTGCAATCTTTTACATACACCTGCTGAATGGTGAATATGTCCAAAAATTTTGCGGATCACAGAGAGCATCTCCTGCACAGCCATCATTATTTAAATAATTTTACACAACCAAGTTGAGTGTGTAATAAAAACACAGGATAAATTGGAATTCACCATGCTGAAATGATCTCACAATATTGGTGGTTTTGTCAGAAATCACAAATCCCGAGGAGAGTCCAAGTGGGGTAAGCCATTTTGCAATGACTTCCCTGAGTTTTTCTAAGAGGTTGTTGGTGATATGCCTCCTGTGAAACTAGTGATACACAGTGTAGCCAACCTTTGAATGAACTGCGTTTTCTTAGATGTTGCTGCTGTTGCTGTTGTTGCAGCTGAAGGCAACACACCCACCCAATGAGCTGTTCCAGTCATGTAATCTTGCGTTTGTCCTGTTCCACTTGTCCACATATCTGTGGTTAAGTGGACAGTGGGTACAACTACATTTTGGAGAACACTAAGTATGTTCTTTTTAATGTCCCTGTACAGGCTGGGAATTGCTTTTCTAGTGAAGTGGAACCTAGATGGGATTTGTAACAGGGACACAGGACTTCAATTAAGTGTCTAAAACCGACTGCCCTAATGGTGGATATTGGATGCACATCTAATACCAGCATAGATGTTATGGCATCAGTGCTCTGCTGTGCAACTGGGTGACTCCTATCATACTTGCTCCCTCTTGCAAAGGAGTCAATTATGTTTAGTACTACTACTAGTAGTCTTCCTGTTCCCTTTCTGGGATGAAGATCCACTCACAACAGCAGCAGGTGTAGCACTCAAGGATTCTTCTAAGTAATCCAGTATATGGGAGGACTGAGTTAACCATATCAAATTGAATGCAGGACTACTTCCGATCATGATTGAGGATACTGTTGATGAAAGTGTTGGTGTTGAAGATGCCAGGTGCTTGGATCTAGCAGAGAGAAGGGAGCTAGCTGATGCTGGGCTGCTTATTTTTACTTTTTTTCATCAAATTTTCTGAATTTGGCAAACACGTTGGATGGATGCACTGTAGATTACATAACAGGGAGGAGGTTCCTAGATGGTTAGTGCCACTATGTCTACTTACTCTGGCATGACAACGGGTAATTATGGCTTGACAATTGTTGTCTGGATTTGGGTAAAAATGATTCCACACATAAGAAGTGGAGTTTTTTATTTCATGCTTAGGCATAACAATGGTTTCTTCCTTATCATGGTCAACAACTGTTCCCACTGGGGCTTGATTTACACAAACAACATCCACATTATTAGAATTCTCATAATCAACATCCTTATTAGCATCAGCTACACAAATATCCTCCTCCTTCCATGGGTATCCTCAATTTCTATGTCTGCATGTTGACTTGTGCTGCTCATCCCCACATTTGCAGAGGATGCACAAGTGGTGGATGGAGGATCCTCTTCGAGTACAGTATTGAAAATGTCAGGCTCACACATGACACCCACTGACACACTTAGGGGTAAATTTACTAAGAATCGGGATTGTCCCAATTTGCAAAGTGATTAATCTCTGTGTAATTCACCTGAACTTGGGTTATCTCTCAAATTTACCACCTGGCGATTTGAGGCTAAACTAGTTTGCCAATGGTTATGTAGGTCGATTTTTCTCTGGTGATTTTAAAGCAAGCTCAAGTGAGTTATCTCACCCGAGATTGCAATGATTTCTTTCTGCACAACTCTCCCTAGCAAGCAACGTGCACATATCAGTGAGATATGTGTAAGCTGCTTGTGGTTAATTTTTTTTAAAAAAATGACATGAGGTCGCCCCCAAAATAGTAACTAAACCTGGACTTGCCAGCTAGTCCTGGTTCTTAAAGTTACAGGGAAGAAAATGTGTAGGGTTCCACAGGACCAGGCAGCAGGTTTTAAATATAGGGAGAAAAACCAGCTCCGGACCCTTTCTACCGGGGTACTGATGCCACAGCCAGGGGTGCCCTTTCACCAGGCCCCAAAGCCACAGCATCAGCCGTGACCACTAGTAGTCAGCCCAAGCCAGGGATCCCTGGGGAGTTGGGGACCCATCCAATAAAGGTGTCCTCATCTCCAGGGCACCCCTTGCCTACTCTGATAGCCTGGGGCTATCCCCGCCACCCCTAGGTAGTGGGTTGATAGTGTATGTAATGTTAAAATTAGAATTAAACAACATTGTCTTTACAGTAGAACTGAAGGTCCCAGCAAGCCTCCCCCACATGCTGGAACTTGGAGAACAACAAGTACCAGTATGCACGGTATTAAGGGTCTGCACGTACATGTAGTCCACCTGTAAAGGTGCCAGGATATAGGTGAGTATGCAATCTTTTTTTGCAGGGCCAGTCATTAAGGATTCTACATGGGAGAAGAGGGCAGACCGAGTGGTATAGGTAAGTATGTATGTGTGGGTATGGCATGCAGTAAACTTTTACATGTCATGGTGTGTTTGTTTTGTCTTTCTTTAACTATTTATTTTACAGTGGGGGTACAGGTGCTGTCCATCTGCTGGCACTTGTAGTGCTTCAAATGCCAAAGGGCAGGCATGCTGGCACCTGTAAAATACAAAAGTTTACTTATATTTCCCACTTTATTACTCCCATACCCAATGCTCCAGGGGTGCGGGGAAGAGCCCTGGGCTTCAGTCCAAGCCTGGGGTTGCAGGGGGGAACCCTTCTTGGGGAGTCCCCACTTCCCCTGAGATCCCCGGGTTGGCTTGAACAGCTTGGGCTGATAATGCTTTGGCCCTGGAGACCTGGTGAAAGGGTCTCCAGGCTTTGGCATTACAGCCTGGCCATTTTGGATCTGGCGCTGGTTTTAAATATAGGGGGTACCCTACGCAATTTTTTCCTACCTATATTTAAAACCAGGTCTAGCCTTGCAGCCTGGTGTTGGTTTCTAAATTACGGTGGAACCCTACACATTTTGTTCCCCATAATTTTAGAAACTGGGAGAGGCTGGCAAATCTCTGGGTGGTTAAGATTTTGGGGGAAGGGGAGGATATGTATTTTTTTTTACTTTTAACCTGTTTTTACAGGCTAGAACACAAGCAGCTTACACATACTGTATCTCACTGATATTTGCAGGCTGCTTGCTTAGAGAGCTTTGCAGAGAGAAGACACTGCAATCTCGGGTGAGTAATGTCTTGCAAAACCTTCTACTTGGGGGAGATATCTTGTTCTGCTTCACCATCGGACATCTCACTCTCAGATAAACTTACTTCTTAGTAAATTTGAGAGTTTCAGGAGCCTCAAATCATCCTAGTTTCGGCGAAGCTAATCGAGTTGAAAAAAGCAAACTCTCCCAGACTCGATTCTTAGTAAATTTACCCTTAGTGTCTAAATAATTTGCATGAATACACTGCGCTATCCCTTACAGTATCACAATACACGTTGAATATTACACTGCATTTCCACTTAGTGTCACAATATTTGTATATTACACTGCGGTTACACTTATAGTGTCACAATGTTTTTTATGACTACACTGCGCTACCACTTACAGTGGCTCACAATACATGTTGATTATTACACTGCATTTCCACTTCATGTCACAATATGTGTTGAATATTACACTGCGATTCCACTTAGTGTCTCAATCATTTTTATGAATACACTATGCTATCCTTTGCAGTGTCACAATATGTGTTGAATATTGCATTGCGTGTCATAAATGTGTACATACACTGCAGTCACAATTACAGTGTCACAATACATGTATGAATGTTACACTGCGCTATGACTTATAGTGTCACAATTATAGATGAGCGAGTGCGGATCTCAGAGATCCGAACCCACTCAAATTTTGGGATCTGGGGCGAGTACCGAACGTACATCCGGTTCCTCCACCGACCCCAGATCTCGAACCAAGGCAAAACCATAAAGACGAAATCTTACGGTCCGCGAGCTTTCGTCTCTATATATAAGGGATCATGCGGCGGCCACCATTTCACTCCAGCTGTGGAGACTGAACAGGGAGGGTGGGTAGTGTAGGGCTGGGAGTTACTTACCTGTGCTGGTGCTGTCACTGCTGTGCTGTCTGCTGAGTCCATCTGGGCTGGTGCTGTTGCTTATCCATCTGGGCTGGTGCTGTGCTGTCTGCTGTGTCCATCTGGGCTGGTGCTGTTTGCTGCATCCATCTGGGCCCAAGTTCTGGACCCGAAAAAAAAAAAATATATATATATATATATATATATGTTGTCTTTTTATTTTTTTTCTGTGTGTTAGGCTTAGCCGCACAAGATACAGCAAGTCTGAAATGCAACCTAGTGCTGCTCTACTCCAGTCATTATCAATCTTTGCTCTGGGCCCAAGTTCTGGACCTGAAAAAAAAAATTAAAAAGTGTCTTTTTTTGTCTAATATTTTTCTGTGTGTGTGCGTGTTAGGCTTAGCCACACAAGATATAGAAAGTCAGAAATGCAACCTAGTGCTGACTGACTCCAGTCATCATCAATCTGTGCTCTGGACCCAAGTTCTGGAACATATAGTGTCTTTTTTTGTCTAATATTTTTCTGTGTGCGCATGACTGCATTTGTGTGAATTTTGTAACCACACCTTGGCAACACTATTGGTGCTTATTACACTACTTTAAGACTGCAGAAAATATGGAGGGATGTCACATAACAGGAGAGCAAGGCCAAGAACCACATGTTGTAGCTGCTGCCTGCAGTCATCATGATGAGGCAAGGCTGTCAACTTCCTTGTCCTCTATGAAGACCCATGCCCCAGGACTTAAGTCCCACCATGGATATGGTAAAGCTACTTTTAATGTAGTAAAGAAAAAAAAATTGAAAGGCAAGTTGTAAAGAAAAAAACATTGAAAGGCAAGTTGCTTTTAGATTAAAAAAAATTGGCAATATGCCATTTACTACACAAAGTGACAAGAAAAGGATAAGGCCTTGGCCTTTTTTATGTTGACTGCTGGTTCTGATAGCCCTTCTGCTTGCAGTAGTAGTGGTGGTGGTACCATTAAAAAATTTAAAGTTAAGAAGAGTAAGACAGCTCTGGAAAAACCAACTGTGTGCCAAGAGAAATCGAAATCACAAGTCCCCGAGGAGAGTGCAAGTGTGTCTGCAGTTGCCCTGTGTGAGCCAGACCTAAATACTAGTGTACTTGAGGATCCTCCAAGTCCCAACATTTGTGTGCCCTCTGTAAATGTGGGGAAGGGCAGTCTACATCTTGCAGACATAGTCATCGAGGATACTTCTGTGGAATTGCACATGGAGGAGGATAGTTTGGTAGCTGAAGGTGCTAAGGATGTTGATGATGGAGATGTTGGTGATAAGGGTGTTGATGCCGAGGATGTCCTCTATGTAAGAAAGTCAACAGCTGTTGCCCATGGATTGAAAAAGCCAAAGCCCATTGTTGTCATGCTAGGGCAAAAGACAAAAAAATCCATTTCTCATGTGTGGAATTATTTCCACCCCAATCTAGACAACAGTTGTCACGCCATATGTAGCCATTGCCAAGCAAGAGTGAGTAGAGGGAGGGACCTAAACCACCTTGGAACCTCCTTCTTGTTATGTCACTTGGAGCGCATTCATCAAATATCAAAATGTAAGTCGCCAAGTTCCAAAACTCAAAATGTAACAAGTCCAGTGTCACTTACCTTCTCCCTCTCTGTTGGATCCAAGCACCTTTGATCTCCAACACCAACACCTGCATCATCAACATCCTCATTCATCATTGTGAGAAGTCCTGCAGCATCTAATGTTGGTATTCAAAGCATGATTGACTCTTCTCCTATCCACGATTCCTCAGAAGGATCCTTGATATCTACACCTGTTGCTGTTGCTGTCAGTTGATCTTCATCCCAGAAGGGCCAAGAGTAAGACTACTTGTAGTGTATCCTCTAAAAAACAATTAACTGTCAAACAATCGTTTGCAAGGGCAAACAAGTATGACAACAATCACCCAGTTGCAAAAGGGATTACTGATGCCATAACAGCTATGCTGGTATTAGATGTGCATCCAGTATCCGCCATTACTGCAGTGGGTTTTCAACAGTTAAATGTGGTCCTGTGTCAACGCTACCAGATCCCTTCTAGATTCCACTTTGCTAGAACAGCAATTCCAAGTCTGTACAAGGACATTAAAAAAAACCTTATTAATGTCCTCAGAAATGCCGTTGTACCCACTGTCCACTTCACCACTGATATGTGGACAAGTGGGACAGGGCAAACTAAGGACTACATGACTGTGACAGCCCACTGGGTAGGTATATTGCCTACAACAGCAACAGCAGCAGCAACATCTACCAAAAGACAGCTGATACAGAGGCAGGCTACTCTTTGTATAACTGGTTTCACTAAGAGGCATACCACTGAGAACCTCTTAGAAAAACTCAAGGCAATCATTGATAAATGGCTTACCCCACTTGGACTCTCCTGAGGATTTGTGATTTCAGACAATGCCACCAATATTGTGAGAGCATTATATGTGGGTGAATTCCAACATGTCTCATGTTTTGCTCACACAATTAATTTGGTGGTACAACATTTTTTTTAAAAATGACAGGGTTGTGCAGGAGATGCTGTGGTTATTTCTTTTCAAAATCCCCGGAGTGCTACCTTCTTTCTGTTTGTGTGTGTATATATATGTGATGTGATAGAGGGATGATTAGACAGTAGTACTGTGATGTGATAGAGGGATGATGAGACAGTAGTACTGTTATATTGTTTTTAGGCCAAAATGTTGCAACAATGTAGCTGGACAACTATGCTAAGTGACACAAGTGGGCGGCACAAACATGTGGCCCATCTAGGAAAGGCACTGCAGTGGCAGACAGGATGTCGATTTGAAAAACTAGGCCCCAAAGTGTACATACTGCAAAGAAAAAAAAGAGATGCAAGATGGAATTGTCCTTGGGCCCTCCCACCCACTCTTATGTTGAATAAATAGGACATGCACACTTTAACAAACCAATCATTTTAGCACCAGGGTCTGCCACACAACTGTTGCTGAAATTATTGGTTCGTTTGAGCCCCCACAAAACAAGCTGCCAATTAATCCGTCCCTGCACAAACTGGCTCTACAGAGGCATGGTGTCATCCTCATCCTCTTCATCCACCGACTCCTCACCATATTCAGTGTTGTGTACATCCTCATCCTCACTGAGTATTAATTTGTCCCTGCTAGAATCCACCACCACAGGTCCTTCTGTACTTTCTGGAGGCTGGTCTCCCCGAAAGAATTGATAATTCATTTTGATGAACATCATCTTCTCCACATTATGTGGAAGAAAACTCCTACGCCTTTCGCTAACAAGGTTCCTGGCTGCACTAAAAACTCTTTCAGAGTACACACTGGAGAAGTGCCAATTTACGTAAAATAGAGCCAGTTTGTACAAGGGCTTCCAAATTGCCTCTTTTTCCTGCCAGTACAGGTACAGACTAACTGACATACCTGACATGCCTACTTGGATGCTGTCATCGATGTAATCCTCCACCACCCTGTCAATGGTGAAAGTATCATATCCAGTGACAGTAGACATGTCAGAAATTGTTGTCAGGTCCTTCAGTCTGGACCAGATGTCCAAATTTGGTCCTGCTTGCCCTGCATCACGGCCAGGGGTTTGCTTAGGATATGTAAGTTGTTTCCTGGCAGCCCCATTTGCGAGAGAAAATGAAGAAGGAGCTGTTGACGTGTCACGTTCAGCTTCAGCTGACAGTGTTTTCCCCAGCAGGTCTTTGAACCTCTGCAAGCTTGTGTCTGCCAGAAAGAGAGACACCATGTAGGCTTTAAACCTGTGATTGAGCACAGTTGCCAAAATGTAGTGGTCTGATTTCAACAGATTAACCACCCTCGAATCCTTGCAAAGCAAATGAAGGGTTTCATCCACAAGTCCCACATACCAAGCGGAATCGCTCGATCTTAGCTCCTCCTTCACTTTCTCCAGCTGCTTCTGCAAAAGCTTGATGAGGGAAATTACCTGACTCAAGCTGGCAGTGACTGAATTGACTTCACATGTGGCAAGTTCGAAGGGCTGGAGAACCTTGCACAGCATGGAAATCATTCTCCACTGCGCTTAAGTCAGGCACTTACCACCTCCTTTGCCTATGTCATAGGTGGATGTATAAGCTTGAACGGCTTTTTGCTGTTCCTCCAACCTCTGAAACATATAGAGGATTGAGTTCCACCATGTCACAACCTCTTGCTTCACATGATGGCAGGGCAGGTTCAAAAGTGTTAGCTCATGCTTCAGTCACTGAATGGCAAAAGTGGCCCAAAGTTTTTCGGCCCACCCAAAGCATCTCCTGTACGCCCATGTCGTTTTTCAGAAAATTTTGCACCACCAAATTTATTGTGTGAGCAAAACATGGGACATGCTGGAATTTGCCCAGATGTAATGCCCGCACAATATTGGTGGCGTTGTCAGATATCACAAATCCCCAGGAGAGTCTAAGTGGGGTAAGATACTGGGTGATGATTTCCCTCAGTTTCTCTAAGAGGTTGTCGGTGGTGTGCCTCTTACTGAAACTGGTGACACACAGCATAGCCTGCCTTGGAATGAGCTGGCATTTCTGAGATGCTGCTACTGGTGACACTGCTGTTGTTTCTGTGTAAGGCGATAAATCTACCCAGTGGGCTGTCATAGTCATATAGTCCTTAGTCTGCCCTGTTCCACTTGTCCACATGTCCGTGGTTAAGTGGACATTGGGTACAACCGCATTTTTTAGTACACTGAGGACACTTTTTCTGATGCCTCAGTATCGCCAGCCTAGTCAAGTGGAATCTTGATGGGATTTGGTACCGGAGACACACTGCCTCCATCAATTGTCTAAATACCATAGCACTAATGGTGGATACCGGATGCACATCTAACACCAATATAGCAGTCAAGGCCTCAGTTATCCAATTTGCAACAGGATGACTGCTGTCGTACTTTATCCTCCATGCTAAGGACTGTTGGAGGGTCAATTGCTTAGTAAAAGATGTAGTGGTGTTCCTCTCTGGGATGATGAATGACTCCCAGCAGCAACAATAGCAGCAGCAGCAGTAGGCGTAGCAATGCAGGATCCTTCAGAGGAATCCCGGCTTGGAGAGGAGTCAGTCATGCCAGTGACATTGCCTGCAGGACTACTTCCAATCCTGACTGAGGAGGAAATTGATGAGGATGGAGTTGATGGTGTGGTTTGCAGGTGCTTGGATACAACAGGACAAAGGGATTTAGGTGTACCTGGATTGCTTATGGTCTTAGCCACAGTTTCTGAACTAGACAGTAACTTTTTATGAATGTGCTGCATGTGACATATAAGTGAGAATGTTCCTAGGTGGTTAATGTCCCTACCCCTTCTTATTCCACCTTTACATAAGCTACATATGGCAAGACAGTAGTTGTCCAGATTTGGACTGAAATATTTCCAGACCAAAAAGGTGGAATGTTTGGTCTTCTACCTATGCATGACAATGATGGGCTTTTTCATACCACAGACAACAACTGTCTTCCCCGGTACCTGATTTATACAAACCACAACACCATCAGAATCCTCCTCGTAAACTTCCTCTTCAGCGCCAGCTACGCCAATATCCTCATCCTGTTGTACTTCCACAGTGACATCTTCAATTTGAATATCAGCAACTGGACTGTGGGTGCTCCTTCCAGCACTTGCAGAGGGCGTGCAAATGGTGGAAGGAGTCACCTCTTCCCGTCCAGTGTTTGGAAGGTTAGGCAACGAAACCGCTGCCACACTTGGACTATCCTTGGGGATTTGTGATATCTTTGAATTAAAATGCACAGTTCTTTGCTGTGCTTTTGCCAGCTTAACTAGCTTCATTTTTTTAGTGGGAGGAGGGCTTCCATCATCATGTGAAGCTGAACAACTAGTCATGTACATAGGGAAGGATCTTAGCCATTCCTTGCCACTCTTTGTCATAAATGGCATATTGGCAAGTTTACATTTCTCTTCAGACAATTTAAATTTTGTAAGGTCATTTTACTGAACTTTGGCTTTTTGGATTTTACATGCCCTCTAGTATGACAATGGGCATCGCCCTCGACAGACGACATTGATGGCATGTCATCATCTATGTCATGACTAGTGGCAGCAGCTTCAGCACTAGGAGGAAGTGGTTCTTGATCTTTCCCTATTTTATCCTCTAATTTGTTGTCCTCCATTTATATGATATTGATATACATGCGGCTAAGGCGCACACAAACACAGAAAAATATTTTATTTTAATTTTTTGGGGTACTTTGGGGGTTACACCACCCTTCATCAGACCAGCCAGGCCTTGACTGATGACACGGGCGCACACTTGGCACTGTCACTTTGTTGATGCACGTGCAGCTAAGGCGCACACAAACACAGATTTTTTTTGCACTTGGGGGAGCACCCCTGATGGACAGAGCACCCCCTGGATAACACTTTTATGGAATCCAAAACACACGAGAATCAGACAGCGCAAGGATGATGTTTTACCTCTTTCTTATTTTTCTCTCTTACTGGTATGTTAGCACCCCCTGGCTTAAGTTCTCATTCTGTAATCTGTCCAAACACTCATCTGACGGGAAAACCTGAGCTGGACTCGGTTCCCGGCTCGGATCGGGGGGGCTTGGATTTCAGAAATCTGAACCCTCTCATCCCTAGTAAATACATCTCCATCAAAAGGCAAAATTACTGCATCAAGAAATCCTTATATACCATTTCTATTGACATAAATACAAAATGGCATAAAAAATTACTGGAAAATTAATTTGGGAATTATCATCCCTACATACTGATTTGTATGTCTTGCACCTCTCAGTCCATCTGCTACACTGAACTCTTTCACTCAAACCTGCCTTTTAACCTAACAAACCTATGACATCACTTCCTCCCAAATAGCTATTGGTAGTTAAATAACTCGTATAAAAGTCCTCCATTATTTATATTGCTGACTTTAATTTACAATGGCCTTGTACATAACATGTTCCACTAGTGAAGCGCCTAATGTAAACAAATGTTTTTATCTTCATTTATCGGGAATGTGTTGATTAACAAATCAATCCTGACAACCACCGTGATTAACCTTGTGGTTACATCAATGATTCAATGTAGAGGGTCCTAGGATAGACTTCAATGGATTTCCTCTCCATTGACATCTATGGGGAGACACACTGACCGCATACAGCCAATCAGTGAGCTGCTCTGATGGAGATGCCTGCTGATTGGCTGGTGGCTCCTTCAATGATGGGGCACATGTGTGCCCCGGTCATTTGCGCAGAGTAAAGGTATGTGTACACATAAATACCTTTACTCAGTCCACTTGGATTCGGGAACACTTGTGTTTTTATTTTAACCCTTTGGATGCCTACTTGGAGAAGAGGATGTGAAATACACATAGGAGAGGTGAGTATGTATTTTTTATATAGGTACCCCTATGGATTACTTTGGATACTAGGTGAGTATGTGTGATAGTGAGTGTGAGTTTGCATGTATGTTCCAATAAAATTTTACTTTCACAGTGTATTTTGTGTTTATTTACATATTGCTTTGGTTGTGGAACTACAACTGCCAGCAGGCCCATCATGCCCTGCATGCTGGTATTTGTGGTTCTCCAAATACTAGCATGTGGAGGAGGCTTGCTGGTATGTGTAGTTTCACAACTAAAGACAATATTTAACCATTTATTTTACACTACACACTAACACTATCAACCCGCCACCCACCACCCAGGGGTGGCAGGGATAGCCCCTACTCATTTTGATCCCCGTAATAGTAGGTACCAGGACAGGCTGGCAAGTTTGGGGCTGGTTACGCTTTAGGGGGCACCCTATGTCATTTTTTTTATATTATTTAACCCGTTTTTTACAGGTCTTAACACGCAAGCAGTTTACACATATCTCACTGATATGTGCAGGCTGCTTGCTTAGGTGAGTTTGGAAGAGAGAAGACACTGCAATCTTGGGTAAGTAATATCATCTAAACTCTCCTCTAAACTCTACTCTAAATTCGCAATTTGGAGGAAAAAACTCGATCTGCTTCACCATCGAAAAACTCACTTTCACCTAAACTCACTTCTTATTAAATTTGAGAGTTGTTAAAGGGAAAACTCACCCAAGTTTTGGTGAAGCAAAGTGAGTTTAAAAACTAAAAAACGAAATTCTTAGTAAATTTACCCCAAAGACTCAACATCACAAGTCATAAATATATAGCTATCCCTCCACTCCATTTTCCCCACCAATTGTAGAAATTGACTAGTATTCCTTATATAGGACTTTAGATTTATAACACAACCCTGTAAAAATTAATCAACAAATGAAGATAAATTTGTGGTGAGGGACCCAACACCTGAAACAATAGGATGACCAGGGGGTGATGTGAGGGACAATATGTGGGGATAATAGGATAGGGTAAAAAAATTCGTGAAATTCCTCTCTGGAGATGGACCCCTTGATCAGGACTTCTTCCAAAGATCCCTTAATCTTAAGTCCTATAAAAGGGATACTAGTCACTTTCTTCAATTGGTTGGGGATGTGGAGTGGCAGGATATCTATATATTTATGACTTGCGATTTTGAGTCTTTGTAAAATAACATACCACATATTGGTGGAGTGGAAGCTAGTCACCACTTCATGTCCCTGAACCCCGATCTAGATGACAAATGATGGAAATTTGTTCTTGTTTCAATTATGTTTATTGTTACACATAATTAATTTTGTTTTGATTCACAGTTTTTTTTTGTAACTGCATGGCACGGCCATGGGCACCAAGTTCGCCCCGAGTTTTGCAAACTTCTAAGTTGGGCTCCTTCAGGAGGAATACATGTGGGGTGGGCCATTCAGGGTGAACTTTATGCTATACGGGCATTATATAGATTATATATTCATTATTTGGGATGGGGAATTTGACACAGATCTTTCTTTTGACAACAAAACAAATAGGAGTGAGCTCTATAACATCCAAATTGTGAGATGGCTGGAATAATATATAGCAGTCGGGGTTTATCAAAAACCTTTGGCTTTAATCACATAAAAAGTTATATGTACATACATTTAAAGCAACAATATACGATATACTAATAGGATTGCTAGTGAATGCACTGCTGATCAATAAGACTATATAAATCTCTCAATCTAGATTAACATCAAGTATTCAATATAAGTATAAATAAAATATATTGTCCAGCAGGAACATATCATACTCACTAGCAATCCTATTAGTATAATGTATATTTTTGTTTAAAATGTATATGCATAAAACTTTTTATGTGATTAAAACCGAAGGTTTTTGATAAACCCTCACTGCTATATATTATTTCTGCCATCTCACAATTTGGATGTTATAGAGCTCACTCCTATTTGTTTTGTTGTCAAAAGAAAGATCTGTGTCAAATTCCCCATCCCAAATAATGAATATATAATCTATATAATGCCCATATAGCATAAAGTTCACCCTGAATGGCCCACTCCACATGTATTCCTCCTCAAGGAGCCCAACTTAGAAGTTAGCAAAACTCATGGCGAACATGGTGCCCATGGCTGTGCCATGCAGTTACAAAAAAACTGTGAATTAAAACAAAATTAATTATGTGTGTTTTGTTGTCTATTGAATTTATATTTAGGTGTTCACACACCTATAAGTGTTGACATGCAGCTGTAGAATTTTATTAGGAGACAAATAGGTTCTCTATGTTTTGATATACTAGTGATTGGAGAGACTCTTAGGAGTATAACTAGCACCGTGGTCAATTGTTGCTATATTTTGTACAGCTCTTTCTTTTGTCACATACCTTAATTCTAACACTTTTGGTTTTTCTTTTACACATACTTTTCATCCTACCCACATTAACTTTATGGACATTGCCCTCTCGATCAGGGATCAATCTGTCCAAACAATAACCTGCTGGAAAGAATGTGACTGTAACAATTAACTGAATTATTACAATTTTTATCATATGAAATGGAAGAATAATATTCCAAAAGGTCATTATTTTAGGATTAAATGCAATTGCACAAATACTTGAGATTTTTATGAACAAGCCAGAACACTTGCAGTTGCCTTTTTAGATCAAGGCTACCTCATGAGCCTTTTATAGGAGGCATTCTCAGAGGTAGATGTGTTATCTGATAAGAAACATTGATACAAAGTGTAGAGCTAGTGAGGTCTCTCAATATGTATTTAATTTGTCTTTTGATTCCAATTTTAATTTTTGTTCAGATCAGGTAAGGAGGGTTCTGTGGAAGAACTACCCAATACTTAAAATGGATAGAATATTAGCACCATACCCTGAGAGTGAGCCACTAGTGATTTTCAGAAAAGCTAGGAATCTTAAAAACCATTTCTCTCCTAGCCTCTTTATGAGACCAAAAGAGGACGTTGAAAGTTGGATTATTAATTGGTTATAAACTAGACCTAATGATTGCTTCAAATGTGGGAAATTGGCATGTATCACATGCAAGTTTATTAATCATAAAAATATGGATTTCCTTTCCTCAATGTTTAATATAAGGTTTCCTATTGAACATTATATCAATTGCCAAACTACATATGTGATTTATCTTATCACCTTTATATGTGGAAAACAATATATTGGATGCACTATCAGAACTCTTAATATGAGATTTTTAGAACACAGGAGGAATGTATTAAAGGCCAATGCATTACATAGTATTTCTTGCCATGTTATAATAGAACATACGGGAGATTCTAATGCCTTCTCATTACAAGGAAGGGAATACGTTCCACCCACTACCAGGGGAGGGGACTGATTTATTAAACTAGCCAAAACAGAAGCATACTGGATTTTTGCTATAGGCACTTTAACACCAGGGGGGCCCAATGAGAACATTGAGCTCAATAATATCTTATTTGAGGTGGATATTATGTTCAATTTAGTATTGTGTTTTATGGGTTGTCAGTCTCACTAAATATTATTCATTATAATTGTAGAATAAAAATAATTTAAAATATTATTTATGTAGGTTTGTTCTGTGGTGGGCGATGAACCCGGGTCCAGTGGTTTCGTGTGCGGTCCTCCTCCTTATTGAGCCATGGAGGCTCTATAATCTGTGGTGCTTAGTTTCTTTTATCTTCTCTTGAGCAATTTGTTTAGTATCAGCTAATATAATAATTTATTGCTTATCTTAAACTAAAATAAGATCGATTTATCCATTTTTAGTGTTCTGTCTAATAAATATATATTTAGAAACAAAATGAAAATATATAAAACTAATTAAATGTTTCCTATGTATGTCCAATTTGTGTCCTTTAATTCTAATATTAAATTAGCCTTTTTACTATTGTGCTCTTTTAGTGACATTATTGTCACATTCGTGTTCAAGTTGTCCAAAAGGTTATTATCATTATGTAACTATTATATGTGTTTTAAAAAATATACCGGATATGTACCTAAGTTTCTAAGTGTCAGCTCAGGTGGATTAATGATAATCATGTGATACAGATTACCTAATTTATATTTTGGAGATTTGGATTGGTTCTTGGAAATAAAGAGGGTTATTTAAGGCACCTCAGACTCAGACTCTTTATACCAACCCTTTGAGAAAACCATCACATGACAGAAACACATCAGAGACTTATAATTATTACCTATCCACTGCTTGATCATTACATCATCTCCAGCTGGACTGATCGTGGCCCAATCTGTGCATCATGGCAAGGCAGATATTATTCTAAAGTATGTGGCACTATTCTCTGGAGCTCCTCTGTTCTTATCTGCAGCTGGACAGGGAGCTGGATTGGTCTACTTCACTCAGCCAAGAGATGTCGGACAGCAGGCAGCATACCAGTCTTATTCCCCAGGACTCATGTGGGAAGTGTAAACTGGGTAATTATCCCAGGACTATAATATCTATGCTTACACTGGTGTAAGCTATATTACAGCTATATTTTGACACTCATTGACTTTGTTATTATCAGCCACATGCCTTTTTGCTACAAATTGCTTACAAGTTACAGAGACCCTTATTAAGCTGTATCAGACCAGCTCATTGTGGTCAAGGATGCAATTTTATTGGAGTCTCTATCTGTTTAAACTGAAAAGTGGACACATCATCTATTGATTGTGGAATACAAACTAATATCAGTGCCTGGATAGATAACTTGAAAATGTTCTAATGTTCCTTTTATATATGATATTTGATTTGTTTTGTATCCGGTACATGTTTTCATTATTTTGTTTATGTACATTTTTCTTTTTAATAAATAAATGTATGTGTGATTATACTTTGTGCACCCTTAAGTGATTTACATTCATTCACTTACATATACAATTCCCAATCTGTACAAAGACATTATAAAAACCTTTATTAATGTCCTCCAAAATGTCATTGTACCCCCTGTCCACTTAAACACAGATATGTGGACAAGGGAGACAGGGCAAACTAAAGATTACATGTCTGTGACAGCCCACTGGTTAGGTGTATTGCCTTAAACAGTGCAAACATCAGCATCTAACAAATGGCAGCTCACTCAGAGTTAGGCTACTCTGTGTATAACTGGTTTCACTAAGAGGCATACCGCTGAGAACCTCTTAGAAACACTCAGGGAATTCATTGCAAAATGGCTTACCCCACTGGGACTCTCCTCGGGATTTGTGATTTCTGACAATGTCAGCAATATTGTGCGAGCATTGCATGTGGCCGAATTTGAACACATCCCATGTTTTGGTCACACAATTAATTTGGTGGTGCAACATTTTTTTTAAAAATGACAGGGGTGTGCAGGAGATGCTCTAGGTGGCCCGTAAGATTTCTGGACATTTTCGACATTCAGCAACTATGTGTCAAATATTGCAGAACCAGCAAGAACTGTTGAATTTGCCCTGCCATCAGCTGAAGCAATAGGTAGTAACTATGTGGAATTCTACCCTCTATATGCGGATGGAGGAGAAGCAAAAAGCCATCCAAGGCTACACTACAACCTATGATATAGGGAAAGGAGCGGGAATGCACCTTAGTCAAATGCAGTGGAGAACAAAATCTGTGTTGTGCAAGGTTCTCAAAACCTTTGAAATTGCCACATGTGAAGTTAGTTCAGACACTACCAGCTTGAGTCAGGTCATTCCCCTACTTAGACTTTTTCAAAAGCAGCTGGAGAAACCAAAGGAGAAGCTGAAACAAAGAGATTCCGCTAGGTATGTTGGACTGGTAGATCAAGCCCTTCATTCGCTTTGCCAGGATCCAAGGGTCATCAATCTCTTGAAATAATATATCACTATATTTTGGCGACCATACTTGATCCTAGGTTTAAGTCATACCTTGTGTCTTTCTTTCCAATGAACATAAATCTGAAAAGATGCAAAGTGCTGTTGTTGAAAAAAATGTCAGGTCAAGCGGCACGTGACACGGAAGCATCTCCTCCTTCAGTTTCTGCAACTGCCAGGAAAAACTACATTTTGCTGGTGGTGATGCAAACCAGTCAGCAAAAACTAATGACATCTGGTTGGGTCTCAAAGAATTGCCTACAATGTGTGACATGTCTACCGTGACTTTGTCTGATACGGTCACCATTCAGAGAAGGGTGGATGATTATTTTAGGGATAGTATCCAAATAGGTATATCAGACAGTCCATTTCAATACTGACAGGAAAAAGAGGCAATTTGGAGTCCCTTACACAAACTGGCTTTGCTGTACTTAAGTTGCCCACCCTCCAGTGTGTACTCTGAAAGAGTTTTAAGTGCAGCCGGGAATCTTGTCAGTGATCGGCATAGGAGTTTACTTCCCCAGAATGTGGAAAAGATGATGTTCATCAAAATTAATTACAAATTCCACAAAGAAAAACTTTACCAGCAATTAAGTAAAAAAACTACAGAAGCATCTGTAATTGGGGATTCCAGCGGGGATGAATAAATATTGTGTGAAAAAGAGGAAGTACACACTGATGAGGATGATGATAATGATGATGTCATCTGATCTTACCTATGTTGTAAAGCCAGTTTGTGTATGGGATCATTGCCACCAATATCCACTGCGTATTGGCAGCTTGTTTTGTTGGACGGTCCAAAAAAAACAATAATTTCAGCCACAAGTGGCAATCCCTGTCGCTGAAGTGATTGGTTTGTTAAACTGTGAATGTCCTATTTCATATATACAACATAAGTGTGGGTGGGAGGACCCAAAGACAATTCCATCTTGCACCTTTTTCCTTTTCATTATGTGCTGTTTGGGGCATTGCTGCCTGACATTTTTAATGAATGTCCAGAAATTGTAATGGCCACAGACAGCATCTCCTGCATGCTCCTTTCATTTTTTTCAAAGATAATTCTAAACCAACTGCTGCTTGTTGTGTAAACTCGGCGGCACAAGTCGCACAACAGTGACAATCAGCCAAGAGTTCTCAGCCCTTAATGCTGCAACATGGCCTAAAGGCCACATTCTGCTGCATGGTCCAAAGGCCACCTGTCATCACTCCTCACCAGCCCTCAAGGCTGTTACAGCCAAACTTGCTAAGAGTTCCAGCCCTCAAGACTATTGCAGGACTGGTTCCTTTTCATAGCTCTGTATTCCAGTACTACTCAGCCCAGAGGCTGCACCAACAATTAACTATCAACTATCAATTCTTACCTTAGCCAGTGGCTGCACCAATTATCAAGTATCAACTATTCTTACTTCAGCTAATGGCTGCACCAATCATCAAGTATCAACTATTCTTACTTCAGCCAGTGGCTGCGCCAACTATCAATTCTTCAGCCAGTAGCTGCACCAATTATTAGGTATCAATTATTCTTACTCCAGCTAGTGGCTGCACCAACTATCAATTCTTACTTCAGCCAGTGGCTGCACCAGTTATCAACTATCAATCCCTCTTTCAGTTTAATGACTATATCAGTATTCAACTATCAATTCTTCAATCCTCATGGAGTACCCCAACCATCATCTTTGCACAGTCCTCAACTTTGTCACTCAGGTTTGAGCCAGCTACTGTAGCTTGATGCAATCTTTTGGCCCTTAACTAGATGAAAAAAAATCAATCTTGTGAGCTGTGAGATGGTCATAATTGACTGTAAATAAATGTTATTGAGGTTAATAATACTGTAGGAACAAAAACAGGCCCATTTGATGTGATTTTAGCTGTTTTTATGATTTTTTTAAGAAAAAAAATCCAGATCCAAAACCTAAACCAAAAAACAAAACACATATGGAGGTTTTGGCAAAACCAATCCAGATCCAAAACCAGGGGAGATCCATATCCAAAACCAAAACACAATGGTCAGCGCACATCCCCAGTTCCATGGCACAACTTAGAGGTTTGAATGGCGTGCTATGAGCAACAAAGTAGCTGGGCCTATGTGTAGTCCAGCACCGGTGATGAAATGGGTGTTGCTGGTGATACATGGGCCGAGACTGGGAATCCATGTTGTAGCCAGTTATACCTTTTCCACTGTCCCAACAACCATACCATTTTTTTAATATCCATTTTCAACATCGGTCAGTTCCATTTACCTTTAGTGGTTTCCTCCCTGCAGGCCACGCACACCACATGGTTATTTAGGCACTCCGCAGGGGTTTTCCAAGAATCCCAATTTTTCCACAATGACAATATCTTATCCATCCTACAAATCTGCCGCCTGAGCAGTTAGTCAATTCACATATGGGCAGCAGACTTTTTCCATCTCATAGCAGCCACCCAGCCCTTATTACCCTTTGCAGGCTGCTCACGCAGCACCCAATGCTGGGCTACAGGTTTCAGGTGGCCTAGTTTCCAGATTCATTGGGTATACACTATCCTTCCACCTCCACACCCCCCACCCCCTGGTTATTGAGTCAATGTCTCCTGCAGTTTTAACAGTTTTTGTTTCTACCCTTGATGTTTTACCTAGCGGTACAGCTGCACCTCTGATTCTGGAGGAGGTAGTCCAGAGCAAGAGAGTAGACGGATGTTTTGTGACAAAGTGGGATCAGCGGGGGACATTTCTGTGGAGGCCTCAGAAATTTCAATGGAGCTTATAGTCCGGTCCGGAATTGGTGAGCATATGGTTGCACAAGCTTCTGACAGTTCTATATGATTCCTCTGCTAGCAGGGAATCGTGGGATTCACCCAGGCATCTGGCAAATTGGCAACATTAATTGCACAGTGCATTGTTAAAAAAACAGCAAAGAGCAAGGGTTCGGGTAGTACAACTGCACCTGCCAAAGCGGCACCATATTCTGATATTTGTGCATTGCGCATATATACGACTGTAACTCGGGGGCTGAGAAAGATGATTAGAGAGAAAATAAAAAATAAAACAGGGGAAGTGCATAGTCGTGTTTACCTTCACTGAGGATATGAGGCAAGGTTTTGAGAAGTTCAAAAAGACTGGAAGCGAGGGTGAGAATTCCTTTAGGAGTTACCATCATTAGTTATGGGGCATCGTGGTTTTTTCAGCATGTTACATGGAATCCAGGCCTGGGGAGCACATGAACGTGCTTAAATTAATTTATTTGGTTTATGAAATGTTCATGAATTCCAGGGGGTACGTTTGAAGACATTATGATGAAAAATGTAATTGTAAGCAGGATGGGAACTCGGTTATGCCTTTAGGCTTCAAGGATGTTGAGGTGTAGTTGGAGGTTACTCAGCAGAGTAAAACTCCCTGAGAAAATTAATTTAAGAAGCCTAATGTGACAGTGAATGGCAGTCCTGGCTATGTGGCTAAGGGTAAGTGTTTTGCCTTCAATGATGCTAAGGCCCGTATTCAATTAGCCACGAAAAGTCAGAATCTGCTAAAAAGTTTTGCGGATTACATAATTTTGCCAGGTGGAAACTTTTTGCCGTATTCAATTGCAAAGACTTTTCGCGTAATCGGAAAGTCAATGCAATGTAATAGGTAAAAAACATTCACCTCTGAATAGGTGGCGAAAAGAAGTGCAAAATTACTATTTTGGGGTGCAAAGGTGGGAAAACCACTTAGCACCCTTGGGACAGCCCCTCAAAGAATAGCTGCGGCAAAAAGTCCATAAAAAAATGTGTAACACCACAAAAAATTACTCTGAAAAGGGAGTGAAAACGTCCAAAGTTGGGGTGCAAACATAAAAAGTAGCAAAATAGACTTTATGGGGCTCTGCAAGTATGGGGAGGTGTTTTTCTGATTGCAAGTGCTTGCTAAAGGGGTGTTTTTTACATTTTTTAAATCAACAATTTACCTACTTTAAACTATGTTTACACTCATTTTCAAGTACCCCACTCCACTCATTTCCAGTCTATTCTGAACACCTCACAATATTGTTTTTAGGCCAAAAGGTTGCACCGAGGTAGCTGGATGACTATGCTAAGCGACACAAGTGGGCGACACACAGGGCACAAAGCAGCATACCCCTACAACACACAGCAAAGCCCCTGTAAAAATTATTTTAATGAAGGGCAGCATAGACCACACAGGACAGCTCCTGTACAAATTATTTGTATGATCGTACCGCTACAGCAGACAGAGTAGCCCCTGTAAAAATTATTTGTATGAGCGTACTCCTAAAGCAGACAGGACAGCCCCTGTAAAAATTATTTGTATGAGCGTACCCCTACAGCAGAAAAGGCACCCCCTGGACAACACAGCACTACAGCCATCCAGCCAGCTTCTATGGACAAGGACAACAGTAGCCAGTCATCCCCTATGTATATATTGTTATGGACAACAGTAGCCAGCCAGCACTTATGTATATATTGTTATGGACAACAGTAGCCAGCCAGCCAGTCCAGCTTTTCACACTGGGGGTGGGTGAAGAGAGCATCCCTGAAGGACAGAGCACCCCCTGGACTATACAGCACTATAGCCAGCCTCTATGGACAGGACAACAGCCAGCCCCTATATGGACAAGATCAACAGTAGCCAGCCAGCCCCTATGTATTGTATTGTATATGGACAACAGTAGCCAACCAGCCCCTATGATCAACATCAGCAACAGCTGCCAGCTCCCTCCCTCTTCACAGTAGCCAGTCAGCAGTACTTTATTATTTTTTATTTTTATAACTAACAGTCTTCACACAACACTGAGCTCCCAGCTCCCTCCTAACTCTGTATACTCCACAGCCAGAATGAAAAATGGCGGCGATCATGGGACCTTTATAGAATCCAATACCCGTGAGAATCCGACAGTGGGATGATAATGTTTTGCCTCCATTCAGATCCGAGCCAGGTGGGAAAACCCGAGCCTGACTCAGTGCCCGACTCGGATCGGGGGGGTTCGGATTTTAGAAATCCAAACCTACTCATCCCCACTAATTATACTTTACAATTATTTACTTATGCGACTGGTTCTTCAATTTTTGGGGAATTTTTTCAAGGGATCTGTCGCCAACTTGCTGATACTGGAGCTTTTCCAGTAATTGGGGCTGTGAAGCTTTTGGCCACCAGGTTGTTAGACTATCGTAATCCAGTGTGACAATTTGGGGGTGGTTCACGCTATTAACATCAGTGCTCCTATTTCCCCTGTCTGTTAAGGTATTTAGGCCCTGATTCAGAGCCGGGCGCTCTGACAGAGCGCTCACTTTGAATCAGGGCCGTCCTTCCTAATTTTAGAGTGGCCTCCTGGCCTCTCGCATAGCTGTGGGTCTTGACCATCGCGACCATCGGGCTTGCTACGAGACCCTTGTGGTAGGGTCTCATTACCGCAAGCCCTGGAGTGCTTTCGGCTCTATCAGAGCTGAGAGAACTCCCACTGATATTACTTGTGATGTCAGTGGGGCCGGCCCCAGATGGTAGGCGTTCCCATGGGAACACCTCCATCTGGGCAGCCATGTCCCCAGTACGCCCACCAAAGGGGGTGTGCTGTCACTCACCATCGACAGCACGCCCCCTTTGTAGCAAGGCCCAAAGCGACGGCTTGGCCATCGCTATCCGGGTCTCGTGCATGCGCATGACGGAGCCGGCTCCCTCGTGCGCATGCGCTCTGGGCCAACATTAACCCACTTGCGAGTGCTCAGCGCTCGTGATCAGGTCTGAATTAGGCCCTTAGTTCTTAGGTGTTTGCAATTTAATATAATTTTTCTGTAAAGCATGTGCCAGGGATTAAAAACAAGGTAGTGGGTGCCTTGCCTAATGTTCTCGTTCTTATGAGAAGGCATACACTGTAGTTGGCTGGCCCATAAATCTTTATCACCATCTACTTTGTGGGCTTATACAGCTAAATGGCAAGGCCGGGAGTCATACCAGGATAAATATGGGAGATGGGCAAGTCAAAGAAGAATTGCTTGTTAGCTGTAGTAGGGGATTACTACCAAGGAGAGAGATTTAAGGCAGGCATGTCTGCTGCGCTGGCGAGTATCGCATTTTATTTTATTCATTTTTTATCAATTTCCTGATCCCACCAGGTCATTTGTGCTGTCTAAAGCTGGCCACACATCTAATGATTATCTGTCCAACCAGCCAACTAGTTGATTGGTTGGAATGAAAATCTGGTAAGGTATGTAAGCAAATGACAATCAGCAATTTGCTCCCAAATGGACAAAAACTGTTGTTTGAACAAATTGTTTAGATCAAACATTTAACAAACTTGTCTGAAAAACGACCATTTTCATCTGTTTTCTGGCATTTAGGAGCAAATTGCTGATCATCAGTTACTCCCATACATTACCAGATTTTCATTCCAACCAATCAACTAGTTGGCTGGTTGGACAGATAATCTTTAGATGTGTGGCCAGCTTAAGGCTCTAAAGGATTGGGCCAGGAAGAGCTGGGCGCCGAACATGGATAGCCATGTGGGGGGAAGAGTTAGGCTTAGGTTTAGTCACCCCCCTGGGAGGTTATGGTTAGGCTAGGGGAGGGGTGATTAGGGTTAGGCACCCCAGGGGGGAGGTTAGGGTTAGGCACCCCCACGGGGGACTTAGGTTTAGGCAGCGGGGAAGGTGGGGTTAGGTTTAGGCACTTAGAGGGGGGATTGGGGTTAGGCACTGGGGGGAGGTTAGGGTTAGGCACCCCTAAGGGGTAGAATAGGTTAGTAAGTACTTACCTGTTGACGATCGGGATTTTCAGCCTTGTCGGCCTGACATTGTCAGGATTTGCATTCGGCGGTAAATAATACCAGTTCCGCCCAGAGACGTCCCATCTCCATAAGTATTGCTCTTCATGGGGAAGTAATAGATCCAGCCAGGGAATAGGCAGAGGCTATTCTTTATAATAAGACTGACACAGCAGTAACTAATAGATCAGCTACCCGGGAAATAGAGAAATCTGCCTACTACTGCTGTAGGTACTCGGGAATACAAGTTCTCTAAGTGAACTACTTGTAATGTACCCTTGTCTGTGTATGTACGACCAACCTACTATTTATATTATCAAAGAATCTATGTTTAGCTGCTGACACAGTAATGTAGCATTTCCCATGCAGATACAGCACAGATACAGCACATTCACACACAGAATATAGGCATGCTGTATTTCATTTTAATCAGCAGATTTGCATTACTGTGCAAATAAGGAACATTGGAAGCTAAAAAGTTACACGAAAGACGCTCTGTGCTTCTGAGTCACACAGCGCTCACACTTTATATTTAAAGCGACTTGAAGTGCACGGAGGTAAGATGTATGTGGACACATCTGTGGTTAAACCCGGATTAACTCTCCAGCTTAGTATATATTGTGTACCACCGAGAGAACGCTTGGCCAAAAGAGTGTAACCTTATACAAGGAGGTTATTATAGTAAGTTACTGATATTCTAATTAAATGTTAACATTAGTGTGGTTAGTGCGGTAGGTTATATTGTTGTATTATAGGATTAGGAAAGTAGAATAAACTCACCAGTGAGTGTACCAAATGAAGAATCCAGGTTACTCTTACAGTACAAACACTGAATAAGTTCCTGTTAAATAAACATTCATCTCCAGTCTTTGTACTGTGAGTGATATGTAAATGTTACTGTGAAAAGTTGCCTTCTAGACAATTTGTATTGTGAGAAGCCTTTTATGTTTAAGTGATTACTCTATTTCTTTCAGAGCTAATCTTTATGTGAACGCATTCGGTATGAAATACCGGTATCCTCATGTCCGGCAGTTCAAATCCCGGCAGCGCCAGCCCGACATGGAAGGACATCCCGATCATCTAGAAGGTAAGTATAGACCAACCTAACCCTAACCTTCCTTTAGGGTGCCTAACCCTAACCTCCCCCCTGGGCCTAACCCTAATCCCCCTCTAAGTGCCTAAACCTAACCCCCCTTTCCCTGCTGCCTAAACCCCAGGGGGTGCCTAACCTTAAGTCCCCCCTGGGCATGCCTAACCCTAACCCTCCCTCCCCCTAGCCTAATCCTAACCTCCCAGGGGGGTGCCTAACCCTAAGTCCCCCTGGGAGCCCTAAACCTAACCCTCCTCCCCCGCAGCTTCCGTGCTCAGCGCTCGGCATCCCAGTCTCCCGGCATGGGTTAGCTAACCCTCACCGAGATTCTGTAGTCTAGATGCCGGCGGTTGGTATTGTGACCGCCAGCATCATGAACGTATCCCATGTGAACAAAGAAATTCTACTTAAAAAAGGTTATTGTTCTGGGGTTAAAGTCCTTCCCTCTCTGTAGGAAGATAATGTGAACCAAACGGAGCAAAGGTTACACACTTACCTGGGCCCATTCATTGTTAGGGGCACACAGGGGTCACCTAATATTCACCAAACTAGATGAGATTGTTTCCTTGAGCCCTTCTCTTACCTATTGAAAAGAGCAACACAAACAGATCCCTCTTCCTGTTCTGACCTGCTGTGTGCACATGCCTGGGTGGCACTGGGGCCGGTTCAGGGGTTTAAAAAGCAGCTACTTGGTGGCTCAGGTAAGCGTCTAAACATTTCTCTACACAATGTGGTAATGTTGAGGCTTATATCCCTAAAGGCATTGCTTTGATTTTGGAGCATTCTCGAGAAGCTTTCCTGAAAATTAATGTTAGCATTTGTTTGTGCCTCAAGCACATGGTCATTTGATTCCAAGATTCTGGCCAGATTTTCCAGATTTGAATTCATATTAGACTGATTGTTACTGACATTGTCAGTTAGCTGAGTGATGCTGGCAGTAATGGCTGAGAGGCTTCTGTTACGCTTAGACAAATATGTGTTCATTTGTATCAATGGTCTCATTTTTGTGTATCTTAGTCTCACATGATGGTCAATGAAAGCAGCCATGGAGGTGAGGAAGGCAGAGGCAGTATTTTGATTAGTAGGTGGCTCTTGTAAGTGTGGGCTTGGTGGGAATCTGAGCCATAACTAGATGTTTTGTTGCCCTGTGCCAGAAAGAGCTTTGGTGCCCCTCCATCATAAACAGGGACAGTGCAGGACAAAAATCTGGGTGATCTCATAGGAAAAGGGCATGGCCACACTATAGTACCCCCAATTTACATTATGCTACTTAGGAGTGCCCCTTATTCATATTACACTATAAAGTAGTGTCCCTTATACGCATTACAATAAACAGTAGTAGTGCCCCTTACCCTTTATGCCACACAGCAGTAATGACCCTTACCAATTATGACCACACAGTAGTAATGCACCTTACACATTATGCTCCACAGTACAAATTCCTCCATTACACATAATGCCACACAGTACAATATCCCCAAATACACATTATGCCACACAGTACAAATTCCCCAAATACACATTATAGCACATGGTACAAATTCCCCAAATACACATTATGCCACAGTACAAATTCCCCAAATACACATTATAGCACACGGTACAAATTCCCCCATTACACATTATGCACACAGTACAAATTCCCCCATTGTACATTTTGCCACACAGTACAATATCCCCAAATACACATTATGCCACACAGTACAAATTCCCCAAATACACATTATAGCACATGGTACAAATTACCCCATTACACATTATGCCACAGTACAAATTCCCCAAATACACATTATAGCACACGGTACAAATTCCCTCATTACACATTATGCCACACAGTACAAATTCCCCCAATACACATTATGCCACACAGTACAAATTTCCCCATTACACATTATGCCACACAGTACAATTCCCCATTACACATTATGCCACCAGTACAAATTTCCCCATTACACATTATGCCACACAGTACAATTCCCCATTACACATTATGCCACACAGTATAAATTACCCCATGACACATTATGCCACACAGTACAATTCCCCATTACACATTATGCCACACAGTACAATTCCCCATTACACATTATGCCACCAGTACAAATTCCCCAATTACACATTATGCCACACAGTATAAATTACCCCATGACACATTATGCCACACAGTACAAAACCACACAGTGCACATTATGCCACACAATATAAATTTCGCCATTACACATTACTAATGTAGACCTACATCTGCCTCTACGTATAAAACACATAAGGGTGTTGCCTTTCCCTTTCAATCACCTTCTGAGGGTCTCAATGGTGAACATTAAAGAACTATTGCTATTATAGAGACTCTCCACCTCATTATATAGTTAATATTTGACTTTGATTGACGGAGATTTATTGTTTATTTTTGTTTCATATACACATATCTGTTGTGGATAACACGGTGAGAAAATCACTACTCCATCCAAAAAACATCTATGAGGAACAGCTTCTAAGCACAAATTATTTGACCCTCTCATTTGTATATTCATTTATATAGCACAGTCTCTGAAATGATAGACGCTGATTGTTTGCTTTGGCCAATTTCTCCTCTTTATCTCTGTCCAAGATTTGCTACATCTCCCCCTCAGACTGTGGACACAGTATATATATAGTTTTAGAGTTACAGTATAACTAGTTGCCAGTGTAGGATTTAATAAAGTCAGATACCAGCAACTACCTAGTCACATATGCTGTGTACAGGACATGAGAGCCTATAGTAAAGTCTTGTCTATAAATTATATTGTTTCCATTTGTGAAAGTGAATAATGATCTTATTTGAAAAAAATTGCATTAAATTCCATCCCAAAAAGTGAGATAAAATGGAAAACAGATTATCATGCTTATAGATCAGAAACTGAAATATATAACAAGCTACAGTCACCAGATATTACAGACAATTCCCCCCCTCCCCCATTATTAAAAGGTGATATCTGTTTATTCAAACTATTGTTTTACCCAATAAAACAAACAATGAAAGTACTGGCAGCTACTCTGATCCCTCATGAGATGATGTCTCAATAAACAGGACACAAATATATATATTCGGGATATGCAAATGAAGTGACATCATTGCGGTTGGTCAATCCGTTATTGGTAGTCCACATTGTCACGTCCTCAGCACATGGTATAAATAGCACAAGCACATTTATAAATCTTCATCTATGCACCAGGAGGGAGAAATCTGAGCGGCAGCCTGAAGCTATCTGAGGTACGCTGATAAGGGTGAGGGTACTGTAGCTGGAAATTATACTTTAGTTACCCTTTCATATATGATAGGAAGGTTGGTACATACAAGTAAATCATTCTCCATGGTTTCAAAGAATTATAGTTGTTTCTGCGTCATTCTGTTATCGCCACTGTAATGTATATGGGGGAGGCATTGTCCAAAAGGGGCTTTTAGAAAACAAATTCAGGACTAATAAACATTGTCATGCGCCCTTCCAATCAAAGCTATATACAACGTGGCCATCATTAATGTTCCCCTATCCATGCCTGTCTATAGCTCTAATCATTAGGTGAAACGCCACCAAATTCAGTAAGTCTGTTATTCATGGCATGGGGGGAAGGAATCTCTGGAAAAAGACGCAGTTCTAAAATTTGCCGATAGGTATGGCGCGTTACAAGGTAGAATGCACGGAAAGGGACCAGTGGTGGCTCCAGGGAGTGGGGTTGCAGTTCAGTCTAAAATTAAAGTAGAGGAGCTACACCAACAGCCAGTGAGTCCCAGCCATCTATGTTTGGCAGCGTGTGAAATGGCAGTTGGTGTTTCTGTCCTATTTGCTTTTTTGACTGCGCTGCAGCCGCCTCTGAAAGGGCCCAACAAATTACTGGGAAGAACCTAAAAATTAAAATATAAAATAATTTTTTCTCTTAGCAAAAACTGAAAAAAAAACCTGAACTTGAAAATTGTTGTCCCACTCTAATTACAAAAAGCCCACACTGCACTTGAGAGCAAAAAATGTTTTTGCGCTTTTCCACGTGTTAGTTTAATTTCTACTTTGGTTATTACGAAGTGGAAACATTAAATTTGAAATGTAATTGTGCTTTCTCTTAGTTACTATTTTGTTACCTTTTCATGCATTTTAGTCTGTATGGTGCCATATTTTCCCCTATCGACAGATTCTGGAACTTATTTTTATTTTTTTCACGGAATCCCTTACTTATGCCATGTATGGTATACAGGTACTTACTACTTGGCGGGAGTCTGTCTTTTAGTTATACTGTAGCTGCAGACAGATCTGAATAGGGGACCTGGAGGAGAATTCATTTTTTTTATAAAATGACTTTTATTTGCATGTTTATCCCCTCATTTCATTATCACATTAAGGGTGGGATTTACTAAAGCCTAAAATGTGGTCAAAATAAAAAAGCATTTTCAGTGCTTTGGACGCATTCCCATGTTTGCCGAGCTCTGGAATGAGGTACATTCCAGTGCTTGAACCCGGTAAGCTATACACAATAGAACCTATGTGTTTCTTATCACAGTATGCTTTGAATGATCCATTTGGATCCCTCCCAATACCCCTGGTGGACCGGGCGTCATACAACGTATGTGCAGAGTGACCTCTATTGCAAAGGACAGCTTATATTGGGATAGCTCACTTTTGCGATTTCAATCACATTTCTATGTACATGCTGGCATTATTAATGCCGGTATTTACAAAATAAGTGACAGGATATACCACATCCACGATGTGATACTCAGTACATACTGCCCGAAATGTTCAATTTTTTTAAGCCATCAGGCTTCATGTAAGCTGTGGTTTTATGGTGGGTTGCAGCGGTGGCGGGCTGAGCCGGGGGGCAGGGTGCCATGTGCCCCCCAGGCCGCTCTATTGCTGAGCATCGCGGGCCACCTTCTCAAGAAGCAAAGAGGCTCTGGTTGGGAAACAATAGACCCCATGGTGGCTTGGGGGCTGCAATTCAGATTCCATGTGGACTAGCTGTCAGCATTGAGTCTGCTGGAAATGTCCCTCTAAATATTTCCACTGCCTAGGTGGAGATAGATGCTAGAGGTCCTACTTGACCTCGAGCATCTGTCAGGGAGCACATTGCAATACCCGGAGGTGCGCGGGTGCCGTCATGACGTCACCCGCGCATATGAAGAGCCTGCGTGTCCGCGCCTGCAGAGCTGGATCAAGTTAGATCCAGTCAGCACGGCAGCAGGAGTGACAGACAGTCCGGAAGACAGCCACAAGAAGTAAGGTAAGTACTGGTGGTGAGGAACAACTACAGGGGCACTACTTTAAGGGCCTCAACTACAGGGGGCATCTCATATGGGCTCAACTACAGGGTGCATGACATATGGGCATAACATATGCTCAAGTACAGGGGGCACTGCATGTGGGCACAACTACAGGGGGCACTGTATATGGGCTCAACTAAAGGGGGCACTGCATATGTGCACTACTACAGAAGTCACTGCATAAAGTGCACTATAACAGGGGTCATTGCATAAGGGGCACTACAACAGGGGTCATTGCATAAGGGTCAGTACAACAGGTGGAATTGCAAAAAGAGCACTGCTACAAGGGTCATTGCATAAGGGACACTGCTACAGGTGGCATTGCATAAGGAGCACTGCTACAGGGGGTGTTGAACAACGGACACTGCTACAGGGGGCATTGCATAAGGGATGCTGCTTCAGGGGGCATTGCATAAGGGACACTGCTACAGGTGGCATTGCATAAGGAGCACTGCTACAGGGGGTGTTGAACAACGGACACTGCTACAGGGGGCATTGCATAAGGGATGCTGCTTCAGGGGGCATTGCATAAGGGACACTGCTACAGGTGGCATTGCATAAGGAGCACTGCTACAGGGGGTGTTGAACAACGGACACTGCTTCAGGGCACATTGCATAAGGGGACCTGCTGCAGGGGGCATTGCATAAGGGGCACTGCTGCAGAGTACCTGCAAAATGGGCACTGCTACAGGGGGAATTGCATAAGGGGTGCTGCTACAGAGGGTATTTCATAAGGGGACCCTGCATAAGGGGCACAACTACATGGGGACTACTATAGGGGGCACTGTATAAGGAGCACTAACTTGATACACACAGTTTACAGGTTATACGCTTTGTTACCAATAATCTGGTTGTATACAGACATAGAAACTGTGCAACCTGTCTTGAGCTGAGACAGACCAGCAAAAGTGGAGAGGAGGGTTGGTAGAAGTAGATCTCTCAGGGTGGGATGTAATGGGTGCTATTAGGTGTATTATTTAATGTGACATAATATGTCATAAAGGTCATTACTGTGGGGTATTGTGTTATAAGGGACATAATGTGTAAGGAGCATAACGATGTGGCATAATGTGTTATAGGGGCATTACGGCATGGCATAATTTAATATCATGGCATTATTGTGTGTCATTATGTGTTATACGTGGCATTATTGAGTGGCATAATGTGTAAGGGGCATTACTGTGCTGCATAATGTGTAAGGGGCATTACGGTGTGGCGTAATGTGTTATATGGGCATTAAGGTCTGGCATAATTTGTTAGAAGGACCATAATGTTAAACCATCTTTGTACGGGCTGCTACTCATGGGCCAGTGCTGTGGACTCGCCGCCCGGTCTTAAGTCTGCCAGCCAGCCCCTGGGTTGCAGGTGAAAATGTAAAAAGACACCCGCAGTCAGTCAGTGTATAGACTTACGTGCTTTACACTGACTACAGGTGACATTTTACATTTTTACCTGCAACCCTCCGGGAAGCAGAAGTTTGCAAAAGCCTCTGCTTTGAAAATAAAGCCCTTCAAGTGCCTAGATCAGGGGCTGCGCATTTGTTTCAGATTTTTTAAATAATTACAATTTTATGATTGGAAAGAAAATTAGTAGAGTTACAGATAGTGTCTGGAGCTGCTCAGACTGTTTAGGTTTTGACTATTGGAGGTATATTTATCATAGTTCGATTTTACAGGTTTGATTTAGCTCACCTGAAATTGAATTAAATTGAATGTAGATATCACTGTCAAAATCCCATATTTACAAAAGTTTGATTTTTGAAAGCCTTTTCTAAATCGAATTCAATGTGGTTCGATTTTTTGTTCAGTTTTGGATGTCCATGTCAAAATTGAACATAAAATAGAACACAAAATCCCCAAATAATAGATCTGATTCATGCTGACAAATTTAGCTCAAGAAGGTGCCAGTTACTCAGAAAAATGCTGAGATCAGCCAGTTCCGTGCATGTTTTTGTGTGAAAAATAATATAAAAAAATGCAAAACCAGCTTTTCTGAGCCAGTCCTGGTTGTGAAAATATGGGTGGGGGGGATGTAGGATTACCCTGAATTTTCATCAACTAGCACCAGGCTCAGTGAGCCAGAACTGGTTTTGGAAATACAGGGGACAAAATGAGTAGGGGTCCCCCATATGTTATAAAACCAGCACTGGACTCTTTCTAGCAGGGATTTAATGCTGCAGATGGGGGACCCTTTCAACTGGTACCTCGCCCAAAGTATTATCACCTGGCCACTAGTCAGCCCAGGCTGGGGGTCCTTGTGAAAGAGGTTCCTCTTTTCCAGGGCATCCCAGGCCTGGGCTGATAGCCCGAAGATATACCTGGTACCCCTGAGTGTTGGGTGCCAGTTTGATTGTGTGAAAAATTAGATTAATTAATATTATCTATTGCATAAATAGAAATAATTATAGTGCACCTTTAATGTTTTGAGCTGCTTCCTTACTTCTTATACATAATAGGAAGTAAACAATAAAGGTAAAGGGGAAGAGCTGTGTGTTTAACGTGTATTACAGGGTGTGACATATAATAGTATATCACTAAATGGTTAAAAAAATTATTGAAATAATGTGTATATGTGATATATTTCAAGTGTGTAAAAAGATTTATGTGAGAAATTGGGTAGTGAGTGAACTGGCAGTCATCAAAAATACAATATGATTTGTTTTTAATAAAAACTCATAAAATATACTTTTAAAAGTATAAAAAACGAGTGAAGGAGAAAAAAAGTGATGAAACAACTAGTTAAAAAAATGGTAATTTGATTCCTAGGAAATGTACCATAGGTATATAATGTTATAGCTCTTTTTGCGGAGTGGTGAGATTCCTGCTGCTGTAGTGCCATGCCTTAGGAGACGATCCCTACCTTACCCTAATTGATGCCTTCTCACCTCCATTGGTAGTATAGCTGGTACTTCTGCCGCTGCTTTGGTTCTCTCCCCGGCACTTGTATCTTAAAAGACAATGATGCTGTGCAGTGTGATGGATGTGTGATCTTCGGTGTGATGGATGTGGTGGAAGACATACGTGGTGCGTGCTGCTCGGGCGGTCTGTTTAGAACTTCACACTGTGATTTTCCAGACCTGCCAGTGGCTTGGTGCTTGTAAATAGATGCAGGCTCCAACAAGTTTCATCCCTGTATGGACTTTTTCAAGGTAGCCTGTAAGTTTTGGGATTAAGGCTTGTGGGGGCCACGGGACAACTAAATTATGGGGGCCCCCAGGACCCATCCAGCAATGGTGGCCGTGCATGTGCAGTTAGCAGTACTGCGCATGAACAGAAGCCCCGGTATCACACCGGGCACATCGCAGGGATGGAGCTCCTGTCCTTGCGTGTGCCGGTTGTTATGCTACAGGTATGATCGCATCTTGCAATGCAATCATGGGCGGTAATGTCATGCCCAGATCGTAATGCAAATGCGATAATTAATAAATTGGCCCCTACGGCTAGGGGCAAACGTAGAATTTTGAGTTGGGGGGGAGAGAGAAAGATAAGGGTGGAGGAGGAAGTTGGATAGAAAGGGAGAGACAGAGAGAGGGAGGGACAAGGAGGGAGAGTGTGAGACAGACAGAGAAGGGAGAGCAAGATAGAGAAGAGAGAGGGAGAAGAGGGAGAGAGACAGAAGAGGAAGTGGGAAAGGGAGAGAGAGGCCATGGCTAATTAAATACCCCCCAGAGACAGAGAAGTCATGAGTGACAAAGTAATAAAGAGAGAGAGAGTGCACACACACACTGTACCTGCTGTAGGATCAGATCAGACAGGCAGTGCAGTGCTTTGCTTCTGAATGATGTGGATCATGTAATTGGGCTCCGCCCCTACCCATTCGCAAATCATGGCAACGAGGGGGCGGGGCATCCATCATCAGCTACGATCAGTGTGCTCAGCTCAGCTGTCACTGCTGCTGTCTGCAGCGCTGCCCAATGGAACCAGTCAGACCGTGTCCAGACTCCAGAATGCTTGTGGCAGTGTGGGGGCCCCCAACGTGTGGGGGCCTCTGGATGACTGCCCTGTCCGCCCTGCCTATAATCTGGCCCTGGTCCTTAGCACTGCCTGTATATACCCTGGGGTTAGGTTTAATTGGTTCCCAGAGTGAGTGCACAGCCAGTCCTTAATTAAGTAAAAGATCCTCTGTGTTTGATTCCTTTAAAAACATATGTGTACATAAATTAAAAGCCTGTGTAGTGGTAAGGTACATTGATGCCGGTAAATAGTTACAAAATTTTGAAAGTACTAAAACTGCAGAATATTAAAAAAATAATAATAATAGAGATTATGCAAATATATCTAAAACAATATAAACATATATTTAAAAAAATGCCGGCATGGTAGAAGTGAGTGATGTGTTGTGTATACAGTGTGCAGAAGTAAATCAGCTGTAATTTAGTAGCTTTAATAATGACTTTCAGCATATGGAAGGGATGCAATGAAATCACACTTGTTCATGGATGTGACTTTTGAATGGAAGGATAAAAGTAGCAATAAATAATCTGAAGAATAAAAAATAATAAAAAATCGTCATAAAATCAGGTTTTTTTCAAGATGGAGCAGATTTCGAAGTCCACATTCAAACCTCCTGGATGGAGGGTTTTAATTTATAAATCCATTCTGTTTCTTTTCATGACATTTTTTCTATTTAGTCTCTTCCTCTCCACTTTGGTTCTACTTTTTCTATGGGCATTAAATTGAGCCCTGTGAGATTTCTTTTGTGATGTAAAAAGAAATGATCTGAAACACTTGCGTTCCCCAACACGTGTTCTTAGGTTTTTTTTGTACATCCCATGTATTGAAGGCTACAAATACTGTACATTGCAGCAAATATCGGGCAGAAATAATGGAGAAATGGTTAGCATTACTGCCTCACAGCACTGCGGTTGTGGAGTTTGTATATTCTCCCTGTGCTTGCGTGGGTTTCCTCTGGATGCTCTGGTTTCCACCCACACTCCAAAAATATAATGGTAAGTTAATTGGCTCCAAACAAAAACCAACCTTAGTGTGTATGTGTGTGAGCATGTGATAGGGAATATAGACTGTAAGCTCCACTGGGGCAGGGACTGATGTGAATGGACAAATGTTCTCTGTAAAGTACTGCAGGACAGGGGCAGAACTATGGGAGACAATGGAGGCGCCTGCCGCCGGGCTCCAGATCTGAAGGGGCACATCCTCCATTGTCCACAATATATTCACCCCACTTAAGACTGTAACTATGTACCCGGAGTGTACCGTCACGACCGCCCAATACATGGCACCTCTTCCCGGCACCTGAGAAGCTACATACATTAGTGGAGAGCTCCATGTCACACTGTCAGCTGCTGCCTTCATCTATCTATAGCCTGTCTGCATGCAAATTGCTACATTACAGTGTCAGCGGCTGTGATAAGGGGGGGCACTAAATTATAACTTGCCTCCGGGCATCTGGGATGAACTTACGCCACTGCTGCAGGATATGTGTGCGCTATATCAGTATTGCAGGTCAGATACTTTTTCACTGTATATTCTCTAGTGGTTACTTCTGATTGGATTTTGTCATTGCCTTGGTACAGTAGTTACTGTATCCAGGTTTTGGCATCCCTTACAGTTATTGCAATAATAGAATGCTTTGTTGCATGTATTTTTAAAACTTCTCTCAATTGGTATATAGCTTGACATTAGTGTGGTTTGTAGGGTTTGTGCCCTCCTGTATTCCATGGTCGGCTTTATCGAGATAATTTTTTCAACAAAGGGATCAGTTCTTAAAATATTCTAGTGATTTTTAAGGATTCTCCTGAACCCTTTAGTGTTACTATTATATTTATTGATGAATGTAATATTTGGAGTTTTATCACTTTTACTTTCTTTATATTTTATCAAATTCTCCCTGTTTTTCTTCTTAGTTGTCACAAGACTCTTCAGGGTGATGTTTGCTGGAAGCCAATAAATAATTGATACAAACCACGTCTTTGATGTACAAATGAGTAGCACATCGTCTATATATCGAATCCAAATATGTACATTTGTAGGGATTATTTTTCCAGATATGATCATCCTCCCATTTTGACACGAACAAGTTCATGTAACTCAGAGCAAAGTGACTACCCATCTCAATCCCGGCAAGCTGCTTGTAGAATCTGCCTTCGTACCAGAAAAATAATTGTGTTCCAGTATGAAGTTCACTTGGCTGTTGGGAAGGTACAATTGGTGGCACAAGTAATGGTGTGTATGGGTGCATCCATCTCTGTGTCTTATGCATGTGTATAGTGACCTGAGATCACAAGCAAAAATGTTTCTTCCATTGTATATTGGACAGCAGTTGTAATGCTGCTGTGGTGTCTTTTATAAAACTTTTTTGTTGTACAACCAGAGGCTGCAGAAAAAAATCCACATTAACTGAGAGATTTGAAGTGATCAAATCTATTCCAGACACAATCTGGCATCCTAGCATGTTCCTTAGGTCTTTATGTACTTTTTAGATTTGATAGAATCAAATTCTACTCTAGTTAAAATGCCTAAATGGTATCCCTCTTCTAAGTGTTCTGTTCTCTTTTGAATGTCTCTTTGGGATCTTTTTCCATTCTTTTGTAAGTGGTCTCAACCTAAAGGAACCTTTCTGTTTTAGCTTTGTAATCAGAAGAGTTCATAATGACCAGGCCTCCACCCTTATCTGCTGTTTTTATTATGATATCCTTGTTGTTCTAGAATTTATCAAGGGCCTTCTGTTCTTGGCTCGTGAGGTTCATCTTAATATTTGGTTTTTCTGGTAGTTCTTCTACTATATGTCCTTCTCTAACAGCTTCTGAAAAGTTTCCAAAGCTGCATCTTTTATGTGATATTGAGTGAAATGGCTTTGTGGTTTGAAATTAGTGTGTGTGAAGATCTGAGTCCCAATTCTTTGGTTCAACACTTTGTTCCTTTCAACTGGGTTCTTGACATAATATTTCTTCAAGCATAATGTGCATACTAACTTGTGACTATCAATGTACATCTCACATTTATTGGGTAATGACTGGGATGTGAATTTTAAACCCTTTCTAGAAGATTCAATTGTCCATTCGTGAGGGTGGCTGAACTGAGATTGAAAATCCTTCTGGTTTAGTAAGGTCAATCTCCTTATTTTTCTTTTTTTTTCATCTGTGCACCTCTTTTTTTCTTGATTTTGGGTGAATGGGATATGCGCTACTTTTCTCTCCCCTCTAAAAAAAATCTTCCTCTGAATCTGTTGTTCTGATTCTTTTTTTTTTTATTCTTGTCTTTCTTTGAAGTTTATTTGCAAAATCTCTGTCTGAGTTGGTATGTGAGTTGGTTGCTTTCTTTTTGTGCTTCCCTTCTGCCCTCTTGAAAGGATTGTCTTGCTGTGTTTTTTCTATCTAACATGTATCTGGTATTTTTTGTGTTAGAATTTTGTCTTTGGTTAGTGGTAGGATTATATCTGGAGTTCCTTGAGTTATAGGATGGGTAATATCTCTGTTTTGCAGTTGTTGGTGTTTTGAGTAGATATTTCCAGTGTTTAGGGGGTTCCCCTCTTCTTTGTTGTTCTATTGACAGTTTGTTCTGGTTCTTTGCTGGAGTTCTAGGTAATTGTAATGTGTTAGATTACTGATTTTTAGTCCTCATTCCTGTGGTACTTCCTCGTTTCATATCCTCCAAATCCTTTATGAATTTCCTTCTTTTTTTATATCATTCAATTATAAAAAAACAATTATTTGTCAGATTATTTAATTGTTTTTAATACTTTATTTTTCCTAAGGGTTTAAATTCATCCTCCAGTTATTTGATATTTTCCTGGAAACCTTTCAGGGACTGTTCTCTGTCTTTGATGATTATCTCCATCAGTGCCTTGGAACATTGGTCCAATGTGTTCTTCCAATTTTATGTGATTTTTTCATCTTTGGGCAGGGCTGAAACTAGGATATCTGTCACCCAGTGCAAGCCATCAATTTTGCGCCCCCTTCCTTCCCGTACCTGGATTTTGTCCTTGCTCCTCCATAAGGTAGTGCACTAGTCAAACGTCCCTGGTATAGTGACTTACATTATTCCACACACCATAATGCCCATTACACATTATGCTACACACTGCAATGCCTATTACCAAAGTGCCACTTACATATTTGCCCGACATCATTTTATGCTCCACAGTAAGGCTTCTAATTACTTTAAAATTACCTGCTCATTGTCAGGGATTTTATGCTCATTACCAGGGATTCCATGCTCATTGCCAGGGGTTACATGCTCGTTGCCAGGGGGTTTCATGCTTGTTGCCAGGGGGTTTCATGCTCGTTGCCAGGGGGTTTCATGCTCATTGCCAGGGAGTTCATGCTTGTTGCTAAGGGGTTTATGCTCATTGCCAGGGGTTACATGCTCGTTGCCATGGGGTTTATGCTCATTGCCAGGGGTTACATGCTCGTTGCCAGTAGTTTCATGCTCATTGCCAGGGGGTTTCATGCTTGTTACCAAGGGATTTTATGCTCATTGCTATGGGTTTTATGCTTGTTTGCAGGGGTTACATGCTCGTTACCATGGGGTTTATGCTCATTGCCAGGGGTTACATGCTTGTTGCCAGGGGTTTCATGCTCATTGCCATGGGGTTTCATGCTATTTGCCAGGGGTTTCATGCTACTTGCCAGGGGGTTTCATATTGGTTGCCAGGGAGTTTCTTGTTCATTGCCAGGTGGTTTCATGTTCGTTGCCAGGGGGTTTCATGCCCATTGCTATGGGGATTTTGCTCACTGCCAGGGGTTACATGCTCCATGCCAGGAGGTTTCATACTCGTTGCCATGGGGTTTCATGCTCATTGCCAGGGGGTTTCATTTTCATTGCCAGGGGTCTCATGCTCATTGTCAGGGGGTTTCATGCTCGTTGCCAGGGGGTTTCATGCTCGTTGCCAGGGGGTTTCACGGGAGAAGATGCAGCTTTCAGCATCTTCTCCCGGCACTTCCGGAAACGCTGTGTGCATTGTGCTGGCCTAACAGACACTAGAGGTCCAGTATGACCTCTAGTGTCTGTCTCCTCCTTGGCGATGGCCATTTTTGGATGGCCATTTTTAGCAGAGCCCATGCAGACGGCATGGAATCTGCTAAAAACGGCCATCCAAAAATGGCCACCGCCAAGGAGGAGACAGACACTAGAGGTCCAGTAAGGACCTCTAGCATCTGTCTCCTCCTTGGCGGTGGTCATTTTTGGATGGCAGTTTTCCGAATCTGCAGCCAAGCCACCGTGAGTCAGCCCTTTTTCACCCCTGCATTCCTGCACCCGGTGCACATGCACCTCTAGCCCCCCTCTAGTTGCGGCCCTGCTTTGGAGATGAAGGTGGGATTTTTCTGAATTGACAAACCCCTAGGCATGAGGTTCAAATCTAGATATCTTTTTAGTGTCAAAAGTTCCCACCATTGTCTCATCTCCATAATGCAGAATTTTATCAAATTGTACACAAAAGCCTTATTCTTCTACTGGTAAATCATTCTCTTTTATATCAACATTGAAAAACTGGTCTGCGATGATCTTTCTATGTGTATGTGTGATGTCCTACAGATTATTAGGTAGAAGCTGAATACTTGTGTATTGAAAATACATTAATAACTTAAATAGAAATAATAATAGATTTGTAATAAATTGACCTTTACAGTAGAACTACAGGTCCTAGCAAGCCTCCCCTGCATGCTGGTACTTTACTTAGAGAACCACAAGTATTATTTACAAGCTGCATTTTGTAAATCCACTATAACATAGCAATAAATGCTGCATTGATCTAGATGCTGCATCCCAAAGTGGAACATGACGTGTCTCTGCACATTACTATGTCATATTGTATTTGCTTTTCTTTCATCTCATGAGTAGCATTCTTTTTTGTTGTTTGTAGATGTGATTTCGAGGTTTTATTGCTGTTAGAGTAGATTTTCATTTTATATAGAAATATCAGTAATATTATACATTTACAGTTCATTACTGTATGTAGATGTATCTTTGATGGCAGCGCTGTGATATTTTCCTCTTGTATGCTCTTTGTGTTTGTCTGTCCACCAATTACAGAAGCTGGAGTCAAATTTTCACTATTTACTATAGTTTAATCTATCAACACATTTAAGGGCATAACTAGAACTATGTGTGCTCTATAGCAATTTTTTAAGGGGTCCCCTAAACTCAGGTCTCATCCAGAGTGTGTATATATATATATATATATATATATATATACATGTACATATGTATTATTTTACAGTGGACTTGGTGCAAAGCGACAACAGTGCTAAATTTGTAAATAAATATATATAATTAATCTGTAAAGTGTCAGTGCTATTAAATTCAATAAAATAGGTAATGTGCATAAACTGTTAGTGCAATATTGCAAATTAAATATTAAATACTAATATACCTCCAAAACTTTGTTTAAAGAGGTAAATACTTTGTATACAAACAAACAAAAATATTCTCAGGAGTATGATTAACCTTCAAAGAGTAATAGTAAAGAGTCAGTGCAATAGTAAAGTGCTTGTTAAACCTCCATGTTTAAATAGCTTGGAAAATTCAAAATAGAGCAAGCAAATATTCAATGAATAAAAAAAGGGTACAATTTATTAAAACTAAAAACATATTTAAAACACAAAGGATATGGGACACAGAAAATACTGAATTCATAGGTATATTCTCCTAGTAATGCATATAATAGATACTTTCAAACACAATATATGCAAAAAAAATAGGATAAAGTACCAAATGCTTATCTTATTTAAAATTTTCCAGCAAGTTCATATAGGGCAGGAGTGGAGCTTTCTCAATGCATTTCGTCCTTTATATAGACTTCTTAAAGAGTAGTGTAGCTCCATTAAGGTTTTTAGGACTATATATACCTCACTAATGAGGATCAATTGACAGCAATCTATGATCACACTTCCTGTGATTAATATTTCCCCAATTACTAATAACTCATATATGCCTATAAACTCAGTTATTAGACATAGATTTAATATATATGATCATTAGATGTTGAGTTTTAAGTGTTACTTAAAAACTTATATTAAGTAGCGCGGTTTCCTAAATTTCCGCCCTCAGTTCATATCAATACAAAGAATTCTCCACGGGGCTACTTCCGTCCTCACTTCACAGCGTGTCACTTCCAGATACTACTTCCTATGGTGTCTATGGTTCACGTGGCCTCCCCTGGCAGATGCTCTCATTGGTTCATCACCTATACTCGTCATCACCAGGACTCCATGCATTGTGCTTCCGGCTGCTCCCACTGTATGGCTGATCACGTCACACTGCCAGACCTCTCCGGGACTCCCCACGCATCACTTCCACCATGTTCTACCTGCATCATGTCTCTCCTTGCAGCCCACATGACCATAACGGGATAGTGTCACTCTCCTGGGGGGCGCAATTTTATAGGTTGTCTAAAAACAAAACTGTAAAGATGTTTACATAATTTTTCTTATTGAAGCATTCCCACATACATTGTTTGGGGTTCAGTATTATAGAATCCAGTTTTTGTGGTATTTATATATTTTAAACACAACCAACTTAATGTTGGTCTGTAAAGTCGAAAGAATTGAAGAGGACATCATGAAGCTGGTTCACTAAATCTACCAGTTTACAATCAAGACCTGCAAATAAAGATATGAACCATTGGCGAACAATACCATATAGGAAAAAATCTTTCCATCAGAACAAACAATGGGAATTAGACTCCTCACCTGAAATACATCAGGAATAGGTTTTCTAACCTACAGGGACTGAAGTCTAACAGTGATACAGATTATTTTTTATCCCCAGACCATGTGTCCCCAATCCTGAGGAAAATGTTTTTCAAAGAAACAACAAGACTTGTGTCATCATTAAAAAGGACAGTAAGAGAAGAAGAGGAAAATGGGGCAGCAGGATGGAGAAGTTTCAAAAGAAGATACCTCCCATGAACCCCAGAGAGAAAGGCATCTTTAAGTTATCAAAACATGACTTAACACAACCAGAAATATCACTACTAAGTAAAGTGTTGAATTTTGCCCCAACAAGAAAAATGAACAAGTTTCAAACATTTATAGACCTCAACAAATTTGTAAGGAATCTTACATTAAAAAGACACTTTTTATGAAAAGTAGATGAAATATTTAACATCTAAAATGAGAACATATCCAAATTCTACCCACTTGAGTCCAAAGGCAGTCATATCAATATATTTTATGACTTAGTCAAAAAATATCTATGCGAAGAGGATCCTCTACCTATCAAAACACAAAATTTGTCAAATAGAGAAAAAGAAGCATTAAAGAAACTAGAAGGAAACTAAGATATCATATTAAAACCGGCTGATAAAGAGGGGGGACTAGTTATTATGGATTATACTTACTACCTGAAAGAAGCAGAAAGACTTTTAGGGGACTCAGTCTCCTATATGGTACTAGAGAAAGACCCATTAGAGCAATACATTGAGGAACTAAGACCTCTACTGGTGTCAGGTCTGTGTAATGGTGTTTTAAAGAAAGAGGAATTCAATACCTTCTACAAACTAGTCCCATCACCCCCATATTTTATTTCTTACTTAAAATTCATAAATCCCTGATTGAACCTCCAGGTAGACCCATAATAGCAGGAACTGGTTCTCTAACAGCACACATGTCAGAATATGTGGATCTGTTCCTACGTAAATATGTGGTCGAACTTCAGTCCTATTTACAGGATACTACAAGTGTGCTAAAAATAGTAGAAAAAATTAGATGGAAAGACTCGTATAAATGGGTAACCATAGATGTACAATCCCTGTACAACTGTACAGAGCATACCAAAGGGATTGATGCATGCAGGGATTTTATAGAAACATATTTGTCTATCAGAATACCACATAGGGAATTTTTATGTGATATTATGCATTTTATTCAGAACCACAATTATTTTAAGTTTTTAGATAAGTTTTATCGACAAATATGTGGTACAGCAATGGGGACAACCTTCAATCCTAGTTTTGCTAATTTATTCATGGGACAGTGGGAAACATTTTTATTAACAATAACAACCCCTTCGAGAATAATGTCATATTTTACAAAAGATATATTGATGACATTTTAATAATCTGGGAGGGTACGGAGGAAGTTTTTAAGTCACTTTTAACCCATATTGCCACTAACAACATGAATTTAAAATTTACACATAAAATGGATAATTATCCCATTGAGTTCTTGGATTTGATTTTAATAGGAGAAAGGAATGGAATAATCACAAAGAATTTTATCAAGGGCGTGGACACTAACAGTTATCTACACTATAAGAGTGGACATCTGAAGAAATGGAGGGACAATATACCTTATTCCCAATTTTTCAGAATTAAACGGAACTGTAATACCACTCAAGTGTGTGATGAAAAGATAGAGCTATACACGGAGAGATTTAGATCCAAAGAGTATCCGGAGAAATTATTGAGCGAAGTCGCTGAAATAACAAATAATTTGGAGAGGGCCACACTATTGGACTATAAATATAAAAAGAATACAAGTAATGAAATGATGCCCGTTATTACAACATATAATGTGCATGAGAAAAAGATTAAAAAAGTCCTTACCAAACATTGGAATATACTATTGATGGATCCAGTCTTGAAGGACATTCTTCCTCCAAGACCTCCTGTTGTCTTCAAAAAAGCTCGGAGCTTAAAAGAGATATTAGCACCTAGTATTAGTAGGACTAAAGGAACACAGGGAAGTGGATCCTTACCCAAATGTGTAGGATGTTACAAATGTGGGAAATGTGACATATGTAAATATGTACACCCACAAAGAAGGATCTTTCTCTACTCTACAGATACTAAAGAATATAAAATCAAACAATATATGAATTGTAACTCAACATCCATTATTTATCTATTGGAGTGTTCATGTGGAATCAAATATATTGGGAAAACTAAAAGTCCTTTGAAGTTAAGGATCCAAGAGCACATCAGGAATATTAAAAACAAGGTAGAAGGACACATGGTCTCCAAGCAATTTATGTTACATCATAACTCAGACCCAGAAAGAGGAGGTGACCTTGCTAAGAGACTATCACAACGTGAGATGTACTGGATAGTCGAACTAAGAACTATGGTCTCCGAAGGATTTAATGACAGCTATGAAATAGAACCTTTTATATGAATATTGAGACATGTGATCTACGACATACGGACCTCGTAGGTGAGTATATCCATTTAGATGTCTACAGCCATACCTACCTCCTAACGCCCAATCTTGTCTAATCTTGGAAGCTAAGTGTGGTAGGGCCCGGATAGTACTTGGATGGGAAACCTCCTAGGAAGTCCGGGTGCTGTAGTTGAATCTTTTTGGAGGTATACAGAAGTATTGGCACATTTACCAGATGAACAGGAAGAAATATCACTGAAGTAATGCTGGACCATCAGATGAAATTATTGATTCCTTTTCCTCAATGGATGGACTGATTCTCCAGTATGCTGCTATTCTTCTAAAGATTGAAAATTCCAAGGGCTATTTATTTGAAAAGGTCTTTTCTGATGAGTATAGGTGATGAACCAAAGAGAGCATCTGCCAGGGGAGGCAACGTGGACCATAGACACCAGAGGAAGTAGTATCTGGACGTCACATGCTGTGAATTGAGGGCGGAAGTAGCCCAATGGAGAATTCTTTGTATTGATATGAACTGAGGGCGGAAATTTCGGAAACCGTGCTACTTAATATAAGTTTTTAAGTAACACTTAAAACTCAACATCTAATGATCATATATATTAAATCTATGTCTAATAACTGAGTTTATAGGCATATATGAGTTATTAGTAATTGGGGAAATATTAATAACTGGAAGTGTGATCATAGATTGCTGTAAATTGATCCTTATTAGTGAGGTATATATAGTCCTAAAAACCCTAATGGAGCTACACTACCCTTGAAGAAGTCTATATAAAGGATAAAATGCATTGGGAAGATCCACTCCTGCCCTATATGAACTTGCTGGTAAATTTTAAATAAGATAAGCATTTGGCACTTAATCCTATTTTTTTTGCATATATTGTGTTTGAAAGTATCTATTATATGCATTACTAGGATAATATACCTATGAATTCAGTATTTTCTATTTCCCATATCCTTTGTGTTTAAAATATGTTTTGAGTTTAAATAAATTGTACCCTTTTTTATACACTGAATATTTGCTTGCTCTATTTTGAATTTCCCAAGCTATTTAAACATGGAGGTTTAACAAGCACTTTACGATTGCACTTTACTTTACTATTGCACTGACACTTTACTATTACTCTTTGAAGGTTAATCATATTCCTGAGAATATTTTTGTTTGTATACAAAGTACCTCTTTAAAACAAGGTTTTGAAGGTATATTAGTATTTAATATTTAATTAGCAATATTAATTTGCAATATTGCACTGACACTTTATGCACATTACCTATTTTTATTATATTTATTTGCACTGACACTTTACAGATTAATTACATATATTTATTAATTTATCAATTTAGCACTGTTGTCACTTTGCACCAAGGGCCTGATTCAGAGCCGGACGCTCTGACCAGAGTGCTTGCTCTGAATCAGGGCCATCCTAGTTAAATTTGGAGCGGCCTTTTGGACGCTCACATAGCTGTGGGTTACCTCCCACAGCTTATGCGAGCGTCCATGATGATGGTCGCGATGGTCAAGAGCATCGTGACCATCGGGCATTTGCGACGAGACCCTACGGTAGGGTCTTGCTGCCGCAAGCCCTGGAGTGATTTTGGCTCTATCAGAGCCAAAATTACACCCACTGACTTCACTAGTGATGTCAGTGGGGCCGGACCCAGACGGTAGGCGTTCCCATGGGAAAGCCTCCATCTGGGCAGGCACGCCCAGCAATGGGGGCATGCTGTCACTCACCATCGACAGCACACCCCCTTTGTAGCGTGACGCCGAGCGACGGCTTCCCCATAGCTCGCCGGGTCTCGCGCATGCGCACAACGGAGCAGCGTCCGTCCTGCGCATGCGCATTTGGGTAACATCGACCCACTTGCGAGCATCCTGCGCTCGCGAGCGGGTCTGAATGGGACCCCAAGTCCACTGTCTAATATGTTTTCATGTAATAGCAGCTCACCACTGCTATGCTCATAACTCTTGTTTTAAGCTGACACACAGAACCAGATGGGAAAGTGCAATTAATTATGAGTTTTGTTGTATTATTGTATAGACTATATCCAGGTGGAGCTGATTAATCTTCTGCTTGTCTATGTATATATGTGTATATTAATAAATATATGCATATACATATATATTATATTTATAAATTATCAGTTTCATGGTGGCAGTAGCACAGTTTGCTACTCACATCACTGTCTGTGTTTCAGACTCTACTCACTGAAGCAGCAGCTCTCTTGCTAACTGATGGACGCTGCTCCTGCACCACACAAGTCCCTCCCAGTACTCCTTCCCTGCTGCCCGGAGAGGAGTGAGTCTTGTGAGATGATGACATCATCTTGCGAGAAAGCCAGATCTGCAGACTGCAGTGGTGCGGCGGGTGGAAGGACAGTGTCAGTGAGTAACACTACAGTCCGCTCAGACATCCGCACCCCCTCCACTGACCGCTTGCCCAGTCACTTGGCTATTTGGCCGGGGAATTTTAAAAGTAAAAAAAAAAACTTAGCAGGTTACGGGGGATTGCTTGTTGGGCTGTTGGGCCCCCTAAACAGGCGGGCCCCATAGCAAGCGCACTCATTGCTCCCTCTATAGTTACTATATGTCATTGAACACATTTGTAGTAAGATCCACACTAGAGTGACTGTATATTTACCAAAGGTCGATTTTTGGTCGATGTTTGTTTGATATTTTGTTGTTTTTTGGTTAATTTTGTGTTTTAGTGTAGTAATCACATTTTTTCTTGGAGATTATTTTTTGACATTGTTTAATAAAAAGATGTAAAAAATTTTCTTTTAGTAAATGTATGATTTAGAACCCAAAGCAAAAAATTATCTAAAAATCGACCTAACAATGACCGAAAATTTACCAAAATAGACTTTTAGTAAATATACCCCCAGGACCTTGGGTGTTTCTTTCCCTTATTTATTCAGTAGCTGATTGTTAGTGCTAATAAAGTAACATTTGTTTGACTTCAACACTTTACAGTATCTTTGATAATAATAATGACCCCTAAAACACCTTGGAGAACTGCAAACAATTTAGAATGTGTAACTATTACAGACAATATTTATCTTTCTTAAAAAATACTAGTTTGGAGCTTGCTACAGAAAGTTGGAAATTTATGATTATTTTATAAAATTTTGGAGATGAAACCACAGTAAAAAATACTTAACCCTTTCCCTAGGTAACAATCTATCTGGGATCCGGATGAATGGTCGACAATGAATAGGTCAACAGTCAATGTATTGATGCCAGATAATTGACATGCAATAGGTCAACTATGACAAAAAGTCGACAGATACAAAAGGTTGACTGACAAAAGATCGAAAGTGCAATATGTGACAGGTTCAAATGGTTGACACAAAAAGGTTGATTTTTTTTGTATTTTTTTTAGGTTTAGGGAGAGAGTTAGGGTCAGGCTGCCAGAGGGGATGGTTAGGGTTAGGCAACAGCTGGAGAATCACAGATTGCTGACCCCTGATCTAAGAATAATTGGTAAAGTAAAACAAATGTTTCTTCTCCAGTTAGATGATGTGGATATGCTGCACCGTCCTTGTCCTGTTCCTGTTTCTGGAGAGGGGTCACCAAGCTGCGGACCTAGGGCCATTTTACAGTGCTAACTGTAAGTGATGTTATACCTGTAACTGGGCACCCTGGTAACACTGACTTTGTCACTGGGCACACTGGTAACATGGACTTTGTCACCGTGCACCCTGGTAACATTGACTTTATCACTGGGCACCCTGGCAACACTGACTTTATAACTGGGCACCTTGGACAAACTCGCTTTGTCACTGGGCATCCTGATTACACTGTCTTTGTCACTGGGCACCCTGGTAACACTCAATATTGTCACTGGCTAACTGGAAATACTGACGTTGTCACTGAGCCACACTGGTATTACTAACTTAGGCCCTCATTCAGAGCCGCTCGTTAGCGGCAGTACGCTCGTTCCGAGCGATGTTTGCACATCTGCGCATGCGTACGCTTTTTAGTACGCATGCGCGAACCAGTCAGTGCGGCCGAAAATCGTTTGTACGCTATATAGCGAGTGCCTGCTATTTTGAGTGACAGAATGAGGCGTATGTGGGTGGTAACAGGGGAAGGTGCTTGAAAATGGGGAGTGGAGATCCGAACGCAGGCGTGCTTAAAGGTCAAAACGGGCGTTTTATGGGTGTGTATATTTAATACAGCGGCGTCATTGACCACGTCACTGGGTTATTTTAGAGCCAGAACTGCTCGCAAATTTGTGGTAGCAAACACCAACCACAAGAATAGCGAGCAGGTCATACGCTGGTCGATGTACTCGATTAATCTAATAAATAGCGGACATGACGTAGGATGCGTGCGGCCAGGGGGCGTTTTTAACAAATAAACGAGCGTATGTTTTGCTCGTTCGTTCAGACTTAGAGGTGTGAACAGACTGCAATGTGCGTACGGATCATTTGAATAGCCACCCCTTGTTTTTAAACGAACGACCGCAAATAGCGAACGGCTCTGAATGAGGGCCTTAGTCCCTGGGCACACTGGTAATAGTTATTTTGTCACTGGGCACCCTGGTAACACTGACTTTGTTACTGGGCACCCTGGTTTCACTCAATATGGGGTCACTGGCTAAATGGTTATACTGACTTTTTCACTGGGCATACTGATAATACCAGTGTGCCCAGTGACAAAGTCAGTATTACTAGTGTGCCCAATAACAAAGTCAGTAACAATGACTTTGCCATTGGGCACCCTGGTAACACTGACTATGTCATTGGGCACCCTGGAAACAATAGCTTTGTCACTAGTCACCTTGGAAACACAAATTATTGTCACTGGCTAACTGGTAAAACTGATTTTGTCACTGAGCACCCTGGTAATGTTAACTTTGTCACTGGGTACCCTGGAAACACTGACTTTGTCACTGGGCACCCTGGTAACACTCACTATTGGCACTGGGCACCCTGGTAATACAGTCTTTGTCTCTGGGCACCCTGGTAAAACTGACTTTGTCACTGGGCACCCTGGCAAAACTGATTTTGTCACTGGGCACCCTGGTTTCACTTACTTTAGTAAATGAGCATGCAGGTAACACTGACTTTGTCAATGGGCACCCTCACAATGCTCGCTATTGTCACTGGCTAACTGGTAACGCTGACTTTGCAACTTGGCACACTGGTTTTACTGATTTTGTCACTGGGCACACTGGTAACAATGACTTTGTCACTTGGTTCCCTGATAACTGACTGTGTCATTGGGCACCCTAGTAATATTGACTGTCACTAGTCACCCTTTTAACACTCACTATTTGTCACTGGCTAACTGGTAATACTGAATCTGTCACTGGGCACCCTGGTAACACCGACTGTAACTAGTGACCCTGGTAACATTCACTATTGCCACTGGCTAACTGGTAACATTGAATTTGACAAAGGGTACTATGGTAATTCTGACTTTGTCACTGGGCACCCTGGTAACACTATGTCTCTGGGCACCCTGTTAACACTGACTTTATCACTGGGCATACTGGTAACACTCATTATTGTCACTGGGCACCCTGGTAACACTGACTTTGTCACTGGGCACCCTGGTAATACTGACTATTGTCACTGGACACCCTGGTAACACCGACTGTAACTAGTGACTCTGGTAACACTTACTATTGTCACTGGCTAACTGGTAACATTGAATTTGACAAAGGGCACTATGGTAATTCTGACTTTGTCACTGGGCACCCTGGTAACACTATATACCTCATTCAGAGTCGGTCGAAGCGGCCGCACGGTCGTACGCCACCGATGTTCGCTATACTGCGCATGCGTAAAGTTAGCAATGCGCATGCGCAAACTAGCCGCTACGATCAGAAATTTCTCTCTCCTTGAACACAGCCACGTCGGTAGTTTGAGTGACAGAATGAGGCGTTTGTGGGTGGTAACAGGGGAAGGTGCTTGAAAACGGGGGAGTGGAGATCCGAACGCAGGCGTGCCTAATTATGCGGACAGTGTTTTGTGGGAGTGCATACGGTTTATGGGAGTGCATAATTAACAAAGTAGCATCATTGCACATGTGATATGGGAGGTTTTTACACTGACATGATCGTAGAGCTTAAGAGAGGGTATGGTCAACCTTAAGCTCTACAACCAGTTCCGATGGTTCCCGATGGTCTCGATTAATCCTTATATGCCTGGAGATGACGTGCAATGCGTACGAGAAGGGGGCGTATTTTTTTGTCTTCCGACCGCTTCCTGTCCCTTGGTCGGCCAGCTACCGATCCGAACTTAGGGACGCAACTTGTGAGGGAATCATTTGCATATACAGCCCCTTTTCGTGCACGACCGTGCGGCCGCTTCGACCGACTCTGAATGAGGTCCCATGTCTCTGTTCACCCTGGTAACACTCACTATTGTCACTGGGTAACTGGTAACACTGACTTTGTCACTGGGCATACTGGTAACACTGCCTTTGTCACTGGGCACCCTGGTAACAATGACTGTGTGGTCTATTTACTAAGCCCTGGATGGAGACAAAGTGGATGGAGATAAAGTACCAACCAACCTGCTCCTATCATTTTTCAAACAGCCTGTGAAATTGCAGTTTGGAGCTGATTGGCCGGTACTTTATCTCCATTCACTTTATCTTTATCGAAGTCTTAGTAAATAGATCACTTTGTCACTGAGCACCCTGGTAACTCTAACTTTGTCACTGGGCACACTGGCAATACCGATATTGTCATTGGGCACACTGATGAACTGGGCACAATGAATTTTGTCACTGGCTAACTGGTAATAACGACTTTGTCACTGGGCACCCAGGTAACACAGAATTTGTCACTGGGCTTGCTGTTAACATTGGCTTTGTTAATGGGCACCCTGGTATCACAGATTTTGTCTTTGGGCACACAGGTGAACTGTGCGGAATGGGTATGAAATACCGGCAGTTGGGATGTCTCCTTTCAAAATACCAAAAGTGGTATCCCAATGGTCGGTATCCCGACAGGTGTCCAGTAAGTATCCTAACACTTCATTATTGTAGCCTTACCTTCTCATTAGTGCCTAAACCTAAATCTCCCTCCTTTGTGCCTAGACCTAACCCCCCAGTGGTGCCTAACCCTAACCCCCACGAGGGGTGCCTAAACCTAACCTTCCCACCCAAAACCTAACCCTAACCCCACTATGTGCATAAACCTAACTCTCCCCCCACGACTTACCTTATTATGAATGGTGTCTGTCTAGATTCCATCATCAGGATTAAAACTGGCGCCATTATTTTGATGCCTATCTTAAGTCTCGTGTCGTGCTTGCAATGTTTGGATTTTGATTGATGGCATCTGGCTAACTGTTAACACTGACTTTGTCACTGGGCACCCTGGTAACACTGACTTTGTCACTGGGCACCATGGTAACACTGACTTTGTCACTGGGCACCCTGGTAACACTGACTTTGTCACTGGGCACCATGGTAACACTGACTTTATCACTGGGCACACTGAATTTTGTCACTGGCTAACTAGTAACTCTAACTTTGTTACTGGGCTTGCTGTTAAAATAGGCTTTGTTACTGGGCACACTGGCAAGACTGAATTTGTCACTGGGTATGCTGGTAATGCTGACTTTGTCACTGGGTACCCTGGTAACACTGACTTTGTCACTGGGCACCCTGGTAATCTTGACTGTGTCACCGGGCACACTGGTAGCACTCACTATTGTCATTGGGCACCCTGGTAACACTGACTTTGTTACTGGGCACCCTGGTAGCACTGAATTTGTCTCTGGGCACCCTGGTAACACTGACTTTGTCACTGGGCATCCTGGCAAAACTGATTTTGTCACTGGGCACCCTGGTATCACTGACTTTAGTAAATGAGCATGGAGGCAACACTGACTTTGTCACTGGACACCCTCATAATGCTCACTATTGTCACTGGCTAACTGGTAACACTGACTTTGCAACTTGGCACACTGGTTTTACTGATTTTGTCACTGGGCACAATGGTAACACTGACTTTGTCACTTGGTTCCCTGGTAACAATGTATTTGTCACTGGGTACCCTGATAACTGACTGTGTCATTGGGCACCCTAATAATATTGACTGTCACTAGTCACCCTTTTAACACTCACTATTTGTCACTGGCTAACTGGTAATACTGACTCTGTCACTGGGCACCCTGGTAACACTGACTTTGTCACTGAGAACCTTGGTAACACTGACTGTCACCAGGGCCATAGAGAGCCGGCCCATGCCTCTTTACTATCGGGGCATGGCCAAATCATGATGGGTGTGGCCATGTCCCATTAGAAAAAAATAAAAACCCTATGGTATATGTACCAGCGGCTCCTTAATGCCCCACATGCTGATACTTGTGATTCTCCAAGTCCCTGCATACAGGGTAGGCTTGCTGGGACTTAATGTCCTCATGTAAAATACAATATTGGCTTAAATCTGTTTTTTACATCAACCCCACACCCACCAACCAGGGACAGGGGGGATTAGCCCTGTGCTTCAGCTCTTTCCTGGGCTGACTAGTGTGGGGCGCTGAATGCTTTGTCAGGGGACCCCATGAAGTATATCTTCCAGCTTTGGCATTACACCCCCACCAGTAAGAGCCTGGTGCTGGTTGTTGAAAATACGGGAGACCCCTACATCTTTTTCCATTTATTTTCACAACCAGGACTGGCTCACACAGCTGAATGGAATACTAATCATGATCCTTTTTGGTATTATTGTTTCTCAGTCCTATTGCACATAAGTCTTGAGGAGCTAAATTCCATTTTTTAATAACAAGAGGAGTATACATATATATGGTTATGTTTATGGCTAAAACCATAAGATTATTATGATTATTACTAGAATTACCTGCATACCTACAATTCACTCAGTCTGACTGATTCCCTATATGGAAGTTTGAATATTAAGAAAGTAACTATCTCTAATCATTTTGGTGAAATATTGGGAATAGATTAGAATAATTATTCTGAGTGATATTAATATTTTATATTTATTTTAGTTGGGATCACATATGTAAAAAAAAAATAGTAGTATATCTATATATGTTAAAAAATGTTTAGCATATACATGTCCTCTATATTCTACATACTATGGCCCTCATTCAGACCCGGACGCAAGTGGGCGTTCGTACGTTCGGCGTACGTACAGAAATATGTTAATTCAAGCACTTGCTCATAATTTCGAATGCATCTAAACATCCTCCCCAAACTCTACCAACCCCTCCTCTAACTAACGAGCGTGCCAAATAGCGAGCGTACATCCCCAATGTGGCTTGCAGGGAATGCACGCACAAGTCCAACCCGGAAGTGGGCCTGTCAGATTCCGATTACCTGCTCCTTTATTCTGCCTACCTCCCTCAATCGTATCATGCCAATCAATATATCAATTATCTTAATTGCTCTTCATTTTTTTTTTTTTTTTTTGGGCAATGCAATAAACTTTACTCTTGTCCATGTTTATGTTTACCCACAGAATATGTACAGCTTAAACATTAGCTTTTATTTGTCAAAATACATGTTTGAGCCAATTATCCATTTGTTTTCTTTGTTTTTAACCACGCATATTTTACTGGGTTCATTTCTTTATTTAAATTAGCTTACGCATGTCACTGCATCAAGCCTATCATAACTCGCAATAGATTTGTGGCCCTGTCGAACACATGACTCATACACTAACCAATAGAATTTGTCCTGTTAATTACCCAAATACATTAGCCAATCATATTTTTTTTTTCGGGGCTTTATTAAAATTGTTTTTAATAAAATACACCATTGCCATCATGAGAGCCTCGGCATTCACCAGGCGTGAGCTGATGGTGTTAACCGAGGTGATGGACAGGCGGATCACCAGCCAGCCTCCCCCCATCACCAATAGGGAAAAGCGTTCCACATATGCGGAGGTACGTGGCCGCCTGCGTTCCTTCGGCTCACGCCGCCAGATCGGCCAGCTGGAGCGCAGCTGGTCCGACCTGCAACGTCGGACGCTCCGCTTGCTGGCATGCTTTCGCATGCAGATCGCGGAAAGTAAGTTTTTTTGACTGTGGTTTTCATGTTTATCTTTGTGGCCCTAACTGCATGGGCATGTTTTCATGTATGGCCTATTTATTATTTGTACTCATATCTGCATGTGCATGTTTTCATGTATGGCCTATTTATTCTTTGTACTCATATCTGCATGGGCATGTTTTCATGTATGGCCTATTTATTCTTTGTACTCATATCTGCATGGGCATGTTTACATATTTGTGGTGTAAAAAATTAGCGTTTAACAAGGTCATGTTCGAAAATAACCACAATTTGTTTTCCATCTTCAAAGACAGCGCTCTCGGCCCCTCTTCCCAACCCCCAGCCAAACATCCACACCCCAAAGTTCCCTAAATTCCCCCTCCTCCCCAGCCTGCACAGACCCTGTGGCACATGTGTCGAGGCTCCTTCCCCTCCATCCCAATTCCCCCTCCCCTCCAACCACCCCTCTCATAACTACCCCCTCCCCTGAATCCCAAATCACCCCTTCCACCTCATTGGGGAATGTAGCCACCACCGAGGAGGACGAGGGAGTTGCTTCTGGGCCAGGCGTCATTTTGAACGGTATGTTTCCCTTTTATCTTTTTTGTTTTTTTTAAATGTTTGGATCTAATCCTGTGTTTGTGCCTTTTACTTTATTTGGTTTTTCAGAATTTGGTGTTAAACTCTGTTTGTCTTTATCTTTTACTACTGATTTCCCCATACACATATCCCACCTGTCAAAAATTGTTGGTTTTTGTTGCAATTTTTTGGGTGTCCATTTTTGTGTCCTTGGATTTTTTGGGTTAAATGTGCTTTTGGTCACAATATTGCCATTTTTGGATACCTTTGTTTGGCTTGTTTTTTCATTGGGTTTCATTAATTATGTATTAAGCCCCACACTTTTCTAACCCACAGAGGACCAGAGGCGTTTGGCGAACCTAGCCGGGTGCGTCCAAAGGATGCGGGGCTACGTCATCGTGCTGCTGGTGGTCCTTGACTGTATGTCTGTGATCCTGCGTCCCTAATTTTTTTTATTCATTTAAAAATTTTTGTATTAATAAAAAATTTATACTTTGCGTTCTGTCTCATTCCTTGTCTCCAAATCTTAGATTGTTTACACTGACATAAGTTGACTCTTCCAGCAAGTATTTGCAATTAATGTCACTAAGATTGTGTGTTGTATTTTTTTAGGAAACAGGCACATGAAACAGCTAACAGTAACAATCTGCTTGGGCTTTTTTGGTGTGTTACAATTTTTATATTACTACATTTTACATGTTCCAATTTGGGGGGCAACCTGCTTAGGCCTATATTACAAAGCATACTGATTGTACAGAATACCTTTTGGTGTTTGTTTTGACCCAGAAAGCATATTTAAATTTAGATCAAATTGCGTCATTACAGGATTAACCCTTAAGCAATTTTAACGTGGGTGAACCTGGTTACACTTGCTTGCAATGGTCAATAAAATTAGCAAAATTACACTCTCAAAACATTTATTCACAACATAACTAAAAAACCAAAGTGTTGACTCACAAACAATACACACAGTGATAACAAAAAATACAACCCATCAAACACCATATGAAAAAAGTAAAGAAAAATCAAGAACTGGTTGACGAAGGAGCATGCCAACATGATTCCACAAATGTTGCATTTCAATATTGGTTCCAGAATATATATCCAATGTGTCCCCATGAAGGTTTGTTTTGGGTAGCAGAAATTAGTCATCATTTGAGTCCCAAAGATTATGAAATCAAACAGAAGATGGGAAACAAAAAACAAATTTATTAGATGGTCTCCAAAAATCCTTAGCACATTGTGTCAATAAACTACTTTGGTGCCAATAATTACCTAAAATATCTGGCCACCACATCATCGCGTATGGCCCCCCCACATACTGACCTCCGACCAACCTCGGGGGGGCCATCCTCAGGCAAGGCATCCTCTGGCTGCATTGGGACACCACTCCTTATGGCGATGTTGTGAAATATCCCACACAGGACCACAATTTTCGAAACCATATCCGGCAAATACATGAGCTCGCCACCAGAGCGGTGGAGGCATCTGAATCGGCCTTTTAAAAGGCCGATACAGTGCTCCACCACTTGCCTGGTGGCTGTAAGTGCGGAATTAAAATTACTTTGTGGCCCTGGTGTGGGAGCCAAATTAGGAGTGAGCAGCCAGGGTGTGCAAGGGTAGCCACTGTCTCCTGTGAAAAAGAAGTGACAACATCAGGATCACTGTGTATCAAGCTTAACATTGTTATGTACTAAAGGTCTCCAGTTACCCAGAATCCACGCATCACCAGCTTGTAGGTTGTTTAATTTGTGCCATATCCCTGATTGCCGGATGACGAATGAGTCATGTGCACTTCCGGGTAATTTTGCATTCAGGGACAGGATCTGGAGGGAGGCATCACATACCACCATTACATTCAGGGAGTGATAGTGTTTCCGGTTGTGAAATATGGCCTCCAGCCGTGCTGGAGGCTGAAGTGGTATGTGAGTACCATCCACAACCCCTATGATGTGTGGGAAGCCAGCTATTTGGTAAAAATTTGACTTGGCCACACTAAGGGCACCCATATCCAAAGGCATTTGAATAAAATGATTGAGGTGCTTGAAAAGGGCCTCCATCACTGGCCTCAGGATCCGGGAAAAGGAGGATTGGGAGATTCCTGCCACTAGTCCCACCGTTGTTTGAAACGATCCTGAGGCACAGAAATGTAACACCGCCATAAATTGCGTAAGTGGTGGTATTGCTGTAGGACTGTCAATTTGCCGCTCAAGATCACTCTCTATTAATGAGAGAGTGTCTATGATGATTTTGGGCGGAAGATGGTAGTGTCTTAACACCTCATCATTGGGCATTCCAAAAAGTATGACACGTGTTCGATATATCTGGGGCCTTGCACGCCTACGATGCCTATGCCTGGGACGAGATTGAGGTTGGTCGGCTTCTAGGAGCATGGCCTGAACAATCCAACCAAGATCAACCTGAAATGGCAAGATTTGAAGGTAAGGCTTTTTTTGGCAAAAATATTTGAAAAATTACTTAGCTTGATGATACAATCCAATGATGCTTACATGCCGGGGTATTGTCATGATTGTCCAAACCTATAAATAATAACAAATAAACAATGCAACAATTTAGGGTGGGCATTTAGGAATCTAAATTGGGTGCAAGACAAAACAGAAAAGGGGAGAAACACACATTTGGGCAAAGAGCAAAATGACAGTGCGCAGACTACCTCAATTTGGGCCCAAATGTATTAAAAAAATGCTAAAGGGAAAACACAACCAATTTCACAGAACAAAATAAGCAGATAAAAATTCGCTAATTAGTTCGCAAATACAAGACAAAAAATAAAAAGATAAAAATGCGCTAATTAGTTTGCAAATACAAGTAAAAAAATACGCAGATAAAAATGCGCTAATTAGTTTGCAAATACAAGTAAAAAAATACGCAGATAAAAATGTGCTAATTAGTTCGCAAATACAAGTAAAAAAATACGCAGATAAAAAAGCACAAATTAGTTCATACATTTCGGACTCACAAAACCAAAGGTTAAAAGTGTAAGGTCAAACAAAGTTGCGTTAAAAAAAACATGAACATTTAATAAACAAGTCAAAAAATAAACTTACCAATAGAGGATATATAAGTCACCGGATAAAAAGGTCGTTGGGGCAGAGCCAAAAGAAACCTAACAAAGGAGATTTTTGAATAAATTAACGAGCCAAAATTCACAAAAAGAAGGAGACACAAAGTGAACAAAAGTAAGATGGCCAAAAACTTACCAAAAAAAAACACGACAAAGAAAACAACCACACCAAAAAAAGCGAACGGAAAAAAAAACTCCAAAAAGACAAACCAAAAACAACTCCAAACAACGCCAAATCCAAATCCCGCCAACAATCCACTCCGACCAACGTAACCTCCAACAACCAACAACCGCCACCTCGACTTGAGATGCCCCAAGCCATAAATAGTGTTCATTTTCCTGCACAAATTAAGGAGGGATCATAGGAACGCACAATCAATGATGCGGCCGAAAAATAAGGACGCATGTATAAATACGTCACGAGCCAAAAAAAACGTTCTGGTGTATTTCTTGTTTGGAGATAAGAAATGGCTACAGACCAGGGAAACAATGGCCAAGAGTCTGTCGGTAAGTATTTCATGCATTTCAAAACAATGATTATTTTGAAACATAATATAGTGCAAGTTTGCAAGCTTAAATTTCTCAACATGTAAACAAATAGGTGAAGAGGATGACATGGAAGAGGCAGCTGGGCCCAGTATTCCGGCCAAAGCAGGGAAAAAGAAAAGGCAGCCACAATTCACAAGAAAGGAGATGGGGTTTTTGGTTCAGAAGTGTGTGGACATCCTGCCACAGGCAGACAGGAATATGAGTGCAAGCCAGAAGTGGAGAATGTGGGAGGAGGTAGCCAGTGCTGTCAATAGGGTGGGTGATTATGCCCGTCTTGCCCGGGATGTCAAACGGCGGTAAGTAAAAACTTGACCCCCCTAAAACCAAAACCCCCCAAAAAAAACAGAATAATGGTTCCTTTTTCACCCACAGATGGCAAGACTTCAAATATCGCCTGAAATAAAAAATGGCAGACAGGGCTAGGCATGCAAGGGGGACAGGTGGGGGTCCCACCCCTGTGTCATTGGAGTTGAATGATTTAGAAGAGCTGGCACAGGGGTGTGTGCAGGCTGTGGAGGTGTTTGGCGTGTCCAACATGGATACGGACATGCCAGACTTTGCGGCTCCTCATGTTGTCCCAGGTAAATATTGTGATGTCACCAACTCTGAAATGTTATTGTGCCAATATGTAGATTCTAATGTGACTCTTTTCTCATTTTTCAAACAGAGACAGAGGCGGATGAGTCTGCTCCAGAGCGGAGCCTTGGCCGCAGAATTTCTGCTGGCTCTGCAGGGGAGGAACCAGTACATCCGGCTGAGGACCCTGCAGAAGCCAGTCCAGGGCAATCCCCCTCGCAGGCAGTGTCCCTCCTTACAGAACTCAATTTTAAATCGGATTTCCATACTGAGATTCTGCAGAGGATGGACGCCAGTCTGGAACGGGTGGCTGAGGCCCTGGAGCAAAATGCTGCGGCCAACGTGACCATTGGTCAGGCCCTGGCGGAAAATACCAGGGCCAACATCCGCATCGGAAATGCCCTGGAGCAGCTCGTTTGCCAGCACATGGTGGAGCCGACCTCCCTTCCTGCCGGAACATCAGGATACTCAACCTCTGGCACAACCTCAGCCAATCCTCCAAATGTGCCTAGCCCTGTGCCTAGTCCAGAGGCCACAACATCTGCCTCTGGACAGGCCAGCCCGATGACATCCCAGACCCGGTCTGGCGCCCACCCTCCCCCAGCCAAACGGGGAAAAAACATTGACAGCACTGGCTACTTTTCCCACACTCCTTCTGTGCTTGCCCCATATTCCTTTTTGGCCAAAACTTCCCTCTCCTTTCTTGTGAATTGTTTTTAATTTTTTGATTTAAGTTTCCATACCTTTTATGTTTGCACAAATTAAACATTTTTTGGGAATAACACTGCCAAAAATATTTGGGGCAAAAATGTGCCAGAAAATGTTTTTAGTTTCCAATAAATTTTGAAAAAATTTGACATTGTATTCTGACATTATTTTAGAAATGGTTTACATTTAATCCTGGCCCACAAGGCAAAAACGAGCTCCCAAAAAATGAAAATGAAAAAAAAAAAGAGCAATTTAAGGAACACTTTAAAATTTACATAAGGATGCAAATTCTCCGGACAAAAGCAAAATGGAAAAATACACACAAACATGATGACATTATTGTTACAATAGCACAAAAACCAAATATCAACCAAAAAAAACTGACCAACAAATGTACGCTAATTGATTGTGTAATCCTGAAATTAGCAGCTATGATTTCCACCTGCGTACGGTTTTGTGCTAACAAAAAAAACTGATTTCAAAACACATTACAAGCTGGTTTTCAATACAAAACTAATTGTTTTTCTGACAAGCCGTGATTAATCGATGAAACATCGTGGAGGGCCGGGACGGAGGAGAAGGCCATCGCCAATGTGGTCGAGTAATCCAGACCCCAAGCTGTGCGAGCAGTTTGAACGGAAAGAGGACCATCTAGTGACGTATGACTTGGTACGAACACATTTGACGTTCACATCAGATAATGTATGTACGCCCAAAAAACGCCTCGCCACGCCTGCGTTTTTCCATCTCCACCCCGTCAACGGCCAAAAACGCCCTGTTCTGTCAATCACATTTGACATGTCACTTCCTGTACGCAATTTGACGAACGAGACAAAAATATCTCGCAATTTGCCGTACGCACATGCGCAGTGTTGCACCGATGCATGCGTGCTTTCTCAACATCGGAACGCAACGAGCGTACTGCTGTTAATGAGCGGCTCTGAATGAGGGCCTATGTGCGTTAAATCATTTAATATATATATTTTTAGTGGTATGCAGTCGGGTAGCCGGCTGACGTATTCCTGACAGCCGCCTTCCCGACTGCTTTATCCTGGCATGGGATAAATGACTGGCGTCTATATCTAGACGCCTGTCATTTTCCTGACGCTGGGAGCCCAGCATCCCGATCGAAGTGATGCCGGGCGTTGCGAGTGGACAGCCATGGGGGGGGAGGGTTAGGTTCAGGGCACCCGGGGAGGACTTAGGGTTAGGCACCCCCCCTGGGAGGGTTAGGGTTTTGCTAGGGGGAGGGATGGTTAGGGTTAGGCACCCCCAGGTGGACTTATGGTTAGGCACCACCCCGGGGGACTTAGGTTTAGGCAGCGGGGAAGGGGGGTTAGGGTTAGGCACTTGCAGGGGGGATTAGGGTTAGGCACTTGGGGGGAGGTTAGGGTTAGGCACCCCTAAGGAGGGTTAGGGCTAGGGGGGTTGGTTAGGTTAGTTAGTACTTACCTGGGGACGATCAGTATTTCCAGTGCTGTCAGGCTTCCGCTGCCAGGATCTCTTGAGCTGTCTGGCTGCTGCTGCCGGGAATTGAACTGCCGGCCATGTGGCCGGCGGTATTTCATACCGATTCCCTTTTTAGTCTGGTGTCACTTTCACCATTATAATTATCAGATTTATTATGTTTATTAAGTTCGTTATAATTATCAGAATTACTATGATTATTATAATATTTTTCTCTTATTTTTATTTATTGGTATATTTTTACATTTATATATTTATTTTTATTTCTATTTCTATATATATATAAATATATATATATATATATATATAATTGTCTCTCTGAGGATATTTTTTCCTATGAACATGAATATTTCTGTCTAAGGGCCTGATTCAGAGCCACTCGTAAGCGGCAGCTCGTTCGCTCCGAGCGATGTTTGCCCAACTGCGCATGCATACGGATCGTTATACGCATGCGCGAACCAGTCAGTGCGGCCGAAATTCATGTGCTCGCAAAATAGCGAATGCCTGATAATTTGAGTGACAGAATGAGGCGTATGTGGGTTGTAACAGGGGAAGGTGCTTGAAAACGGGGAGTGGAGATCCGATTGCAGGCGCGCTTAATGGTCAAAACGGGCATTTTATGGGTTTGCATATTTAAAACAGCAGCGTCATTGACCACGTCACTGGGTTTTTTTTAAGCCAGAACTGCTCGCAAAATTGTGGTAGCAAAAACCAACCACAAGAATAGCGAGCAGTTCATACCCTGTTCGACGTACTCGATTCATCTAATAAATAGCGGACATGACGTAGGATGCGAGCAGCCAGGGGGCATAGTTTCCCAAAAAACGACCGCAAGTTTTGTTCGCTCGTTCAGACCTAGAGGCGTGAACAGACCGCAAACAGCGAACAGTTCATTTGAATAGCCACCCCTATTTTCTGGATGAGCGAGCGCAAATAGCGTCCGGCTCTGAATCAGGCCCTAAGTCCATTTTTTAACCATGTTGAATAACAGAGATATGTTCACATTAGTTTTAATTAAGTCAGATCACTTAATGAGAACAAGACTTAGGTGAGAAAGACATTTTCTGATTGTATATGTGTGGTATTTAAAGCTAATGTTTTTGTTACTGGGGAGACTGCTTGATGAAATGGCAAGAGCCAAGAAACGCGTCAAGCTAAACCTACCCCACTTGCTACATACTGCACAGCTGAACCCTCTGTGGGTTATTTCCCTTTACACCGCACCTTAATCAGTGTCTCCGGACAACAATGCAGGGAAACCAATCCGCTAATTACTAAAGGAGCTCCGACGGACACACACACGTGGCCACGAGTGCACTCAGAAAGGATTAAACCTGGATGGCCCTGCGATGTGGAACCCCTAAACTGGATTCTGAAGGTACCATACCAACACCAATAGTGGTACAAATAATTTATTTTATTTCAGCATGATCCATCTTTCTGTGTTTGCACTATAATCATTGTCTCTGTGCATACCATTTATATATCAGAATCGGGCTCCAATTTCTTGCAGGTGAATTCTTTCTATGAGAGGAGACTGAACTAGCGGTGTTCATTTGGGAATTTACTTATTTTTTCATTTTACCTTTTTATCAGTAAATCCTGTGCTTAAGTATTGAGATGTGTTAAAAAAAACCTCAACCACTGGCTGCTACTATAGATGCCCAATTGAACCAGTTCAGCTGCTGATGTTTATTTAAACAAAAGACGAGAGAATCTCTATTCAAATTAAAATATCATACCTATTGCAGGACAATATTGACACGAACTGGCAACATAGATGCACATTACTGCAGAACTGGCAATATAGCCGCAAATCACAGCAGGGTATACAGGTTCATCCTGTAGGATTATTCTATCAAGTGTTTTGCTTTTTCATTACACCACATTTCTAGGTTATTTTTGATGCCAGTGTCATTGCTTTTTATGTGTATTGTTTCATTTATACCTGTTTTATTTTTATTTATTTTCTTGCTTTTTTGGGTTCTTTTAATGTCTATAAATATTTTCATCTGATTTATTATCTGTAAGATTCTCATTATATCAATTGTATTCTATGGTTCTTCACCCTTTAGTGGAATCAATTATTAATCAGTAATACCTTATACAGTATTTACACCCGGCCTTTAGAGATAGCGCTCCTATTTGTGTTGTATTTGTTTAGAACACACAACAAGCCTGCTAAAATCAGTAGCATGAAGCAGGTCTATTATTTTATGGATGTTTTGTTTCATTTTGTGTTCGATGTCAATTTGAATATTAGTAAATCAGGGGTTAATATGTTGGTCTATGTAACCGATGTTTAGACGATATTCGATATTGAAGGGGATTTAGGGTCTGATTCAGAGGTGCTCCCTCTTTGCCAGTGCTCACTCTGAATCAGGGCTGAGTTTTTTTTTAACCAGCTTGCTCGCTAAGCTGTAAAGCTAAGATGGTCGTGATTATCGCGACCATCGGCATTGCGAGGAGACCCTAAGTTAGGGTCTCAGCACTCGCAATGCCGAATGGACTTCCTGCTCAAATAGAGCAGGAAGTCCACTACTGACATCACGAATGATGTCAGTAGGGCCGCCCACAAACGGCAGGTGTTTGGGAACACCTCCATTTGTGCAGCCACCCCCCCTACCTGCCTACAAAACAGGGCGAGCTGTCGATCAACATCGACAGCTGCCCCATTTTGTTGCGAGCCCCGGAGTGAGTGAAGTCTCTGAATGAGGCCCTCGATGTCGGTGTCACATAGAGGTACAACACTTTTTTGGCTGCAGGCTACAGAGGTCTGTATCCAGTACACAAGCACTTTGCCTTTTTCCATTATCCTGTAAAGGACCTCTCCAACTTTTAATATCCTGTCATTTACTGTTGGTGTACTGTATACTTTACACTTAACTCTTTGCTTATGTTCTAGATTCAAAATTTCTAAGCCCAGAAATCTGTTACCCACATGACTGCTTGGATGTGCATTTCCTGGATAACAAATAAGATGGTGTGTACTTGATATACCCAGGTGGATAGTACACCTATCCCATACCTGTGTACTGTGACATGACCAGTGAGGGAGGACCATGGACGGTAAGTGACAGCGGTGACCCAAAAGTGGCAGGAGCATTGCTGGGTTCTCATGTGCCCTGGGGTCTAGACTCACATCCAAGCTCATTCCCTTCATAGTTCCTCCTACTATATGCTGGGTATAAGGTTACACACAGCCCCTCCAACCAGTCGCACGGTATAAGCTTATAGGTTACATTTATCAAAATGGAAATGATTAGTGTAATGGATGGTTTCCCCCAATCACTGAAAACTCAGGTTTATGTCATATTTGACAACTCTCCCTGATTGTCAGAGGGACTCCCTGAAATAGTAGCAATCTCCCTGTCTCCCTGAAGACTCCAGCAGTCTCCCTGATTGTACCTTACCCCTATTATGAAGCTCTCTCTCTCTCTACCTCTCTCTCTCTATATGTATATATCTATGACTTCATCCCCTTGATGAAGTCATAGATTGACGAAACACGTTGGGAGGCTGATCATACATCCATGAACTCTTCAATTTCTTTTTTATCTAAAAGATAAGCTTTTTTCAGTTTATTCCTCCTTTTTATCCTATGTATATCATTTATTGCTATGTTTTTATGTACTTTTCATGATTGTAGGTGTCATATTTATGAATTAAATAATTTTTTTAATATTTAGATATATTCCTATTATTTTAAACACGTATTTATTCACTCGCATATATTATTTATTGAGGTTAAATTATTCACTTGGCACTTTATGTGTTTATTTCTGCACTTTGTTTTAAAACACTACATATGAATTGCTAAGCGTTTTTCACAGATTTACTGAATTATTTAAATAGTTAATAGAGTGTACTAAGCACTTTTGTCGCTCACATTTCAACCTTTGTGTACACTATATATATATATATATATATATATATATATATATATATATAATATATGTGTATAATTTATATATATATATATATATATATATATATATATATATATATGTGTATATATATATATATATTATACAAAAACAACAAAGATATACGCATTCATATGTGATCATTAGTTAAATTTCCCTGCATTGGGTATAAGGCATAATGATCCCCATGGCTACATGCATTTTCTGATAAGAATCAGTGTATTTTCATTAATAAGTACAGTGCATCTTACTATCTCTTTACTAAGCAGTGTTAGGAGACAGAGTGAAAAGTGATAAGAAAGTGATAAGGTGCCAGCCAATTAGCTCCAAAATGTCTTCTCACAGGCTGTGTATGAAAATGACAGTTGAGAGCTGATTGGCTGGCACCTTATCACTTTTCACTCTGTCTCCTAACACCGCTTAGTAAATAGACCCCTTACTTTACACGCTCCGCATACATTGGTACATTAGTATGGGGATGTGGAAATTAGGCTATTCATCAAATTCCGAAAATTATGTATTTTTGCAATATGATGGAGTGAGGTGGCGTATAGTAGGTGACACTTACCTGTATGGGCAGCTCCTCCTCCACTACTCCCTCTGGTGCTCACTGATCCCTCCTCTGAGTCCGGTGGCTGCTCTGACACTGTGTTCTCCCGGCAGAACATAATAAAGTTTAGAAAAAAAAAAGTTTTTTTTATTCTAAACATTAGATTGAGCCAGCGGCAGTGGGCAGGTAAGTCGGGGACAGGGGGGAGGTAAGCAGGGAGGGGGACACAAAATTACCTCTCTCAATCACTATTATATAGACCACTATCTCTACATTGAAATTCACAGGTTTAACTGATAGTTTTTCTATTATTTTTTTTTGTCCATTCATTAGTTATTCACCAATAACTTATTTTCCCCTTCCCTCTCTCTCTATATCCCTGAAGGGAAATATATATTTGATTCATATTTTAATCACTCACATCACATTGAGCAAAGGCCCTCATTCAGAGCCGCTCGTTAGCGGCAGTACGCTCGTTCCGAGCGATGTTTGCACATCTGCGCATGCGTACGGTTTTTAGTACGCATGCGCGAACCAGTCAGTGCGGCCGAAAATCGTTGGTACGCAATATAGCGAGGGCCTGCTATTTTGAGTGACAGAATGAGGCGTATGTGGGTGGTAACAGGGGAAGGAGCTTGAAAATGGGGAGTGGAGATCCGAACGCAGGCGTGCTTAAAGGTCAAAACGGGCGTTTTATGGGTGTGTATATTTAATACAGCAGCGTCATTGACCACGTCACTGGGTTATTTTATAGCCAGAACTGCTCGCAAATTTGTGGTAGCAAACACCAACCACAAGAATAGCGAGCAGTTCATACGCTGGTCGATGTACTCGATTAATCTAATAAATAGCGGACATGACGTAGGATGCGAGCGGCCAGGGGGCGTTTTTAACAAATAAACGAGCGTATGTTTTGCTCGCTCGTTCAGACTTAGAGGCGTGAACAGACTGCAATGTGTGTACGGATCATTTGAATAGCCACCCCTTGTTTTTAAACGAACGACCACAAATAGCGAACGGCTCTGAATCAGGCCCAAAATCCCTTCTTTCAATGTTATGTCCATTACATATATCACTCCAATCATTATATTTAGATCGCCACCTCTTGATTGATAATTATAGGTTTTAAACCGACAGCCCCACTACTATTATTATGGTCCTAATACTAGTTATTAGACGGACAGTCCGTTTCAGTCACCTGTTTACAATACAGATTAACAGACACACCCCCTCATCTATTGGATGAAACTCTGATCACGTGATCGGATTAATGGATGTGACCCATCATGTGAATTGATACTCGTAGGTTTAACGAACAGTTTTTCTATTAAAAATCCCCCCCTTTCTCTGTATATATTCCTGAAGGGAAATACATGTTCTATTAATACTCTAATTATTCACATCATATGAAGGCAAGTCCCTCTTATAATGGCATGTCTTTTTTATGTATTATTTCAATCATCATATTTAGATCGCCACCTATTGATCCATATTTACAGGTTTTTAACTGATAGCCCTATTATTATTATTATTATTATTATTATTATTATTATTATTATTATTATTATTATCCACTTACCAGTTATCAGACAAACAGTCCATTTCAGTCATCTGTTTACAAAACAGATAAACAGACACACCTCCTCATCCATTGGATGAAACTCCGATCACGTGATCGGGACTAATGGATGTGATCCACCATGTGAATCACATGACAACACGTGAGTACTGTTGAAAACTATCCTCTATTGGACGGGGATCGCATGTGACATAGGATACCAATCTGATTGGCGTCTCATTTTAGAATAAATTGTTGGCCGAGCTGAACAATCGGGTTCAGCCTTGAAAAAGCTGCTTACAGTGAAACGCGCACGTTGGCGTCACTGGCAGCTCCAGGTTGTTTGTTGTCTATAGTGAAAATGATGCTCATACTAAATTGACACAAGATGCTATGTAGCGGCAGGCACGGCGTTATTTACTGCTGAATATGCCAGATTGTCCACGGGTAAAATTCTGTACAGTTAATGGCTGGCCAATCCAATAGGCTGATATTGCTGGAAAATATATTGTTACAGATCAATATATAGTTAGCTGTGTATATAGTAGAGCTAACAAGCTAACACTAATATAGTACAATTTGTTGTGTGCCCTAGAAATCTGGACTTTACACAGTGTAACACCAATGACATGTCCAGCACAAACTGTGTTACATTCTAACAAGCTGATATATGCTGAATGAGTTAGATTGTTGGAAATTAGCTTATTACTTTTTCTATATTTATTAGAGCCCATAAATTGACACTGTCACACTGGAAATTGTAGTGTACCTTAAGCAGCTGTATGATATATATAATACTAATGGAATCTTAATCACTCTCCACCTGCATATAGTATAACTAGCAGCAGGAATTTATTGATACTACCGCGGACTGGGAACAACCAGCCTAACATAACAACTAAGTTATTATCTTGACTAGTGGATCATTATATTAATCCAATAAAGACACCTTACCCATGTTAGAGACAACTATTTGTGGAACCGCGGGTGTAACCAATACTCTGTTTCCAGATATTTTGTTACATAACGCTAATATATCTCAATGTACTACGTGAATGTGTAAGAATGAGATTATCATTATTCATCTGACAACAGCTCAATGCAAAGGCACAGTGATAACCTGGTGTATGGACTGATGGGCTAACACCAGGAGATTTTGGATATGAATTTCTCCTTTCAATAATATGTGAATTATATTATACTGACACCCTGATACAGTGGTATGATATTTTTATTCACGAGGTGTAAGTAACAATATAACAGTAATATTGGAGTGACACTCTGATGTTAGTGACAGAGCTTCCTTATAAATTGGTGTCATATTTATTATATTGGGTGCAATACTTACCTATGAGGTAGGATTAACATCATAAAAGCTATATTTGACAACTAAACACAGCACTAACAGGACCACTATTTGTGACATGTTAATTACAATACATGTCAGATTGAATCTGACACTCTGAGGATATAACGAGGGTGTCTGGCCACCTATGTACATAGCATCTAGATTGGATAGGAATAATTAGAATCATTGATAATTATATACAATGAATTCATCCATCACTATAGTTGTTTAGTTACAATAATACTCCACGGAACAACACATCAGTGGTTCTGCCTTCCTTTTTTTTACTATATATGTGCGTTTTGTTTGATATCAATTTTTAAACCTTATATTTCTCTGTATATTTCCCCTTTAATTGCGAATATTTATTTTACGTAATAATCAATAAAAGTTATATTTTACTTTATTATTTTCTTTACCTGTGCGCCCATCACCAACAACTCCTTTTCTCTTTTCTAGTTATATGATCTAATTCAGTTGATTAGAGCTGCACCCCCGTTACTCTATGAACTATTGAGCCAAGATTATATAGGAGTCTAGAACCAATTCAGCAGAGTACAGATACTTTCCCCTTTTTTCTTTCTCCCTTTTTTCATGAATATATCAAATTAGCAAAGTGATAGAGTAAATGTACAGTGCTCCTATTCTACAGCTAAATAAGTTAATGTATATTGTCACTTTAAAACACCAAGTAATAAATGATAACAACAAAAGGGTAAATCAACTTCCTAGCGCTCACCATCAATGTTCTGCTCCTAGTTACATACAGAGGTATCTTCCATGTATACAAATAAATATAACATACAATGATGCAATACAGAGTCCACCAATTGTGAATGAAATATGACATAAAGGTAAAAAGTGATGTATACAATTATTAGGTTATCCCAAGATACAGTATATACAGGAATAAAGAGGAAAGGTCCATTGTGTAAGATATCCAGTGTTTATGCTCTTACTCACTGACAGAAGAAATGGGGCAATCATACGTTTCTTTTAGAAGTAAAGTGAAATCCACACCTGAAAGGAATGAGGCTTATATGAAACCAACAGGCCCATCATGAATTGCTGGTCACCTGTCCATGCAGAAGGTTAGCACTCCCGTATAACACAGCTCATACAGATCATAGAGTATGTGACAGGAATGAGACTTATATGATACTAGCAGGCCCATCATGAATCACTGGTCACCTGTCCATGCAGAATGTTAGCACTCCCGTATAACACAGCTCATACAGATCATAGAGTATGTGAAAGGAATGAGACTTATATGATACCAGCAGGCCCATCATGAATCGCTGGTCACCTGTCCATGCAGTAGGTTAGCACTCCCGTATAACACAGCTTATACAGATCATAGAGTATGTGAATGGAATGAGGCTTATATGTGTGAGGTTCTAATTTTGTTGTGGACCTGGGGTGGTATTAGGAGCAGACACTAAAGCAGATTAAAATGAAAATGTGGAACTTTTAATGAGTGTTTTAGTAGACATGAATATGGCAAAACAAAAGTCCTGTTAGTACTAAAGGTGCACTTGGAAACTGTAGTGTGGCAATGGGAAAAAGTCCAGGAAGTGACAGGCAGGAGACAGTCCAGTATACTGGGTAGTGAGGCTGAAATTAAATGCAGGCTGAAGAAATTAAATCCAGGAGAATGTAAGTGGATGCAAGGTGCAGGGTAAGGAGACTCAGGTGCTCAGGCAATGGGGAAGGTATATGGAGGAGGCAGGGGAATCCAGCAGAGTTGGAGCAGGTCAGGTGAAGCAGGCTTAGGCAATGAATCCAACAGACGGTTGTACAAGCTCCGTAACTCTCTCTCAGCTGACGCTGAGAAACACGTTGCACAAGGAATGAAAGGGAGCTCTGAACTCCCTTAAATACTCAGTGCTCTACCATGACAGGCTGGAGAGAGAGCATGTGAAACACCAGGATTGGGCGATTAGGTCACATGGCCGGAGGCAAGATGGCAGTGCCCACACCAGAGCGGAACAGAAGCACTGCCAGGCCTGACCAGCCCAGAATTACAACATGCCACACAGGACCACACACAGCCAATGCTCCCCACCAGGCACAAGCACCACCACCAGACGCCCCTTGCCACAGCATCCTCACAGGCATCACCTGCCGATTGCCATGCCGGGAAACCCTGGTCATGACAGTATGATGGGTGGCCTCAGGACACTCACAAGGCTTTTCAGGATGGACAGCATGGAATTTCCTAACGAGTGCGGGAGCATGAATGTCCCTGGCATCGGTCCAACAGCGTTCTTCAGGGCCGTAACCCCTTCAATCCAGGAGGTACTGTAGTCGACCCCTGCGGACATAGGAATCTAGAACCTGGGAGACCTTGAATTCCACACCTCTTTCTGTCTGGATTTGAGGAGGAACTGGAAGAACTTTGAGGAACTTGTTCCGGATTAAGGGTTTGAGTAGAGAAATATGAAAGGAATTTGGAACTTTCAAGTATGAGGGCAGCTGAAGACACTAAGCCACAGGGTTGATTATTTCAGTGATGGAGAAGGGTCCAAAGAAACATGGAGTGAACTTCATTGATGGTACTCTGAGCCAAAGGTTCAGAGTAGATAACCAAACCTGGTCTCCCACTTGCATGCAAGGCACCTACCTCCATATCTTGTCTTCCTGAAGTTTGTAGTGAGAGGACGCTTTCTCCAAATCAGCACGGACCTGAGCCCATATTGACGCAAATCTCTGTACAGTATCATCCACAGCTGGTACGTCAAAGACAGGCAGGCTCCAGAACCCATGGACTCGAGGGTGGAGACCATAAACAACCTGGAATGGAGTATGATTTGTAGAAAAATGATAGGAGGCATTATGCGCAAATTCAGCCAAGGGCAGTAAATCAGATCAATTGTCTTGAGATGACGACATAAAGATTCGTAGAAAAGTCTCAAGGTCTTGGTTAACCCTCTCTGTAGATTCATTATTTTGTGGATGATCGGCTGTGGAGAAGTTTAGTTTCACTTGCAGAACAGAAGACAGAGCTCTCCAGAATCTTGCCATGAATTGAGCACCGCGATCTGAGACTATTTCGGTAGAAAGTCGGTGAAGACAAAATACATGTTGGATGAATTGATGAGCCAAATCCAGAGCAGTAGGCAGTTTCTTAAGAGGTACTGTACATAATTGACCATTTTCGAAAATAGGTCAACCCACGACCCAGATGGTGGTGTAACCCTGAGAACTTGGCAAATCTGTTGCAAAGTCCATGGAGAGGTGCATCCATGGACATGATGGAATAGGCAGGGCAACAACTCACAATCTGGAGCTTGACGTGAAGATCTATGCTGAGCTTATGAGGTACACGAAGAGTTGAACTCCAATACATCAGCTTTCATTGATGGCCACCAGTAGGCTCTTTTCAGAAGTTCCAGAGTCTTCTGAGTACCAGAATGACCTGCAAAGCATGAGGAATGAGCCCAGGTGAGAAGCTGCTTCTTTAACTCCGGGGCCACAAAAGTTTTCCCAGTAGGTGGCTGCAATTGTACGGTGGCAAACACCCTTGCTCCAGCACGGGGGTACTGCATAAAATTTCAGAATTGTTATTACAGGGAAAAGATCTGGACAGAGCATGTGCTTTCTGATTAAGGGCTCCAGAGCGGAAGGTCAGAGTAAACTGGAAGCAAGCGAAGATTATTGCCCATCGGGCCAGACGAGGACTCACACACTGGATATTTTTGAGGAAGAGGAGGTTCCTATGGTCGGCGAAGACAGTGAAAGGAAACTTGGCCCCCTCTAACAGGTATCTCCACTCTTTTAGCGCCAACTTTACTGCCAAAAGTTCTTGTACTCCTATAGCATAGTTTTTCTCAGCAGGAGAAAATTTCTTGGAAAAGAGTCCACATGGGTGAACTTAGTTGTCTTCATAACGCTGGGATAGGATGGCTCCCACTGCCTCTGATGATGCATTAACCTCCAATAAAAAGGGCTTATCCAGGTCTGGTTGCCTCAGAACTGGAGCTGTAATAAAAGCTTGTTTCAATAGCTGGAAAGCTGTCTCTGCCTCAGGTGACCATAGGGCAGGATTAGCACCTTTACGAGGCAGAGCCGTGATGGGGGCCATCAAAGACAAAAATCCCCTGATAAAGCATCTGTAGTAGTTGGCAAATCCGAGCAGTCTCTGGATGGCTTTCAAAGTTTGAGGTCGGGACCAATCCAGAATCTCCTGAACCATTTTTGGGTCCATTTCTATACTGGAGCTAGAGATGACATAACCATGGAATGGCACACTGGGTACACTAAAGACACATTTCTCCAGTTTGCAGTAAAGATGATTCTTTCTCAGTCAGGATAGTACTTCCTTCACATGTTAATGATGTTCTTCGGTAGAAGACGATAAAATCAAAGTATCGTCCAAATAGACTACTACTGAGACGTATAGCAAATCCCGAAAAATTTCATTAACAAAGCCCTGAAAGACAGCAGGGGCATTGCATAATCCAAAGGGCATCACAAGGTATTAGAAAATGTCCATCGCTGGTATTAAAAGCTGTCTTCCACTCATCACCTGCGCGGATACTAATGAGATTATAGGCCCCTCGTAGATCTAATTTTGAGAATATGACAGTTCCTTTGACTCTGTCGAATAACTCTGTGATTAATGGAAGCGGGTATCGATTCTTGACCGTTATATCTTTAAGGCCCCGATAGTCTATGCATGGTCTTAACTAGAGATGTGCGCCGACCCTCGTGTTTTGCTTTTGGTTTTGGATCTGGATGTCCCCTGGTTTTGGATCTGGATTGGTTTTGCCAAAATCTCACCTCCATGTTTTCTTTTCGTGTTTTGGTTTTGGTTTTGGATCTGGATTTTTTTCTTAAAAAATAAAAAAACAGCTAAAATCACATAAAATGGGCCTTTTTTCATTCCTACAGTACTAATAACCTCAATTACCTTTATTTCCACTAGTTTCCAGTCAATTTTGACCACCTTACAGCTCACAAGGGGACCAGGAAGTGTGCTTTCCAAAAATAAATAAACAATTGACTTAAATAATTCTTTGCAAATCTTCTATAAATGCATTTCCCAAGCTGTAGAGGGACATAAAAAAACATAGTTAGTTAGTGGCATTCAAACTTTGTTCCCACTGTCCACTTAACCATATGAGATATATTGTGAACAATCGGAACATTTTAGACCTAAGGTTTTAGTATTACGTTGTTCTTGTGTCTGTGCCATGCCTGCTTGCTGGGAGTTGATTTTTTTCATCAAAGAAGGGGACCAGGAAACGTGCTTTCCAAAAATAAATAGGCAATTGACTTAAATAATCCTTTGCAAACCTTCTGTTCTATAGCAGAATATTCCAACCTGTAAAGAGACATTAAAAAACAGTTAGTAGTGACCTTCAAATTGCCATTGTTCTCACTATCCACTTATTCTTTGACTGGAGAAACCATGGCAACTGAATTAGTGTCATAAGGAAGTTGAGGTTGCAAACTGGGTGACAAGTTATGAGTTGGCCATATGGGGTATGTTGCTTTTAAGGGATCAGGCTGGTTATCAGTGGAACATTATTTATAGTTGTTGTTATTCTGGGTTGCCATCTCCTGAAGGGTGTTTAGTTTACCAACAGACAGAGGATACCTACCTATCAGCTCAGGCGTAGGCACTACCTGAGGAACAGAGCTCTTTACTCTGGAGGGAAGCCAAATAGGTTGGAGCCCCTGTACTTCCAACATCTGAAGCTCTTATCTCTCCACATCATCAATTATAGAACAAAACAAATGTCATTGGGGATATCTAGCTCCTCCTTCTGTACCCTGCTTTCCCTTTTTGGACAGGAAGTCCAGCATGGATGGTTTGGAAGAAATCCTAGCAACAGATGGCTATGGTCATTATCAAGACCTGGTCCCCCCAGTGGGTGTAGTCTGGGAGGTATTGGTTGGCATGCAGGCAGCGAAATAACAAAGGCCTCCATGTTGTCTGTGCTTACTATTCCGTATTTCAGTTTGCCATTCAGGTAGGAATAAAGTGGACTACAGAACACAGTGACAGAATCACTGGATGTCTTAGTGCATTCAGGCCATATATGATCCATGAATTCACAGACAGATTCCGGACAGATGAATCCTTTGCTAATCTTTGATAATTCCTGGCAAAGGTGGGTGTTATAGCCAGACACTTTGAAGGCTGTAACTTTGAACTGCTTTATAGAAAACATGTGAATGAAACCTTTCCACACTGCAGAACATGATGGAGAAATCCCTTGAAGTTCAGCACCTAGAGCATCTTTTATCATGTTCTCTGAGGCCTTTCCTGACTGTGAAGAAAGATTCTCCACACTGTAGTCTTCCATTGTGACTTTTTAATTGTGTTTTTAATGTAGTCCACTGGCTATGGAGATGGATCTCAGATGAGATCCATCTCATCTGAGGGTTGGGTTTTCCCCATGCAAATGAGACAATTCACATACAGAAGGTGACTCTTATGTTTACCCGTGGTATCAGTCTCTCTTTTGGCAGAATTAGGCTTTAGTTTTTTACACAAAATTTTTTTTACAAAACTTTTTTTAAACCAATAACTTAAAAAAAAAAGTTTTCTTTGCATTATTCATGCATCCCCTTGACAGACAGCAGCACAGCACACCTGCACAGCTATGCTGATGACAGCTGTGGCTGACATGCACACAAAAAAAATTGTTTATTATTTTGGGCAGCAGCCCCTCGACAGACAGGAGCACAGCACCCCTGCACAGCTACGCTGGTGACAGTGACAGGTGTAAAATTGATCATAAATTAATTTAAAAACAATTCATTGTTTGTAGCCCCTGACTGTTAAATTGATCATAAATTAATTTAAAAACAATTCATTGGTTGCAGCCCCTGGTAGCTGCCAATGTGCTTTGGACATGAAAAAGAAAATAATCCCATACACAAACTGGCTTTACATTACAAGTTGTCATCATCCTCATCCTCGTCATCCCCATCAGTGTGTACATCCTCTTCTTCACACAATATTAATTCATCCCAACTGGATTCCACCATAAGTGCCTCTGTCATTTTTTGTTGTAATTGTGGGTCGAGGTCTCCCTCGTGGAATTTGTAATTCATTTTAATGAACATCATCTTTTCCACATTTTGAGGAAGTAATCTCCTACGCCGATCACTGACGAGGTAGCCAGCTGCACTGAAAACTGTTTACACACTGGAGGGTGGGCAACTTAAGTAATGCAAAGCCAGTTTGTGTATGGGACTCCAAATTGCCTCTTTTTCCTGCCACTACTGAAATGGACTATCTGGCATTTGTCTATTAGGATGTTATCTCTAAAAATAGTCTTCCACCATTCTGTGAATGGAGACCATATCACACATAGTCACGGTAGAAGACATGTCACTAGTAGGCAGTTCTATCACTCCCGACCAGATGTAATGTTTTTGGTGACTGTTCTGCATAACCAGCAGGCATTCTGTAAGGAAAATTTAGTTTTTTTCCTGGCAGCTGTTGAAACTAAAGGAGGAGATGAAGGCATTTCACATGCGGCTGCAGCTGACAATTTTTTGACCAACAGCTCTTTGCATAGTTTTAGATTTTGTTTTTTTGGAAAAAAACTGAAAAGGTAGGACTTAAACCTAGGATCCAGAATGGTGGGCAACATATATTGTTCAGGTTTCAATAGATTGACAACTCTTGGATCCCGGTGAAGTGAATCAGGGCTTGATCCAAAAGTCCATCATACTTTGCGCAATCACTCCATTTCTGCTCCTCCTTCAGTTTTTCCAGCTGTTTTTGCAAAAGTTTGATGAGGGGAATGACCTGACTCAAGCTGGCAGTGTCTGAACTAACTTCATGTGTGGCAAGTTCAAAGGGTTTGAGAACCTTGCACAACATGGAAATTATTCTCCACTGTGCTGGAGTAAGGTGCATTCCCCCTCCACGGCTGAAGCATATAGAGGGTAGAATTCCACTAAGTTATTACCTCTTGCTTCAGCTGATGGAAGGGCAAATATAACTGTACCTGCTGGTCATGCAATCTTTTACAAGTGGTTGCCGAATGTCTAAAATGTCCGGATATTTTGCGTGCCACCGAGAGCATCTTCTGCACACCCCTGTCATTTTTAAAAAAATGTTGCACCACCAAATTAATTGTGTGAGCAAAACATGGGACGTGTTGGAATTCGCCCAGATGTAATGCTCTCACAATATTGGTGGCATTGTCCAAAATCACAAATCCCGAGGAGAGTCCAAGTGGGGTATGCCATTTAGCAATGATTTCCCTGAGTTTTTCTAAGAGGTTCTCAGCTTTATGCCTCTTAGTAAAACCAATTATACAAAGAGTAGTCTGCCTCTGTATCAGCTGTCTTATGGAAGATGTTGCTGTTGCTGCTGTTGTAGGCAATACACCTACCCAGTGGGCTGTCACAGTCATGTAATCCTTAGTTTGCCCTGTCCCACTTTTCCACATATGAGTGGTCAAGTGGACAGTGGGTACAATGACATTTCTTTGGACATTAATAATGATTTTTAATGTCCTTTTACAGATTTGGAATTGCTCTTCTATCGAAGTGGAATCTAGAAGCGATCTGGTAGTGAAGACACAGGACCTGAATTAACTGTTGAAAACCCACTGCAGTAATGGCAGATACTGAACGCACATCTAATACCATCATAGCTGTTATGGCGTCAGTAATCCGCTGCGCAACTGTGTGATTGCTGTCAGACTTCTTTGCCCTTGTAAACGATTATTTACCAGTTAGTTGCTGTTTGGAGGATACGCTACAAGCAGTCTTCCTCCTGGTCCCCTTCTGGGATGAAGATCCACTGACAGCAACAGCAGCAGCAGCAACAGGCGTAGTCATCAAGGATCCTTCTGAGGAATCACGGAGAGGAGAGGAGTCAATCATGTTTGGAATACCAACATTGGATGCAGCAGGACTAGTCCCGATGACGAATGTTGATGATGAAGGTGTTGGTATTGGAGATCAAAGGTGCTTGGATCTCATAGAGAGGGAGCAGGTAGGTGACACTGGACTTGTTACATTTTGAGTTTTGGAACTTGGCGATGTCTATTTTGATATTTGATGAATGCGCTCCAAGTGACGTAACAAGGAGGAGGTTCCTAGGTGGTTTAGGTCCCACCCTCCACTCACTATTGCATGGCAATGGACACATATGGCTTGACAACTGTTGTCCTGATTCGGATGGAAAAAATTCCACATGTGAGAAGTAGATTTTTTTATCTTTTGCCCTGGCATGACAACAGTGGGCTTTGGCTTTTTCAAACCATGGGCAACAGCTGTTGCCTCACTTACACAAAGGACATCCTCAGCATCAACATCCTCATCATCCTTAGCTCCTTCATCCACCAAAATATCCTCCTCCTCCATGTGCAATTGCACAAAAGCATCCTCAATGACTACGTGAGCAAGATGTTGACTGCCCTTCCCCACATTTATAGAGGGCACACAAATGTTGGAACTTGGAGGATCCAGTACACTAGTATTTAGGTCTGGCTCACACATGGCAACCGCGGACACACTTGCACTCTCCTTGGGGATTTGTGATTTCGATTTCTCAGGGCACACAGTTGGTATTTCCAGAGCTGTCTTAACAACTTTCACATTTTTAATTGGACCACCACCACTACTACTACAAGCAGAAGGGCTATCAGAATCAGCAGTCTTCTTCATAAAGTAAGAAGTCCAAGGCCTTATCTTTTCCTTGCCACTTTGTTTTAGTGAATGGCATATTGCCAATTTTTGTTTATCTAAAGTCAAATATCCTTTCAATTTTTTTTTTCTAAATTTCAGTAAAATCTGCTTCACCATATCGATGGCGTGACTTAAGCCCTGGGGCATGGGCCTTCCTAAAGGTCGAGGAAGTTGGCGGCCTTGCACAGCTGCCAGCAGCTACAACATGTGGTTCTTGGACTTTCTCTCCTGTCATGTGACAGCCCTCCATATTTTTTCTGTAGTCTAGAAGCAGCACCACAATCACCGATAGTGAAGCCAAGGTGCGGTTACAAAATTCACACATGTGCAGTCGTGCGCACACACAAAAATATTAGAAAAAACAACAAATGATGATTTAAATATTTTGTCAGCTCCAAAAGAACTTGGCCCCAGAGTAACGATTGATCATGAATGTAGTCTGTCAGCACAAGGTTGCAACTTGCGTTACTGGCTGGATCTTGTGCGCTACTGTGGTTCAGCCTAACACCCACGAGCACACAGAAGAAAAAAATATATAAGACAGTGACACTTGTTTTTTTTTTTTTATTGAACCCAACTGGAGTCACTGGATCTTGGCCCTCATTCAGAGCCACTCGCTATTTGCGTTCGTTCGTTCAAAAACAAGGGGTGGCTATTCAAATGATCCGTTCGCACATTGCAGTCTGTTCACACCTCTAAGTCTGAACGAGCGAGCAAAACATACGCTCGTTTATTTGTTAAAAACGCCCCCTGGCCGCTCGCACCATATGTCATGTCCGCTATTTATTAGATTAATCGAGTACATCGAACAGGATATGAACTGCTCGCTATTCTTGTGGGTGGTTTTTTCAACCGCTATTTTGCGAGCAGTTCTGAGTTAAAAAAAACCAAGTGACGTGGTCAATGACGCTGCTGTATTAATTATGCACACCCATTAAACGCCCGTTTTGACCTTTAAGCACGCCTGTGTTCTGATCTCCACTCCCCGTTTTCAAGCACCTTCCCCTGTTACCACCCACATACGCCTCCTCCTGTCACTCATATTAGCAGGCATTTGCTAAATAGCGAACAAACGATTTTCAGCCACACTGACTGGTTCGCGCATGTGTACTAAAAACCATACGCATGCGCAGATGTGCGAACATCGCTCGGAACGAGCATACTGCCGCTAGCGAGTGGCTCTGAATGAGGGCCCTTGTGCGCTAATGTGGTTAAGCCTAACACCCACGCACACACAGAAGAAAAAAATAAATATAAGACAGTGACACTTTTATTGTTTTTTTGTTTAAGAATGACTGGAGTCAGGCAGCACAAGGTTGCAACTTGTGTTACTGGCTGGATCTTGTCCACTACTACGGTTAAGCCGAAAACCCACCCACACAAACAAGAAAAAAATATGACAATTTAATTGTTTTTTTTTAAGAACGACTGGAGTCAGGCAGCACAAGGTTGCAACGTACGTTGCTGGTTGGCTCTTGTGAGCTACTGTGGTTAAGCCTAGCACACATGCACACACAGAAACCTATAAAAAGACACTTTGATTTTTTTTTTTTACTTTTTTTTGGAGTCCAAAACTTTGGCCCTGAGATGGACACGGCACAAGCCCAGGACACAGCAGACAGCCCAGATGGATCAGCAGACAGCACAGTGACAGTGACAGCACTGTGACCAGAGACTAGAATGGATCAGCACTGACAGAACAGTGACAGTTACAGCACCATGATCAGAGACCAGAATGGATCAGCAGTCACCAGCCCAGGACACAGCAGATAGCACCAGCACCTCTACCAGCCCTACACTACCCACCCTCCCTGTTCACTTTACACAGCCGGAGTGGAAATGGCATCCGTCGCATGGTCCCTTATATACTACATTGATCATAGAGACAAAAGCTCACGAACTGCAAGATTTCCATCTCTATGGTTTTGCTTCAGTTTCGAGAACTGAGTAAGGTGGGAACCTCTGAGCCTGCTTGGATCTGACTTGGACATGCTAAATTCAGGTGGGTTTGGTTCTCTGGGAAGAGGTGGAGAGGTGAAAGGATGGATGAAGCCTTTCTCTAAATTCTCCTGGATGTATTCAGACATAGCTTTGGTCTCTGGCAAGGATAGAGGATAGGTGTGACCACGAGGAGGCATCTTTTCAGGCAACAATTTAATTGGACAATCCCATTCTCTTTGAGGAGGCAAGATATTTGCCTACTGCTCAGAAAATACATCAGTAAACATTTGATACTCTTTGGGGATTGCTGGATGTATTAATGATACTGTTTTCCTTACAGGTAGTATCTTGGGAAGACAGGATTTCTGACAGTCAGCTCCCCATGAAAGAATTTGCACAGAGCACAGGATTGTGCTGGCATAACTATGGTAGCCCTAAAATGATTTCCTGGGAGGCCTCAGGTATCACCAAAAATGTTAGAGACTCAGAATGAAGGGCTGCAATACGGACTAGTACTGGCTGAGTTTCCTTGGTGACAACTCCACTAGTCAGAGGCTGTACATCTACAGCGGTCAGAGAAATCAAATGATTGAGGGAAGAACAAGGAATCCATAGTTTGTCAACTAAACTGGAAGTCATGAAATTTCCGGCTGCTCCAGAATCTAGTAAAGCAGCAACAAAGACAGGTTTTGACTAGAAATCTAAGGCTAAGGTTAATATGAAATCTTTAGAGTTTGAGGGCGGGCTCATTACTCCTAACTTGATGTCCCCAGGGTCAGTTAGGAACGGGAGTTTCCCGACATACGGGAACAGGAGGCCACCAGGTGACCCGAGTCTCTACAGTATAGGCAGAGGTTTTTTAATATTCTTCTCAGACGTTCCTCTTTGGAGAGATGGGTATGATTCACCTGCATAGGCTCTTCATCTGTAGAAGGAGGGGTAAATGACCTTTGCTGGTCGGTTCTATGCTTCTCAGCCTGACATTCTCTGAAGCGTAGATTGATCTTGTTACAGAGAGAAATCATATTGTACAGATTGGTAGTAAGCTCATGGGTGACTAGATCATCCTTCAGTCGATCAGAAAGCGCATCCCAAAAGACTGAGGTGAGGGCTTCTGCATTCCACTTGAGCTCTGATGCTAAAATCTGAAACTGTACCGCATACTGGCTGACAGGATGGGTTCCTTGTTTCAGTGTCATAATACTAGATGAGGCTGATACAGTATGTCCATGCTCATCAAAAATCCTCCTGAATGATGTTACAAAGTTGGTATAGTTATCCAGCAAAGAATCTGAATGCTTCCAGAGTGGGGAAGCCCAATCCAAGGTTGAGCCGGACAACAGCGACACAATGTAGGCCACCTTAGTTCTTGCAGTGGGAAAATTATCAGGCTGTAAGGTGAAGTGTATATCGCACTGATTCAGAACCCCCGACAAAGCTTGGGGTTGCTGTCAAATTTACTTGACATAGGAAGATGTAACCGGGGGGATGCCCTGTAACCTGTATTTTCAGACACAGAAGCGGGTGTAACTACTGTTACACTAGAGTTGGACAAAATGGTTTGCATATTATCCTATTGTTTAGTAATTTCTTGCAGGAACTGAGCCATTTGGTGCTGCATAGCTTCCAGGTTTTCCAAACGGCCTGCAATGCACTGGAATAAATCTGCTCCAGACTCCTGTCCCATGGCCGAGTCCATGAGGCCAGTGCAAACTATGAGGTTCTGGTTTTGTTGTGAACCCGGGATGGTATTAGGAGCAGACACTGAAGCAGATTAAAATGAAAATGTGGAACTTTTAATGAGTGATTTAGTAGACATGAATATGGTAAAACAAAAGTCCAGGTAGTACTAAAGGTGCACTTGGAAACTGTAGTGAGGCAATGGGAAAAAGTCCAGGAAGTGACAGGCATGAGACAGTCCAGTATTCTGAGTAGTGAGGCTGAAGAGAGGGCAGGCTGAAGAAATTAAATCCAGGAGGATGCAAGTGGAGGCAAGGTGCAGGGTAAGGAGACTCAGGTGCTCAGGTAATGGGGAAGGCAATTGGAGGAGGCAGGGGAATCCAGCATGAGTGGAGCAGGTCAGGCGAAGCAGGTTTAGGCAATGAATCCAACAGACAGGTATACAAGCTCAGGAACTCTCTCTCAGCTGACGCTGAGAAACACGTTGCACTGGCAATGAAAGGGAGCTCTTAACTCCCTTAAATACCCAGTGCTCTACTGTGACAGGCCGGAGAGAGAGCACGTGACACACCAGTATTGGGCGATTAGGTCACATGGGCGGAGGCAATATGGCAGTGCCCATACCAGAGCCGAACGGAAGCACCGCCAGGCCTAACCAGCCCAGAAAGACAACATGCCCACACAGGACCACACACAGCCAATGCTCCCCACCAGGCACCAGCACCACCACCAGATGCCCCTTGCCACAGCATCCTAACAGGCATCAACCGCCGACCACCATGCTGAGAAACCCTGGTCATGACAATATGATACTAGCAGGCCTATCATGAATCGCTGGTCACCTGTCCATGCAGAAGGTTAGCACTCCCGTATAATGCAGATCATACAGATCATAGAGTATGTGGAAGGAATGAGGCTTATATGATACTAGCAGGCCAATCATGAATCACTGGTCACCTGTCCATGCAGAAGGTTCGCACTCCCGTATAACACAGATCATACAGATCATAGAGTATGTGAAAGGAATGAGGCTGATATGATACCAGCAGGCCCATCATGAATCGCTGGTCACCTTTCCATACAGAATGTTAGCACTCCCGTATAACACTGCTCATACAGATCATAGAGTATGTGAAGGAGGAAAAGTAAACAAATCTCACATAGAAGGGTATTCAATTAGAGGCGAAAAGTTGGATAATTTTCACTTGTCTGACTTTTCACCTCATTCACCTGTTTCAGAGGCAAAATCATTCTGTGCGCATCCCTGCTTTTCACCTAATTCAATTGCAAAACAGGCGAAAATGGAAATAGGTGAATGCGGAAAAGGCGAAAAGTACTGAAAGAATTGGGGAAATCAGTCTGTACCCCAGAAAATGATGCACTAACAGGAAATCAATATACATGTACTAATAGCCCTAATTAAGCTATTTTGCGTACTTAAGTTGTGTAAATTACTTGTTGTCAGTGTCTTTGTAAAAGTGGTGAAGAATAACATTAAGCAATATTTTTTGGCAAAAATAAGTAGTCCAGTCAAATTTGGGGTACTTGAAAATGGGTTATAGCATATTTATATGTCTCTAAAGTGAACTTTTTAAAAACATGAAAAATCCACCTGCTGCATGCACCTGCAATCCCAAAACACCTGACCCATACTTGGGGACCCCCAAGAAGTCTTTTTTGCTACTTTTTATGTTTATCCTCCAACTTTTTTGGATTGTTCTTAGGTTGTTGTTTTTTGCAAATTTGTCCTTTGGGAGGTTGTTTCAAGGGTTCTGAGTTGTTTCCCCATGTTTGCACCCCAAAATAAAAATTTGCACTTCTTTTCACCTGCTATTGATTGGAGAATCTTTTTTTGCTGAATTCAATGCATCGAGTTTCTGCTTATGGGAATTGTCCTGGAATTGAATTAGGCAAAAAAAATTTTAAGCAAAAGTTTTGCAAAAGAAAAGGCGAAAAAGGCTTTTCACCTCTAATTGAATTCCCCTCAAAATATCATCAGACAAGATAAAACTCACATAATACATAGATTACAGCAGCCGCCTTGCACTGATAGGTTACTGTTAGAGATGAGTGGGTTTGGTTTCAAGAGATCCGAACCCACCCGAATTTAGCAAAACCAAGTCAGATCCAAGCAGGCTCGAAGTTTCCCACCTGACTCGGATCTTGAAAAACTGAGGCATAACCATAGAGTCGGAAATTTTGTGGTTCACGAGTTTTCATCTCTATGATCAATGTAGTATATAAGGGACCATGCATCGGATGCCATTTCACTTCGGCTGTGGAGACTGAACAGGGAGGGTGGGTAGTGTAGGGCTGGGAGAGGTGCTGGTGTTGTTTGCTGTGTCCTGGGCTGGTGACTGCTGATCCATTCAGGGATAGTGGCAGTGCTGTCACTGTGCTGTCTGCTGTGTCCATCTGGGCTGTTGCTTATCCATCTGGTCTGTCTGTGCTGTTTGCTGTATCCTGGGGTATGCAGTCCCGAAGCCGGTGGACGTAATGCCGACTGCCGGCTTCCCGGCTGCTTAATCTCAGTGAGGGTTAAATGAAAGGCATCTAAATCTAGGCTCCTGTCATTTTACCAATGCCGGGAGACCGGCACCAGGCATCGTGATCGAAGGGATGCCGAGTGCCACGAGCGGACAGCCGCACGGGGGGAATGTTGGGTTGAGAGATCCTGCGGGACTTAGGGTTAGGCACCCAATTGGGAGGTTAGAGTTTGGCTAGGGGAAGGGGGGGTTAGGGTTAGGCACCCCCGGGGGAGTATAGAGTTAGACACCCTCCACGGGGGACTTAGGTTTAGGCAGCAGGGAAGGGGGGGTTAGATTTAGGCACTTAGGGGGTGATTAGGGTTAGGCACAGGGGGGAGGTTAGGATTAGGCACCCTAAAGGAGAGTTAGGGTTAGGGGGCAAAATTAGGTTAGTCAATACTTACCTGGGGACGATCGGGATTTCGTCCGGCAGTAAATCATACCAATTCTGTCCTGGGCTGGTATTTTTCATGTCTGACATGTCTGTGTCCATCTGGGCTGGTGTAGAACTGCAGATACATCTGGGCTGGTGCTCTGTCCATCTGAGCCCAAGTCCTGGACTAAAAAAAATATATATATATAATAATAAAAAAATCAGTGTCTTTTATATTTTTCTGTGTGTGTGTGCGTGTTATGCTTAACCGCAGTATCCGCACGAGATCCAGCCAGCAATGCAAGTTGCAACCTAGTGCTGCCCGACTCCAGTCGTGATCAATCACTGCTCTGGGCCACAAGTTCTTGAGCACAATAAAAATTTAAATCAATTGTCTTTTTTTTTTAGATTTTATTGTCTGTATGTATGCATGTATCCAGCCATCAATGCAAGCTTCAACCTAGTGCTGCCCAACTCCAGTCGTGATCAATCACTGCTCTGGGCCTAAGTTCTTGAGCATAAAAAATATTAAAATCATTTGTCTTTTTTCTGTCTAATATTTTTGTGTGTGCGCACAACTGCACGTGTGTGAATTTTTTAACCGCACCTTGGCTACACTACTGGTGCTTGTGACACTGCTTCAAGACTGCAGAAAATATGGAGGGCTGTCACATAACAGGAGAGCAAGGCCAAGAACCACATGTTGTAGTTGCCGAGAGCAGTGCAAGGCTATCAACTTCCTCATCCTCTATGAAGGCCCATGCCCCATGGCTTGTTGACCATCGATATGGTAAAGCAAGTTTTACTGAAGTTAAGAAAAAAAAATGTAAAGGGTATTTGCCTTTAGATAAACAATAAATTGGCAATATGCCATTTACTACACGAAGTGGCAAGGAAAGGATAAGGCATTGGCCTTTCTATATAAATAATTTCTTTATTTCTCACATTGACTATTGCAATAGTCTCCTTACTGGTCTTCCCAAAAACAAGCTATTGCCATTACAATCAATTATGAATGCAGCTGCGTTGCTTATCTTCCTTGTGAAATGTTCATCATCTGCTGCCCCGCTCTGTCATTCGTTGTCGGTTTTCTACCGTATTCAATACAAAATACTGTTACTTACACATGAGGCCATTAACCAAATTACACCAACATTCATCTCTTCATTCATCTCAAAATATCTCCCAACCCGACCTCTCCGCTCAGGATAAGATCTGTGTCTCTCATCCCCACGCATTACTTGATCTCATTTACGGTTACAGGACTTTCTTCGGGCTGCACCCACTCTATGGAATGCCTTACCATGCACAATAAGACTTACCTCTAGTCTTCAATCCTTCAAGTGTTCCCTGAAAACTCACCTCTTCAGACAAGCTTATCAGATTCCAGAACTGACCAAATAACCTTCATAACTCTTCTCTTGATACATCACCTCTCACAGTCCACACATAACCACAGACATTGTCTTTCATTCACATACTCCTGACATTTGGCTGACATTCTTGTGTGACTGGATCATGCAGTCCACCAAGAAACTCTGCATTCTAGCAGGACCAAATTGCAATATATAGCACCTATCCTTATGTATCAATGCCTATTTCCCTGTAAGCTTGCAAGCAGGGCCCTCTTACCTCTATGTCTGTTGGTTATTATCCTGTTTTGTTCTATAAATGTTTCCAATTGTAAAGCACAATGGAATATGCTGCGCTATATAAGAAACTGTTAATAAATAAATAAATAAATAAGACTGCTGATTCTTATAGCCCTTCTGCTTGTAGTAGTAGTGGTGGTGGTCCAATTAAAAATGTGAAAGTTGTTAAGACAGCTCCGGAAAAACCTACTGTGTGCCCTGAGAAATCGAAATCACAAATCCCCGAGGAGAGTGCAAGTGTGTCCGTGGTTGCCATGTGTGAGCCAGACCTAAATACTAGTGTACTGGAGGATCCTCCAAGTTCCAACATTTGTGTGCCCTCTGTAAATGTGGGGAAGGGCAGTCAACATTTTGCAGACGTAATCATTGAGGATGCTTCTGTGGAATTGCATATCGAGGAGGATATTATGGTAGTTGAAGGTGCTAAGGATGATGAGGAAGTTGATGAAGAAGATGCTTGTGATGAGGATGTTGATGCCGAGGATGTCCTTTGTGTAAGTAAGGCAACAGCTGTTGCTCATGGATTGAAAAAGCCAAAGCCCATTGTTGTCATGCTGGGGCAAAAGACATAAAAATCTACTTCTCACGTGAGGATTTATTTCCACCCCAATCCAGACAACAGTTGTCAAGCCATATGTGACCGCTGCCAGGCAAGAGCGAGTAGAGGGAGGGAACTAAACCACCTTGGAACCTCCTCCTTGTTACATCACTTGGAGCGCATTCATCAAATATCAAAGTGTTTGGCGCCAAGTTCCAAAACCCAAAAAGTAACAAGTCCTGTATCACCTACATGCTCACTCTATGTGAGATCCAAGTGCCTTCTATCTCCAACACCAACACCTGCATCATAAACATCCCCATTCATCATCGGGAGTAGTCCTACTGCATCCAATGTTGGTTTTCAAAGCATGATTGACTCCTATCCATGGTTCCTCAGAAGGATGCTTGATGACTACGCCTGTTGCTGCTATTATTGCTGTGAGTAGATCTTCATCCCAGAAGGCAACCAGGAGGAAGACATAGTTGTAGTGTAGCCTCCAAAAAGCAATTAACTATCAAACAATTGTTGCAAGGGCAAACACGTATGACAGCAATCACACAGTTGCACAGCGAATTACTGATGCCATTACAGCTATGCTGGTATTAGATGTGCATCCAGTATCCACTATTACCGCAGTGGGGTTTCAACAGTTAATTGAGGTTATGTGTCCTCGTTACCAGATCCCTTCTAGATTCCACTTTGCTAGAAGAGCAATTCCAAATCTGTACAAGGACATTAAAAAAACCTTAATAATGTCCTCAGAGATGCCATTCTACCCACTGTCCACTTGACCACTGATATTTGGAAAAGTGGGACAAGGCAAATTAAGGATTTCATAACTGTGACAGCCCACTGGGTAGGTGTATTGCCTACAACAGCAACAGCAGCAACATCTACCAAAAGACAGCTGATACAGAGGCAGTCTACTCTTTGTATAATTGGTTTTACTAAGAGCCATACCGCTGAGAACCTATTAGAAAAACTAGAAAATCATTGCTAAATGGCTTACCCCACTTGTACTCTCCTTGGGATTTGTGATTTCAGACAATGCCACCAATATTGTGAGAGCATTACATCTGGGCGAATTCCAACATGTCCCATGTTTTGCTCACACAATTAATTTGGTGGTGCAACATTATTTAAAAACTGACACGGTCATGCAGGAGATGCTCTCAGTGGCCCGCAAAATATCTGGAAATTTTAGAAATTCACTGACCACTTTTCGAAGATTGCATGACCAGCATGTACTGGTAAATTTGCCCTTCCATCAGCTGAAGCAAGATGTAGTAACTCAGTGGAATTCTACCCTCTATATGCTTCAGCAGATGGAGGAACTGCAAAAGGCCATCCAGACCTATACAATGGACTATGACATAGGCCGTGGAGGGGGAATGCACCTTACTCAAGCGCATTGGAGAATAATTTCTGTGTAGTGCAAGGTTCTCAAACCCTTTGAATTTGCCACATGTGAAGTTAGTTCAGACACTGCCACCTTGAGTCAGGTCATTCCCCTCATCAGACTTTTGCAAAAACAGCTCTAGAAACTGAAGGAGGAGGAGAAACAGATCCAAGAGTCATCAATCTTTTGAAATCTGAAAAATATATTTTGGTGACCATTCTGGATCCTAGGTTTAAGTCTTATCTTGTGAGTTTTTTTTCCAACAGACCGAAATCTAAAACTGTGCAAAGAGATGTTGGTAAAACAATTGTCAGCTGCAGCCGCACGTGTAACGCCATCATCTCCTCCTTCAGTTTCTGCAGCTGCCAGGAAAATACTCAATTTTCCTTATAGAATGCCTGCTGGTCATGCAGATTGTGCACCAAAATTTTTTTTTTCTGGTTTGGCCTGAGAGAGCTGCCTACTAGTAACATGTCTTCTACCGTGATTATGTGTGATACGGTCTCCATTCACAGAATGGTGGAGGACTATTTCAGATATAACATCCTAATAAGCATGTCAGACAGTCTCTTTCAGTACTGGCAGGCAAAAGAGGCAATTTGGAGGCCCATACACAAACCAGCTTTGCATTACTTAAGTTGCCCACCCTCCAGTGTGTACTCCGAAAGAGTTTTCCGTAGAGCTGGCAACCTTGTCAGTGATCAGTGTAGGAGGTTACTTCCTCAAAATGTGGAAAAGAAGATGTTCATTAAAATGAATTACAAATTCCACATGGAAGACCTCTACCAACAATTACATAAAAAACAATACAGAGGTGCCTATGGTGGATTCCATCGGGGACAAATTAATATTGTGTGATGAAGAGGATGTACACACTGATGGGGATGACGAGGACGATGGCAACTAGTAATGTAAAGCCAGTTTGTGTATGGGATCATTTTCATTTCCATGTCCATATCACATTGGCAGGTTGTTTTATGGGGGTCCAAACAAACCAATCATTTCAGCCACAATTGGCAGTCCTTGTTGCTGAAATTATTTGTTTGTTAAACTATGAATGTCCTGTTTTTGTATACAACATAAGAGTGGGTGGGAGGACTCGAGGTCTATTCTATCTTTCACCTTTTCCATTCCATTACATGCTGATTGGGGCATTGCTGCCTAACATTTTAAATTAATGTTTTGGTTGGTTTAGGAACCAATGATTTTTTAAAATTAATTTATGATCAATTTAACAACCAGGTGCTGCACCCAATGAATTGTTTTTTAAATAATTTATGATCAATTTAACAGCCAGGGGCTGCACACAATGAATTGTTTTTTAATTAATTTTTTTCAATTTAACAACCAGGGGCTGCAACCAATGAATTGTTTTTAAATTAATTTATGATCAATTTAATAGCCAGGGGCTGCAAACAATGAATTGTTTTTAAATTAAACTGGCCTGTTTCATATACAACATAAGCGTTGGTGGGAGGGCCCAAGGACTATTCCATCTTGCCCCTTTTTCCATTCCATTACATGCTGTAGGGGCATTGCTGCCCAACATTTTATATTAATGTTATGGTTGGTTTAGGAACCAATGATTTGTTTTTAAATTAATTTAATATCAGTTGAATTTATTTTTATTAATTAGTCAGCCAGGGTTTGCACCCAATGATTTTTATAAATTTTTCAGCCCGGAGCTGCACCATTGAATTGCTTTTTAATTAATTTATTATCAATTTTACAGTCAGGGGCTGCCCCCAATGATTTTCTTTTTATTATTAAATATTCAGCCAGGGGCTACACCAATTGTTTTTTAATTGTTTTTAATTCATTTATTATCAATTTTACAACCAGGAGCTGCACTATCAACTATCAATCCTTCAATCCTCAAGGGTATCCCAAAAATCATCTTTGCACAGTCCCCAACTCGATTAATAATTATATCAATCAGTTTTAAGCAAGCAAGCTGGATGCAAACATTTGGTCCTTTAACTAGATGAAAAAATCCAGTCAAAATGGACTGGAAATGAGTGGAAATAAATGTTATTGAGGTTATTAATACTGTAGGAACAAAAATAGGCCCAATGAGAGTCAGACAGACTCTCATTGGCTGCTGCTGCACACACATCACCACCGAGCGGCGGCGATGTGTGTGTGAATCAGCAGCCAATGAGAGTCAGACAGACTCTCATTGACTGCTATGCACCCACTGCAAGAGCCGGGCTTCCGTCCAGCTCCTGCAGTGGGTAATGGGACACATGTCATGACATCATGGCATCTCTCCCATAATGCTGAGTGCGCCAGCCCAGGAGGACTGGTGGGTGGGGCCGCGGGAGCGGTGTTGCGGTCTGGAGCAGCAGCATGTATTCAGGTAAGTATATTTGTATATATATTTTTTAAAACCTGTCTGCACTACTCGGGGCACAACGGGGGAGGGAGGTGGCTACTACAGGGGGGACCTCTACTGGGGGTCGGGGCACAACAGGAGAGGGGGGTAGCTACTACTGGGGGGACCATTACTGAGAGAACCTCTACTGGGGGGGCTACTACTGGGGGCACTTAATTGGGAGGAGGAACCTCTACTGGGGACTACTACTTGGGGGAGAACTAGTATTGGGGGCATTATAAAAGGGGCCTACTACTAGGGGCACTGAACTGGGGGGACCACTACTGGGGGCAATAGTAGGAAGGACCACTACAGGGGGCACTGGATAGGGGGGATCACTACTGGGGGCCTGCATAAGGGGGACCACTACTGGGGGCACTGCATGGGGGGACTACTACTGGGAGCACTATATAAAGGGCACTGCATAAGGGGGTACCACTACAGGGCGCACTGAATTGTGGGGACTGCTACTGTGGGCACTGCATAAAGGGGAACACTACATGGGGCACTGAATAAGGGGAACTAATTGGGGGTTGTATAAGGGGGACCACTACTGGGGATACTGTATAAGGGGCACTACTATGGGCCTGCATTAGAGGGACCACAACTGCATACTGGGGGTACTGTATAAGGTGCACTACTGGGGTTATGGTGCATATGGATAGGAATGTTCAGTGTAAAAATACAGGGGTGTGTCATGTTGACACGCTCCATTTTTAAGTGACCACGCCCATTTTTTTGCCACTATGGGAAACTATGGGAGAGATGTCATGATGTCTCTCCCATAGTGCACTGCAGGAGCCAGAAGCCAGAGCTCAGGTGTGAGCAATGGCCTCCACTGGCACTGTGGGTACGGAGCCGGGCACCCATTGTTAACAAAATCTCAGTGGGTGCCCAGCTAATGGAGTCTCCCTTTGGTGCCAGGGTTAGGTGGGCTGGAAGAGGCAGAACTGGTTCCATCTACCATTCCATCCCACTTTAACCCCTGGTGAGTGTGGGGGCACTTGATGTGTGGGGGCCCAGGGTCAACCACCCCTGTCATCCCCCCTTTAATCCAGCCCTGAGACTAAGGCAGTATTGCTATGGAAATCTAGGTTAAATATTGAACTTTACAGTGAGCTTCATATAAGATTCAGGGAAGGAGAGGAAGCATACAGTAAGGAACAAATACAGTTGGGCAATGCAAAAAGAAGATCAAAGTAAATGACCCACAAGACTCTATAATGGAGGACTCTTATAGCCTATATAAGTATTAATTATAAAACAACTTTTAATATATCATATAATAGACTTATTAATGAGGGATTAAAGGGAGGAACTATTACTCAGTAAGAGTTTGACTTTCTACAAGTCAAAAATCCAAGAGCACCGACATTCTATGTACTCCCTAAAGTCCACAAAGATGAAAAAAATCCCCTGGGCAGACTAATAGTCTCAGAGATTAACAGCCTAACTGAACAAGCCAGCCATTTTGTTGATACCCATCTGAGGAAATTTGTACTTACCCTGCCCTCATACCTTAAATACCTCCAAATACTAAATGGAGTGAAGATGGAAGACCATCATCTTTTAATTTCCATTGATGTGGAATCCTTATACACATCCATCCAGCATGAAGATGGGTTGAGAGTGGTAAAATACTTTTTGGACATGAGAGGTGACAAAGATTTCTCCAATTTTTTAGTGGAGTTACTACACTTAATTTTACATAGGAATTATTTCACCCTTCAAAATAAATTTTTCCTACAAATGAGGGGCATGGCGATGGGATTGACCGGTGCCCAGACGTACGCTGATTTTTTCTTGGGCTGGTGGGAGAGAGAAGTGGTATTTGAGGACAAAAATGACGTTCATACTCAATATATTGAGCAATGGCTCAGATATATTGATGACATTTTTGTAATTTGGAGTGGCAGTAAACAAGCATTTTTGGATTCTGTGCACTTTCTGAACAACAACCAACTAAATTTAGAATTAACATGGTAAATAAGTGATACCTGTATTCCCTTTTTGGATCTTAAGATTGAAAAAGATGTCCATAGATTTAGACAGAAAAAAGACTGCCATGAACAGCCTTTTGCATCAGACTAGTTGTCATTTCACTCTAATGGTGAGCAATTTTCCTAAAGGCAAATTTTTACACCTAAGACACAATTGCTCAGATGAACTCACTTTTCAGAAGCAATGTGATGAATTGATCATCAGACCATGAAATAGAAGTTATAGCAACCATTTGATCAAACGTGCCAGATTTACTGCAAAGAAAGTTTGTATAGATCAGATTTGTTGGAGATTATAACCGAAATTGGAGAGAGCTAAAGAATATCTTACAGAAACACTGGCCAATTCTTCTCACAGACCCAGATCTCAAAGTTCATCTTGGAACTCAAGTCGCAATGAGTTGGAGATGATCCAAAGATCTCCAGGACCATTTGGTATGCAGTCACTTTGAGAACACTGGCAAGAAAACTCCCAAACTTACTGGAGCATACCCCTTTGGTGAGTGCAAAGCCTGTACCTTCATTCTAAAAACAAACAAGGTAGAGGACAAATATGGTAAAATCATCACAATACGTAAATTTATGAATTGCAAAGCCATCGGGGTGATCTACTGTTTACAGTGTGAATGCAGACTTAGATATGTATGGATGACCACCAGAGCCCTCAAGGTACGCATTTTAGAACATGTCAGCAACATTAAGAATGCCAGGATAGATTTGGCTAGGATGAAAAAGATCTCCTTGGTAGCCAGACATTTCCATTCAAAACACAATAATTACCCTAAAATTTTAAAGGCATTTGGCCTGGATAGAATCAACATGGGCATCAGAGGAGGAGACCTAACCAATACTTTACTGAAAAATGAAACAGAATGGATTTTTAAATTGGGGCAGCTTTAGCGGGTGGCCAGGTGATAGTCGCAATTACCACGACCATTGTGCTTGGCGACGAGACCCTTGCGGTAGGGTCACGTCTGCCGCAAGCCCCAGTGAGCTTCCTGCTCTAATAGAGCAGGAATTTCACTACTGACATCACTTGTGATGTCAGTAGGGCCGCCCACAAACGGAAGGCGTTCCTTCAGGTACCCCTCAGCTTGTCCGGCTACCCCCCTCCTCGCCTACAAAATTGGGTGTTATCGATTAACATTGACAGCCACCCGGTTTGTAGCAAGCCCCAGAGCGAGTGAAGTTCTCACTCACTTTGGGGCTTGTGCACTGCATGCGCCACTCATGCGCAGGGCCTCACCATCGACCCACTAGAGAGCGGGTCTGAATGAGGTCCTATATATGTTGTTATCTAACTTTCCCTTATGGTGCACTTGTGTGTAACACTGCTGCTAATTATCTTATGAACCTTGCACGTGGTACTCTGCTAAGACTTGCTGCTGGACATATGTCTTTTATCATTTGCGAACAGCATATATACAAAACTGCTGTTAATTAAATTCTACCTATGAATTCTGTACTTTGTACTATGCAATAATTGCTGCTAATTGTCTTTTGAACATTTCACTTTATATTTGGTAAAACTAGCTGCTAGACATATGTCATTTATTATTTAAGAACAGCTTATATACATTACTGCTGCTAATTAAATTCTATCTATGAATTTTGCACTTTATACTATGCAATAATTGCTGCTAATAATAATGCACTTGATTCAGTTAAGCTACTTCAGTATAAATTGTTACTAATGAATGATAGCAATACTGTTGCTAATTAAATCTGCCTTCAAACTCTGCACTTTATGTTGCTTACATACAGGCTGCTATGCACATGCACACTTTATTATGAAACAGCTATCTCATAACCCTTTTACACCAGAGCAAAAACCTGGGTTTTTGCTGGGTCACCTGGGTTGCAGTTCAGTGTAAAAGGGTCCCTGATAGATAACACGGGTCAAGTGACCCAGCAATCCAACCCAGGTAGCCATCAGGGTTTGACCCAGGATGGACCTGAGTAATGGTGAAGTGTAAACGGTGCAACCCGGGCTATCCGACCTGGGTCATGCCTAAAATTAGCTGATTGGTGGTTGTGGAGCAGTCACCTCCCACTTTTTATGACCTCACAAGTTTAGCAGGGCAGACACAGGATCAGTGTGAACGGGGCTGACCTGGGAGTAACCAGATTGATGGTGCTGTGTAAACGTTGCCTGACCTGGGTTGGAAGGAACCATGTCCCTGATTCAGACCCACTCCGCTCGCAAGTGGGTCGATGGTCTGCACTGCGCATGCGCACGACGGAGGGAGCTCCGTCGTGCGCATGCGCGAGACGCAAAGAGCGAAGGACTTTTGATGTTGATTGACAGAACGCCCCCTTTGGTAGGCATGCCGGGGGCGTGCCTGCCAGATGGAGGCATTCCCAAGGGAACGCTTACTGTCAGAAGCCGGCCCCACTGACATCACTAGTGATGTCAGTGGGAGTGATTTTGGCTCTGATAGAGCCAAAATCACTCCTGGCCTTGCGGTTGAGAAACTCAACCGCAGGCTTCTGCTCGCAGTGGCGATGGTCGCGATGGTCAAGACCATCGCGACCATCATCCTGCACGCTCGTATATGCTGTGGGTGGTGACCCACAACTATACGAGCGTCCAGGAGGACGCTCCATATTTATGGAGGTGGGCCCTGATTCAGAGAGAGCGCTCTGGTCAGAGCGTCCGGCTCTGAATCAGGGCCCATGTTCAAAACCCAGGTTGGACCCGGGTTTTTGGTGGAAAATAGGTATTAATAAAAGCTATAAAGAACACAATTATGAATTGAATGACAAGGATAATCCTTTCTGTGATTATCTAAATTATCTGCACTAAGAAATACTGCTGCTAATTTAATTCTACCTATGAATTTAGCATTTTGTACTTTGCATAAATTCAGTGGTTCCCAAACCTTTTTGAACCACGCACCTTAAAGTATCAGCATTGTTTTCATGGGCATGCATAATTAGCATGAAGGCATCATTGTACACATCATCTGGTTGTATCTCAGCCTGCAGAGAACACAGTGCTTGCGGCAGGGTATGGCCTACCTCAAGGGCTACGAACGTCACCGATGGCTCTCGATGTTACTGATATTGCATACACTTCCTGGAGATGACATGTTCTGCAAATGAAAAGGGGTGTCTTTACACTGGTGTGCATTAGCTCTGCCGTTGCTCTCTAAGACATAGAGGGCGTCCTTATGCCTTGTCGCGCGATCGCGGAATTTGCAAACCCTGCCCTTGACAGCTGCGAAAGTGCGCAGCTTTGCATCCGGGTCTGAATCACCCCCTGAGGATTAGTGGATCACTCAGATTCCCAATGTTCGGTAATATGTGCATGCACCGGACCATATATGGTAATACATCCTGTATGCATTACTGATCCGAGTTGCATTATAGAATGTAACATCGGATCACCTGCAATCTCATCGGCCAGCTAAGTGGCTCATGGGGTCACGCAAATCATCAGATGCACAGAAGAGGTCAGGAAAACTCCCATCATCCGACAAGGTTACTGGACTTGTCACCACCCCCCCAACAGCAACAACACACCGCCGCTTTTGGAAACAGAGATTGTTGCTGCCCCCTCCTCACACAGAAACGGCAGCAGACCGTGAATCACTGACAGTCAGTCTGCTGCAGAACTGTGTGCGAGACCGAACAACGGGAATCTGTGTGATCCATTCAACTGCGTCCTCTGCTGAATCAGGACTTGTAGAAGGAGGCCTACCTGTTATGGTGAATATGCCCCAGCAGGGAGGTGGGCACTGTCTCTGTGTGATTATTGTGTATCCTGTAAAGAGGTCAGGGGAGACCATTTAGAGAGAAATCCTACACATTCGCCCTGAGTGTCTTTATCTTCTCATCTCCAGGTGTTCCAGAAGAGGTTTGATGGAAGTGTGAATTTTTACCGTAATTGGATAGAGTATGAAGATGGATTTGGACGGGCAAATGGAGAGTACTGGATGGGTAATTCCTTTATTTCACACATTCCTGAGACCCTGGAACCCCCCACCCACACTCACACAGGCTCATCATTATTCCTTTTAAATAAAAGGTTATGTAAAAACTCTCCTTCCCATTCTGTCCAGGTCTGAAGAACATTCACCTTCTCACCCAACAGAAGTCCTATCGTCTACAGATTAACCTGGAGGATTTTGACAATGACGCACGTTATGTGACTTATGATACCTTCTCCATCTCTTCTTGGGCAGTCTTTCCTGAGGGGGATGGGTATAAACTGAACATTACTGGATTTAAGGAGGGGTATAAAACTAGGCCTGCTGGTAAGTGACAAAAACTCCCAAATTCATGTTATTTATTTTTACAGTATGCCTCTGGAATAAAGGTGGGCTACTGTGGGGATTAGCCAACACACCCGGGTACTTTTCTTAGCTCTGGGGTGGTTGTTGGTGTCATTTTCACTGTGATAGCTCATTCTTGCCCACATTGCAGACAGGTAAATGCCCTTGCAAGAAAATATCCAAATCTATCGGGAATCTTGGTGATATCTCCATAATTCAGGGGTCTCCCTGATATTCAATAGTATAATTGTAACCCCCCTTTACTCTCTAAAGGGACAACAGGTTACTAACTCCCATCTAGTCTTATATTTACCCAGGCTAAATAGTGTACTGTACATCCTTTTATCAGATCAGTGCCTCCATGGAAGTATCACCCAAGTATCAGTAATCAGTATGGGCCTCCTTGGGAAAACCTAAATGCTAATAGCGATTGTAATGTGGTGTAGATAACACAATAAGTACGTTATACCCATTTTCCTGATCACATCTTGTCCTTCTTGGATTTGTGTGTTCTCCAATGACCTCACCACTCCTCCCAGTGAGCAGACACCATCCAGTATAGTTTAGTTTTAGCGCAATTTATAAAGACAAGCTATTCATGCATATACAAGAATATATATTTTTTGCATTACATAACTTATCACATACACAGGGGTATTCAATATGGGAGCGATAACATTGTTTTTGCGTTAATATCGCAATTATGACGTCATTATCGCAGGTTTTACTTTTACAGTTTATTCAATATCATAGACTTATTGCATTTTTGAATAGTCGAAGTTAAAAAACGGGGATAACTTTTCACCACTGAATAGGTGCCGAAAAAAAGTGCAGAATTGGGGTTTAGGGGTGCAGGCTTAAAAAAAATAGCCTGCACCCCTGAGAATGACATTAAAAAAAGAACTGTGTCAAATAAAGTTTAAAAAAAAAATAGGGACACCCCAAAAAATTAATTTCAAAATTGGGGTGCAAAAAAAAAAATGGGAAAAATTTGTTAAACAATAGGGAAATAGGTTCAGGGCTATTCTGCATGTATGCGGCAGGTGTTTTGAAGAATAGAATTATAGCGGCAGGTGCACAAATGCAGAATTTTTAAAAACTTACTTTAGGGACATCAAAATATGCTAGTACCCATTTTCATGTACCCCAAATTTGATGGGACCACTTAAAAAAACGAAAAAAATAACCTAAGTGCTCTTCTGCATCACTTGTTCAATGTCGGGAAAAAAACAGCTGCTGCGGCTATTTAAATCCCCGACTTTCAATTAATGGCTAAAACGGGGGTTTTTACAACTTTAGGGGGGTCTTACAAATATTTTAAGGAAAACTTCGTAACTTTACGCAAATCCAACTTCGGAGTTTCCCGTTTTCGTTAATTTTATATTGAATACGGGGATAAGCGGGAGCGCGCACCAGACTTAACGCAGAAAAAATCTCCGATATGAAACGTTAACTTCGACAGTGAAGTTAACGTTTCATATTGAATACCACTCATAGTTTGTTACCTGGCAATACACATAATTTAACTGAACAATATAATACTACATCAGACTGATATATACAGTATGTATATATGGATACATATAATAAACTTATGTAGAAACTACAGCGTATGACTACAGCTGTCATTAGATACTTAGGGGTAAATTTACGAAGAATCGAGTTTGGGTGAGATTGCAATCTCGGGTGATATGAGGCATGTTTTCAAATCACAAATTTACTAAAGGCAAAGTCGGTTGAGTTACAGAGAGATTTCTCTCATCTCACTTGCAAACTTGGGAGAGCTAGCAAACTTGAATCTTCTCACCATCGGGCCAAACTCTGAAGTACTTTTCACCTAAAACATAGAGCTCGCAAATTTACCAAGAATCGAGATGACAATCTCGGGTGAGATGCCTGCAAACTCTCTGCCAAATTGACGTTTTAAACACTCACCTCCAGAGCTGCCAGTTTGGCTGAAACATACATAAATCATTGTGTTTTGTGTATGTTTCTTTTTGTAACTTGTTTAAATAGTGTTAATTATTTAAAACAAATGATCTGAGGTTCACTCCTAAAATACTAACCAGCACCAGACTTGCCAGCTAGTCCTGATTCTTAAAATTACAGGGAAAATAATTTGTACAGTTCCACTGTAATTTAAGAACCAGCACCAGGCAGCAGAGACAGAGCTGGTTATAAATATATGGAGTAAAAAATTGGTGTGGGGTTCCCCGTATATTTAAAACCAGCCCTGGTCCCTTTCTAGCAAAGGAATGATGCCACAGCCAGGGATGCCCTATCACCGGGCCCCCCAGCTGCAGCATCAGCCCTGACTAGTCAGCCCAGGCTAGGGATCCCTGGGGAGTTGGGGACCTGTAAAATAAAGGGGTCCCCCTCTCCAGGGCACCCCTAGCCTGGGCTGATAGCCCGGGGGTATCCCTGCCACCCCTTGGTGGTGGGTGACGGGTTGATAGTGTAGGTGTAATGTTAAAAATAGAATTAACAACATTGTCTTTACAGTACAACTGCAGGTCCCAACAAGCCTCCTCTGCATGCTGGTACTTGGAGAACCACTAGTACCAGCATGTGGGGCATGAAGGGCTCACTGGTACATGTAGTTCACCTGTAAAGAAATGTTTAAAAAACACAAGACACACACACCATGGAAATAAAGTTTTTTTACATCCATACATACACACATACTCACCTTCTCCCAGATGATCACGTAACATAAAGTATTCAATAAATGTACCTGTAAAAAAAGATCCAATACTCACCTTTTGTCCCATAATGTTCTCGCAGTAATCCAAATAGTGCCCTGGACACACTGTATTAACACACTACAGCATATTGTTACAGTTATGCTAATGACAGCTCAGGGTTTGAGCTGTCATTAGTCCCGGGCTGCGTGCCAATATTGGGTACATATGTTCCTTTATGTTCTTTTACTTTACCAGTTACATTACACTTTGATGGCTTATATGTCAGGAAGACATTACTGTGACTGGCTGCTAGAGGATGAACACAGCCTCCAGATGATATAGAGGGGTATTCAATATGAAAGGTTAACTTCCCTGGCGAAGTTAACGTTTCATATCTGAGTTTTTTTCTGCGTAAAGGTATGGTGCGCGTTCCCGCTTATCCCCGTATTCAAAATAAAATTAACGAAAATGGGAAACTCCGAAGTTTGATTTGCATAAAGTTACGAATTTTTCCATAAAATAAGACCCCCTAAAGTTGTAAAAACATGGGGGAACACTATGGATACCCCTGTTTAAGCCTTTAACTGAAAGTCGGGGCTTTAAATAGCCGCAGCAGGTGTTTTTTTCCCGACGCTGAAGAAGTGATGCAGAAGAGCACTTAGGTTATTTTTTTCGTTTTTTTAAGTGGTCCCATCAAATTTGGGGTACATGAAAATGTGTACTAGCATATTTTGATGTCCCTAAAGTAAGTTTTTAAAAATTCTGCATTTGTGCACCTGCCGCTATAATTCTATTCTAGAAAACACCTGCCGCTAATAATCGATTCTAGAACACACATGCTGCATACATGCAGAATAGCCCTGAACCTATTTCCCTATTGTTTAACAATTTTTTCCCTTTTTTTTTTTTTGCACCCCAATTATGAAATTAATTTTTTGGGGTGTCCCTATTTTTTTTTTTTTACTTTTTTTGACACAGTTCTTTTTTAAATGTCAATCTCAGGGGTGCAGGCTATTTTTTTTAAGCCTGCACCCCTAAACCCCAATTCTGCACTTTTTTTCGACACCTATTCAATGGTGAAAATTTATCACCGTTTTTTATCAAAGACTTGCCAAAACTGCGATAAGTCTTTGAAATTGAATAGGGTGTACAAGTAAAACAAGTTACATTAACGCAAAAACGTTAAAAAGTGTGATATTAACGCAAAAAACGATGTTATTGCACCCATATTGAATACCCCTATAAGTGTATGACTAAAATTAGGTAGTGGCAACTTATTCTCAGTAAGTGAGCATGTAATTTCTAGAGATGAGCGGATTCGATTCTCAGAGAACTGAACCTACCCGAATTTTGCAGATCCAAGTCGGATCCAAGACTTTCTCGGGTTTTCCCAGCTGACTCAGGTCTCAAAGCGAGGCAAAACGTCATTATTCCGCTGACGGATTCTCACGGATTTTGGATTGTATAAAGGTTCCCCGCGCTCGCCGCCATTTTCATTCCAGCTGTGGATAGTGAAGAGGACGCTAGGGAGGGGCTGTGCGGCTGTGCTGTTGCTTTCCATAGGGGATAGCTGATGTTGTCCATAGGGGCTGGCTGGGCTGGGCTGTTGTCCATAAGGGCTGTGTTGTCTATACTCTATAAGAGCTGTGCTGCAGACAGAAAAGGGAGCTTCAGTGGCTCCTTTGTCACTGCAGCCCATAAAGGGGAGCTGCTGTGTAGTCCAGGGGGTGCTCTGTTCATCAGGGGTGCTCTTCATAAAGGGGTGTGTAAATGTGTGCATTAGCCACACTTATCAGCAACATAACTGCTCAAGGGTGCTGCCTGTGTCATTTATCAAGGGGCTGCTGCCTCATTCAGGGGTGCTCTTCTCCAGCATTAAAAATATATTTTTTTGTGTTGCTGTGTGCGTTAGCCACAATTTGGCTGCGCTATAATTGCTTGGTGACACTGCTGTAAGAAAGCAGTGAGTATGGAGGATAGTCACATGACAGGAGAGCAGGATCCACATACCAGTCTAGTAGCTGCCGGCAGCAGTCTGTTACATGTGCTTCTGCGGCTCTCTGCCTGATTGGCTCTCAGTTGCAATCCTAGCTACCTGGACTCTGGCTGCTATGTGCAGTTACTCACCTGTTGGTAGTCTCGTTACCTGCCCTCAGATTGATGGACCAATCACAGGAGACATCTCCCTTCATTAGGGATTCAAGTCAGTTTCTGCCTGCTGGTGATATTACTAAGTTCTTGTACTGAATTCTGCCCTGTTCCTGTGTCCATCCTTCTGTGCCTCCTCCAGTTTGTTCCTAGTCCCAGCGAGTACCTGCATTCACCTGTCAGTTCAACTATATCAAGTACTTGTTCTGCTACAAACTCCCACCTGCTCCTGAGTAGCTGGCCTGCCACAACCAAGTTCAAATACAGCATTACAGGTACAACATTATTCACACCGGAATCCTGAGTAGCTGGCCTGCCACAACCAAGTTCATATACAGCATTGCAGGTACAACATTATTCCTACCTGCATCCTGAGTAGCTGGCCTACAACAATTGAGCCCATATCCAGCATTGATGCTTTGACATTGTTCCAGCCTGCATCTTGTAATGTTGGCCTGCTACAGTCCAGATCTGCATCCTAACTGACTTTGTGCATCTCCACCAGTTGATTATGTTCAGCATCAGTCTCCAGCACACACCTGCATCAGCTATTAACCCACTACCTTGCCTGCTGCCATTTCTCCAGATAATCTTTCTGTGTGCTTACTGGGTACATCCATAACATAGTCATGATGATGATGTAAGGCCGTCAACATCATCTATGAAGGCCGATGCCCAAGGGCTTAAGTCAGTGAAGGTAAAATCAACTTTTACCCTTTTAAAAAAAAATCTAAAGCTAAGTTAGCTTTAGAGAAACAAAATATTTGCAATATGCCATTCACTACATGAATTGGCAAGGAAATGATAAGGCCTTGGCCTTTATTTATGACTGGTGGTTCTAGTTGTGAAGATTTAAGCCCATCTGCTTGTAGTAGATGTATCAAAAAAATTAAAATTGTTAAAACGAGTAAGACACTTGAACCAACTGTGTGTTCCGAAAAGTCACAGATCCCCGAGGAGAGTCCAAGTGTGTCCGTGGTTGCCATGTGTGAGCCTGACCTTTCTAATACTGTACTTGAAGAGGATCCTCCTTCCACCATTTGTGTGCCCTCTGTAATTGTGGGGATGAGCAGCACAAGTCAACATGCTGATGTAGAAATCGAGGATGCTTCTGTGGAATTGCACCAGAAGGAAGAGGAGGATATTTATGTAGTTGGTGATAACAACAAGGAAGATGAGGATGTTGATGATGAGGAGGATATTGGTGTTCAGGATGTTTGTATAAAAACTGTAAATCAGGCAACAGTTGTTGCCCATGGTGGGAAAAATCCCATTGTTGTCATGCCTGGGCAAAGGACCAAAAAATTCACTTCTCATGTGTGGAATTATTTCCACTCAAATCCAGAAAAACCTTTGCAAAGCCATTTGTAACCATCGCCAAGTAGAGGAAAGGACATTAACCATCTAGGAACCTCCTCCCTGTTACATCACTTGCAGCACAATCATCAAATTGAAAAGGGTTTTTAAAATTCAGAAACTTTGGCTAAAAAAAACATAACAACTATTAGTCCAGTGACACCTAGCTGCTCCCTTCTATGTGGATCCAAGCACCTGCAATCTCCACCACCAACACCTGCATCATCATCAACATACTCAATTGTGATTGGAAGTAGTCCTGAATCCAATTTCATAAGAATGACTGACTCCTTTCCTATCCGTGGTTCCTCAGAAGGATCTTTGCATGCTACGCCTGTTGCTGCGGCTGGGGGTGGATCTTCATCCCAGAAAGGGACCAAAAAGACTACTACTAGCAGTCATTTAAAAAGACAATCCTTTGATAGAGGAAGTATAACAGCTGTCACCCAGTTGCACAGCGGATCACTGGCACCATGACGGCTGTGCTAGTATTAGATGGTGAAATAATAGAAAATGAGGATTATAGTGTGGAGGAAGTGCAAAAGAAGTATGAGGGGGGAAATTGTGTCCCTCTGATGCTAATGAGAATGTTGATGATGAGGATGTTGTTTGCATAAATCAGCCACCAGTGGCAGCATTTCTTGCTCATGATAAAAAGAAAGCCAGAAAAGCCACATCTTGGGTGTGGAATTATTTTAACCTAAATCCTGACAACAGTTGTGAAGGCATCTGTTCCATTTGTAAAGCCAAAGTTAGCAGAGGAAGGGACTTTAACCATCTAGGCACCTCCTCCCTGTTATGTAATTTGCAGCGAGTTGATGCAATTTGCTTAACAAAATTATAGTTAATTGTAAATTAATAACAAGAAGTCCAGTATCAGCTACCAGCAGTTTGGACCAGAACATGCAATCGCCACCACCAACACCCTTATCATCAACCTCCGCCATAATAAGTGAAGGTAACCCTTCCAAAAATAGTTTTGTGGGGGCCCAAACAAAACAAGGAGTTCAGCCACAAAAGTGTCAGTCCTTTTAGCTAAAGTACTTGGTTTGTTAAACTGTGCATGTCCTCAGTGGCATCACAAAGGGGGTGCGGGGGGTGCAGCCCACAATGGGTGTCACCCTTCAAGGGGGTGACACCAAGAACAGCAGCACACACACCCATGGGCCACACCCCATCCACAGAGACATTTGCCCCCTTCCCCGGCACCACCGCCGATCATGGCCTTGAACACCGCTGCTGCCGGGGATCACTTCATTCCCTCACTGCAGCCGGCGTCCAGAGCCACACATAGTCACAAAGCACAGAGCATCTCTCTGTGCCTGTGTGTGGCTCCGGACGCCGGTCGCGGTGATGTCATCAAGCATGCGGCACGCTGAGAAGACGAGGAGCGCGCCCGGACACCTCTAGTGCAAACCAGCCTGGACATCATCAAGAAAGGTAAGTAGTAATGCACAGTGGAGGGGGCACAGCATAAGGGGCATTATTGGGGGCATTCTGGGGCCACTGCATAGGGGCACTACTGGGTGTACTGTATAGAGGGCACAGTATAAGGGCACTACTGGGGGCACAGCATATGGGGCACTACTGGGGGTACTGTATAGGGGACACAGTAAAAGGGCACTACTAGGGGCACTGCATAAGGGGAGCTCCTGGGTTAGTCTATAAGGGGCACTACTGGGAGTATTGTATAAGGGGCACTGCATAAGAGCACTACTAGGGGTACTGTATAAGGGGGCACTACTGGAGGTATTGCATAAGGGCACTACTGGGGTTACTGTATAAGGGGGCACTACTGTCTGGAGGCACTACTGGAGGTATTGCATAAGAGCACTACTGGGGGTACTGTATAAGGGCACTGCATAAGGGGCACTACTGGGGGTATTGTAATAGGGTCACTGCATAAGAGTAGCTACTGGGGGTATTGTATAAGGGGCACTACTGACGGCACTGCATAAGGGGGCACTACTGGGGGCACAGCGTAAGGGGCTCTAATACAGGAGGCATTGCAAAATGGGCTTTAATATAGGAGGCATTGCATAAAGGGCTATAATACAGGGGGCATTGCATATTGGGCACAACTACAGGGGGCTCTACTAAAGGGGGAACTGCATAATGGGCACAGCTACAGGGGGCACTACTACAGGTAGCATTGAATAAGGGGCACTACTACTGTGGGCATTGTATAAGGGGCACTACTACTGTTGGCATTGTGTATAAGGGTCAATAATGTGGGTGTTGTGTAAAATGGGCACTACTGTGTGCCAGAACATAAATAAGGGACACTACTTGATGGTGTAATGTGACTCAGGAGCACTATGTGCGGTGTAATGTGGACACGATTGTGCTACTGTGTGATTTGGGGGTAGTATTGTGTGACCATGCCCCTTTCTTTCGAGATCACGCCCCTTTTTTGTGGCACAGGCCTTAGGCGCATGCTGTCCTTTTTTTGATAAATCGTCAGGAGAGTGGGGGGAGGGGGTCATTCCACCACGTCTCAAGGACCAATTTAAGCACTGCTACCCAGAATATCGGGCGTGGCATCATCACGCCCGCCGGGGGTGCCTTGCATTCTGGGAGGAGCACAGTGTGACTGCTAGACCCCCAAGGGGGCAGAGTTAGCGGAGCTGCGCACCTTTGTCCCGACTTTTTTTTGTGGAGGGGGGTGTCACCGTGCATTACAGCACCGGGTGACACCAACCCTAGTGACACCTCTGCATGTCCTTTTTAATATCCCACATAAGAGTGGATGGGAGGGACAATTCCATCTTCCACCTCTTTCAACTCACTATGGTTGATATGCGCACTATACCTTACCGACTTAACAACTAAAAACGTACCTAAAATAAACACATGGACAACAGGAGTTGGATTTAAAATTAAAGGTCAAATTTATTTGACATAAGATTATTAATAATTCATTAATAATTAATAAAATATTGAATTTGGGCTATCAAATTAGATAAATAGATGTTGCCCATGGAAATTGATTGTGAGCTTAAAGTTAGTATGGTGGTTGACAACAAAGAACAAACACTCCCACAAAACACACGCAGACCAAACACATCACCATTGGTGTTCAACTCTCCAGCAAAAAGCACGCCCGGACAGGCTGTGTCATTTCCCTCCAGGGACTTTTCTGGCCTATCATTGAACAAGGAGAGCGCACCCATCTAATTTGTATAATTGAAAGCACACTACCATTCTTTCCACCAAAGCAAGGAAACTCAAGCTGCAGCCTGCCACCAAACAAACTAAACCAACTCCACCGTCCCCTTAAACAACACCTCCACAAACATAAGCAAAACTGCTTCCAACAAATGGTCCCCGTCAGACCTAAACAAATGCACGTCTTTGATCCTGAGTGCACGATGAACCACAACTCTGCCATCATTTCCATCCAAGTGCAAGATCAACACCTTAGGCCAACCAAACATTCCCACTGTAGACCTCAGACGCCCCTTCAATTCACGCCACAGCATTCCTCTAAAACCCAACCACCTAAACCATGGGCCAAAGCAAAAGAGCTTAAATCATGTGCAAGGGCCAACTTAGTGGCCCAAATTAATGAATGACCAATAATCGACACAGGCCTGTCATCGTACAATCCAGTAAGAAAATAATATTGTTTATTTAAGAAAGGTATCGAAGAAAACACAACACTAGAACCACACCATGCACACCTGTAATCTGCAGACAGACAATATAAAACAACAATAATGATGTAAGTGACAAACACAAGCATGCTAACCAGGCTGGAGGTAAAAACAAAATCCTACTGTACTGGGATCTTTTCTACTTATATGGGGAAACTATTTGTTGCCTACGTAAGAAAAAATAGAAATCCATCCAAACCCCTGAAAGCGAGTAGTCTAAATCCCTGGTTAGCATGCCGAATAAGCGCTAGCAAGCACCCTGCCCGGTCGCACAATAATGACAGAATGCTCCAGATTTCCATCCACCCAGAGCCTGAATCTATGACGTTGAAAAACCGGAAGCGGCAGCAGACGTGGCAGCCCCAATTCGGAATGAATGAGTGCCATATTTGTGCGAATGGAGAACGAGAGCTGCAATACACCGCTGCAAAAACTGTTCAAATTGGTATGGAGTAACTGGAACCCCATCCTGATGCACCAACCACACTTCCCCACACTCTGGACGCTGTCACAAATATTCATGCACCAAAAACACCGGGCAGATCCCAGTGTCCTGACACTTCTACAAAGCTAGCCAGCAACCATGCCCAATCTGGTCAGTTTTAGAGCGACGCATATTGCACAACAGAGAATCCTCTCTGCACAATACGCCCTGATGAAACAGTGCAGACGCCGAAGTGCACGCAGAAGCCACCAACTTACTAACCCTAAATCCACTGTGAAACGCCATTGCAAATGCCAGTTTGAGCAAATTAATTTCAAACTGCGATAAGCAGACATAGATGTCGCAATAGATCAAGATCAATCGGCCATCATTTCCACCAAGCTAACACATTTAGGCAATGCAACACCAATCTAGCAAGCAAACATAAAACTGCCGTGTGTTTGTGCCACTGCTCTGTCACTCACTTTAGCCAGCCAGCTCGCAGCAGCCTTTGCCCTATATTGATGAAAAATAGTGAAATTAATATTGTGAGCTGTGAGGTGGTAAAAAATGACTAAAAGTGCCTGAAAATTATTGTTATTAAGGCTAATAATACTGTAGGAACAAAAACAGGCACAAATTATGTGGTTTTAGCTGTTTACATGATTTTTTGGGAAATAAATACAGACCCAAAACCAAAACCAAAACACTGGGGTTGGTGCACATCTCTAATAATTAATAGAGTTGAGCGGGTCCGGTTCTCGGAGAACCAGACCCACCCGAACTTCCAGATCCAAGGCGAGAACTGAGCTAGGCTCGGGTTTTCCTGACTGACTCGGAACTCAAAACGAGGCAAAACATCATCTTCCTGCTGTCGGATTCTCATGAGTTTTGGATTCTATAAACATCCTGGTGATCAGCGCCATTTTCACTCTGGCTGTTGATGGTGAACTGAACAGACGTGTTGCTGTCACAGTCTGCGTCAGTGTGTTGACCAACTTGTACTGTCGGGGTCTGGGGCTGAAGGCTGCTGCTGTGTTGTCCATAAAGGGTCTGGGGCTGCAGTATTATAAAGGGGGGCTTCAGTGGGTGCTGCAGCTGCTGTTGTTGTCCTGTCCATCAAAGGGCTAGGGAGTAAATTTACTAAGAATCGAGTCAGGGAGAGTTTGCTTTTTTTTAAACTTGAAAAGCTACGCCGAAATTTGGGAGATTTGAGGCTCCTGAAACTCTCAAATTTAAAAAAAAAGTGAGTTTAGCTGAGAGTGAGATGTCCGATAATGAAGCAGAATGAGCTTTCTCCCCCTAGTAGCAGGTTTTGCAGGAGAATACTCACAGATTGCAGTGTCTTCTCTTTGCAAAACTCTCCCGAGCAAGCAGCTAGCACATATCATTGAGATATATGAGGGCTGCTTGTGTTCTAGCTAGGGGTGTGCACCGGCCACTTTTCGTGTTTTGTGTTTTGGTTTTGGATCTGGATCTTTCTTCGTGTTTTGGATCTGGATTGGTTTTGCCAAAACCACCCTTCCGTGTTTTGGGTTCTGGGTTTTGTGTTTTGGATCTGTATTTTTTTTTAAAAAAGCATAAAAACAGCTAAAATCACAGAATTTGTAGGTTTTTCTGCTCCTATGCTATTATTAACCTCAATAACCTTAATTTCCACTCATTTCCAGTCTATTCTGAACACCTCACACCTCACAATAGTGTTTTTATGTCCAAAACGTTGCACCGAGGTAGCTGGATGACTATGCTAAGCGACACGAGTGGGCGGCACAAACACGTGACCCATCTAGGCGTGAAACTGCAGTGGCAGACAGGATGGCAGTTTGAAAAACTAGGCCCCAAACTGTACATAATGCAAAGAAAACAAAGAGGTGCAAGATGGAATTGTCCTTGGGCCCTCCCACCCACCCTTATGTTGTATAAACAGGACATGCACACTTTAACAAACCAATCATTTCAGCGCCAGGGTCTGCCACACAACTGTGGCTGAAATGATTGGTTCGTTTGGGCCCCCACAAAACAAGCTGGCAATTAATGTGTCCCTGCACAAACTGGCTCTATGGAGGCAAGATGTCATCCTCATCCTCCTCATCCACCGATTCCTCACCCTCTTCAGTGTGTACATCCTCATCCTCACAAAGTATTAACTCGTCCCCACTTGAATCCACCACCACAGGTCCCTCTGTACCTTCTGGAGGCTGGTCTCCCTGGAAGAGCTGATAATTCATTTTGATGAACATCATCTTCTCCACATTCTGTGGAAGCAACCTCCTACGCCTTTCGCTGACAAGGTTCCCGGCTGCACTAAACACTCTTTCGGAGTACACACTGGAGGGGGGGCAACTCAGGTAAAATAGAGCCAGTTTGTACAGGGGCCTCCAAATTGCCTCTTTTTCCTGCCAGTACAGGTATGGACTGTCTGCCATGCCTACTTGGATGCTGTCACCGATGTAATCCTCCACCATTCTGTCAATGGTGACAGTATCATATGCAGTGACAGTAGACATGTCAGAAATTGTTGCCAGGTCCTTCAGTCCGGACCAGATGTCCAAACTTGGTCCTGCCTGCCCTGCATCACCACCAGCGGGTTGCTTAGCATACCTAAGTTTTTTCCTGGCAGCCCCAGTTGCAGGAGAAAATGAAGAAGGAGCCGTTGACGTGTCACGTTCCGCTTCAGCTGACAGTGTGTTCACCAGCAGGTCTTTGCACCTCTGCAGGCTTGTGTCGGCCGGAAAGAGAGACACCACATAGGCTTTAAACCTAGGATCGAGCACGGTGGCCAAAACGTAGTGGTCTGATTTCAACAGATTGACCACCCTGGAATCCTGGCAAAGCGAATGAAGGGCTTCATCCACAAGTCCCACATGCCGAGCGGAATCGCTCCGTCTTAGCTCCTCCTTCACTTTCTCCAGCTGCTTCTGCAAAAGCCTGATGAGGGGAATGACCTGACTCAAGCTGGCAGTATCTGAACTGACTTCACGTGTGGCAAGTTCGAAGGGCTGGAGAACCTTGCACAACACGGAAATCATTCTCCACTGCGCTTGAGTCAGGTGCATACCCCCTCCTTTGCCTATGTCATAGGTGGATGTATAGGCTTGTATGGCCTTTTGCTGCTCCTCCATCCTCTGAAGCATATAGAGGGTTGAGTTCCACCGCGTCACAACCTCTTGCTTCAGGTGATGGCGGGGCAGGTTCAAGAGTGTTTGCTGGCGCTCCAGTCTTTGGCACGCAGTCGCTGAATGGCGAAAGTGGCCAGAAATTTTTCGGGCCACCCAAAGCGTCTCCTGCACGCCCCTGTCGCTTTTCAGAAAATTCTGCACCACCAAGTTTATTGTGTGAGCAAAACATGGGACGTGCTGGAATTTGCCCAGATGTAATGCCCGCACAATATTGGTGGCGTTGTCAGATATCACAAATCCCCAGGAGAGTCTAAGTGGGGTAAGCCACTGGGCGATGATTTCCCTCAGTTTCTCTAAGAGGTTGTCGGCAGTGTGCCTCTTACTGAAACCGGTGATACACAGCGTAGCCTGCCTTGTAACGAGCTGGCATTTCTGAGATGCTGCTACTGGTGACGCTGCTGCTGTTGCTGCGTAAGGTGATACATCTACCCAGTGGGCTGTCACAGTCATATAGTCCTTAGTCTGCCCTGTTCCACTTGTCCACATGTCCGTGGTTAAGTGGACATTGTGTACAACGGCATTTTTCAGGACACTGAGGACACTTTTTCTGACGTTTCTGTACAGTCTCGGTATCGCCTGCCTAGTGAAGTGGAATCTAGACGGGATTTGGAACCGGGGACACACTACCTCCATCAATTGTCTAAATCCCACTGCACTAATGGCGGATACCGGACGCACGTCTAACACCAACATAGCAGTCAAGGCCTCAGTTATACGTTTTGCTTCAGGATGACTGCTGTCGTACTTCATCCTCCTCGCTAAGGACTGTTGGAGGGTCAATTGTTTAGTAAAAGTAGTGGTGTTCCTACTTCTTCTCTGGGATGATGAACGACTCCCAGCAGCAGCAACAGCAGCAGCGGCAGCAGTAGGCGTAGCAATGCAGGATCCTCCGGAGGAATCCCGGATAGGAGAGTCAGTCATGCCAGTGACATGGCCTGCAGGACTACTTCCGATCCTAACTAAGGAGGAAATTGACGAGGAGGGAGTTGACGGTGTGGTTTGCAGGCGCTTGGATACAACAGGACAACGGGATTTAGGTGTCCCTGGACTGCTTACGGTCTTAGCCAAAGTTTCTGAACTTGACAGTAACTTTTTATGAACGCGCTGCAGGTGCCGTATAAGGGAGGATGTTCCTAGGTGGTTGACGTCCCTACCCCTACTTATTTCACCTTTACATATGGTACATATGGCAAGACAGTTGTTGTCCGGATTTGGATAGAAATATTGCCAGACTAAAGAGGTGGAATGTTTGGTCTTCTGCCCAGGCATGACCGTGATGGGCTTTTTCATCCCACGGACAACAACTGTCTCCCCCGGAGCCTGATTTAAACAAACCACATCACCATCAGAATCCTCCTCGCCAACTTCCTCCTCAGCGCCAGCTACACCAGTATCCTCATCCTGTTGTACTTCAACAGTGACATCTTCAATTTGCATATCAGCAAGTGGACTGTGGGTGCTCCTTCAGCACTTGCAGGGGGCGTGCAAATGGTGGAAAGAGCCACCACTTCCCGTCCAGTGCTGGGAAGGTCAGGCATCGCAACCACCACCACACTTGGACTCTCCTTGGGGATTTGTGATATCTTCTTAGAAAGCACAGTTCTTCGCTGTGCTTTTGCCAGCTTAACTCTTTTGATTTTTTTAGTGGGAGGAGGGCTTCCATCGTCATGTGAAGCTGAACCACTAGTCATGAACATACTAGGGATCGACCTTAGCCGTTCCTTGCCACTCCGTGTCGTAAATGGCATATTGGCAAGTTTACGTTTCTCTTCAGCTGATTTAAATGTCTTTTTCAAGGTCATTTTCCTGAACTTTGCCATTTGGGATTGTATGTGCCCTCTACTATGACATTGGGCATCGGCCTTGGCAGACGACGTTGATGGCATGTTATCGTCTATGTCATGACTAGTGGCAGCAGCTTCAGCACTAGGAGGAAGTGGTTCTTGATCTTTCTCTATTTTATTTTTATCGGAGAAAGTTTGGTCCTCCATTTATGTTATATCGATTTGATATATACGTGCGGCTAAACACAGAAAATAATTTTTTTGGGGGTTTGGACTGGAGTGTACTTTGTGGGTTACAGCACCCTTTAACGGTCAAGCCAGCCAGCCCTTTACTTATGACACAGGCGCACGCTTGGCACTACTTTGTTGATGCACGTGCGGCTACTGCGCACACAATTCACAAACACAGAAAATATTTTTTTTTTGGTTTGGACTGGAGTGTACTTTCGGGGGTTACAGCACCCTTTAACGGTCAAGCCAGCTGGCCCTTTACTTATGACACAGGCGCACGCTTGGCACTACTTTGTTGATGCACGTGCGGCTACTGCGCACACAATTCACAAACACAGAAAATAATTTTTTTTTTGGTTTGGACTGGAGTGTACTTTCGGGGGTTACAGCACCCTTAACGGTCAAGCCAGCCGGCCCTTTACTTATGACACAGGCGCACGCTTGGCACTACTTTGTTGATGCACGTGCGGCTACTGCGCACACAATTCACAAACACAGAAAATAATTTTTTTTTGGTTTGGACTGGAGTGTACTTTCGGGGGTTACAGCACCCTTTAACGGTCAAGCCAGCCGGCCCTTTACTTATGACACAGGCGCACGCTTGGCACTACTTTGTTGATGCACGTGCGGCTACTGCGCACACAATTCACAAACACAGAAAATAATTTTTTTTTTGGTTTGGACTGGAGTGTACTTTCGGGGGTTACAGCACCCTTAACGGTCAAGCCAGCCGGCCCTTTACTTATGACACAGGCGCACGCTTGGCACTACTTTGTTGATGCACGTGCGGCTACTGCGCACACAATTCACAAACACAGAAAATAATTTTTTTTTGGTTTGGACTGGAGTGTACTTTCGGGGGTTACAGCACCCTTTAACGGTCAAGCCAGCCGGCCCTTTACTTATGACACAGGCGCACGCTTGGCACTACTTTGTTGATGCACGTGCGGCTACTGCGCACACAATTCACAAACACAGAAAATAATTTTTTTTTTGTTTGGACTGGAGTGTACTTTGGGGGTTACAGCACCCTTTAACGGTCAAGCCAGCCGGCCCTTTACTTATGACACAGGCGCACGCTTGGCACTACTTTGTTGATGCACGTGCGGCTACTGCGCACACAATTCACAAACACAGAAAATAATTTTTTTTTTGGTTTGGACTGGAGTGTACTTTCGGGGGTTACAGCACCCTTAACGGTCAAGCCAGCCGGCCCTTTACTTATGACACAGGTGCACGCTTGGCACTACTTTGTTGATGCACGTGCGGCTACTGCGCACACAATTCACAAACACAGAAAATAATTTTTTTTTTGGTTTGGACTGGAGTGTACTTTCGGGGGTTACAGCACCCTTAACGGTCAAGCCAGCCGGCCCTTTACTTATGACACAGGCGCACGCTTGGCACTACTTTGTTGATGCACGTGCGGCTACTGCGCACACAATTCACAAACACAGAAAATAATTTTTTTTTGGTTTGGACTGGAGTGTACTTTGGGGGGTTACAGCACCCTTAACGGTCAAGCCAGCCGGCCCTTTACTTATGACACAGGCGCACGCTTGGCACTACTTTGTTGATGCACGTGCGGCTACTGCGCACACAATTCACAAACACAGAAAATAATTTTTTTTTTGGTTTGGACTGGAGTGTACTTTCGGGGGTTACAGCACCCTTAACGGTCAAGCCAGCCGGCCCTTTACTTATGACACAGGTGCACGCTTGGCACTACTTTGTTGATGCACGTGCGGCTACTGCGCACACAATTCACAAACACAGAAAATAATTTTTTTTTTGGTTTGGACTGGAGTGTACTTTCAGGGGTTACAGCACCCTTAACGGTCAAGCCAGTCGGCCCTTTACTTATGACACAGGCGCACGCTTGGCACTACTTTGTTGTTGCACGTGCGGCTACTGCGCACACAATTCACAAACACAGAAAATAATTTTTTTTTTGGTTTGGACTGGAGTGTACTTTCGGGGGTTACAGCACCCTTAACGGTCAAGCCAGCCGGCCCTTTACTTATGACACAGGCGCACGCTTGGCACTACTTTGTTGATGCACGTGCGGCTACTGCGCACACAATTCACAAACACAGAAAATAATTTTTTTTTGGTTTGGACTGGAGTGTACTTTCGGGGGTTACAGCACCCTTTAACGGTCAAGCCAGCCGGCCCTTTACTTATGACACAGGCGCACGCTTGGCACTACTTTGTTGATGCACGTGCGGCTACTGCGCACACAATTCACAAACACAGAAAATATATTATTTTTTTAGCACTTGGGGGGAGCACCCCTGATGGACAGAGCACCCCCTGGACAACACTACAGCACTCCTTTAGGACTGGGACACTGCACAGGACTTTGGAGTGGACACAGCCCCTATGGAGAACTGACTGCACAACACAGTCCAGCCAGCCCCTATGGACTTTGAAGTAGTGGACACAGCCCCTATTAACAACAGCAGCACAGCACAACACAGCCAGCCCCTATGGACTTTGAAGTAGTGGACAACAGCAGCACTACACTACACTACACTACACTACACTACACAGCCCTAACTCCCACCCTCCCTCTTCACTGTCCACAGCCGAGTGAGAAAATGGCGCCGACGCGGGTACCTTATATAGGATCCAAAACCCGCGAGACTCGGAAGGCGGGATGATGACGTTTTGCCTCGATTTCAGATCCGAGTCAGGCGGGAAAAGTCGAGCCTGACTCGGATCGGACTCGGATCGGGGGGGCTCGGGGGGGTTCGGATTTCAGAAATCCGAACCCGCTCACCCCTAGTTCTAGCCTGTCAAAAAATGGATTAAATGTATTAAAAAAATGACATAGCCCCCCCCTAAAACCTAACCAGCCCTGGATTTGCCAGCTCGTCCTGATTTCTAAAATTATGGGGAACAAAATATGTAAGGTTCCACTGTAGTTTAAAAACCAACACCAGGCTGCAGGACAAGTCCTGGTTTTAAATATAGGGGGGAAAAATTTGTGTAGGGTATCCCCTATATTTAAAACCAGCACCAGAACCCAAAACAGCCAGGCTGTAATGCCACAGTCCGGAGACCCTTTCACCAGGGTTCCGGAGCCAAAGCATTCTCAGCCCAAGCCAGTCAGGATAAGCCGGGGATCTCAGGGGAAGTGGGGACCAACCCAAGAAGGGTCCCCCCCTGAAACACCAGGGTTGGACTGAAGTCCGGGGCTCTTCCCCGCACCCCTATAGCATTGGGTATGTGGGTAATAAAGTGGGAAATATAAGTAAAATATTGTATTTTACTGTAAAACTACAGGTGCCAGCATGCCTTCCCTTTGGCACTTGCGGAACTACAAGTGCCAGCAGATGGGTGGGACCTATGCCCCCACTGTAAAAGAAATAGTTAAAAAATAAGACAAAACACACACACCATGACAAGTAAAAGTTTATTACATATACCTACCCACTCACACATACTTACCTATACTAGCCGGTCTGTCCACTTGTTCCATGTAGAATGTTTATTGCCTGGCCTTGCAAAAAAGATTGCATACTCACCTATATCCTGGTGCTGGTCTCCGCAGTATACCATGGACTAGGAAAAAAAAATTACGTGGGTCCCAGCCAATGAGCGGCCGCTAATGTTAAGCCACTGCTGATTGGCTCGCAGCCTGGTACTAATGATAGCTCATTCTCCCTGAGCTGTCATTAGAGTACTATATCCGCATGCTGTAGCATGTTGATACAGTGTGTCCTGGGCCCTATTTGGATTACTGTGGAGAACATTGTGGGACAAAAGGTGAGTATTGGATCTTTTTTTCAGGTACTTCCATAGGTTATTTTACGTAGAGAAGGGGATGTGAGCATCTGCGAGACGATGAGTATGTGTGTATGTATCGATGTAATAAATCTTTATTTTCACAGTGTGTGTGTCTTGTGATTTTTACACATTTCTTTACAGGTGAACTACACATACCCGTGGCCCCTTAATGCCCGAAATGCTGGTTCTTGTGGTTCTCTAAGTACCAGAATGTGGGGGAGGCTTGCAGGTACCTGAAGTTCAACTGTGAAGACAATGTTGTTACTACTACTTTTAACACTACACCTACACTATCAACCTGCCAACTACTGGCCAGGGGTGGCGGGGATAGCCCCAGGCTATCAGCCTAGGATAGGGGTGCCCTTTATTGGTTCCCCAGCTCCCCAGGGATCCCTGGCCTGGGCTGACTAGTGGTCAAGGCTGATGCTGCAGCTTGGGGGCCCGGTGAAATCGCACCCCTGGCTGTGGCATCAGTCCCCCGCTAGAAAGGGTCCAGAGCTGGTTTTAAATATAAGGGTAACCTCATGTCAATTTTTTCTCCCTATATTTAAAACCAGGTCTGGCCATGCTGCCTGGTGCTGGTTCTTAAATTACTGTGGAACCCTACACATTTTGTTCCATGTAATTTTAAGAACTAGGACTGGCTGGCAAGTCCAGGGCTGGTTAGTCTTTTGTAGGGGGCTATGTAATTTTTTATTTTAACTTTTAAACTTTTTTCTATTTATAGGCAGAAACATACATGGATCATAGTGATCTGTGCATGTTTCTGCCAAACTCACAGATCACAAGCAGGTGTATTTATTTCACAAGGTAAATTCCCGAATCCTATCTTCACTAGTGAAAATGTTCTAAGTTTTGCCAATGGTGAATTGAAGAGAGTTTGCTAACTCTCCAGTATTTTCCCGCAGCTAAGGAGGGCTCTCTCCCAAGTTTGACATTAGTAAATTTGAGAGTGGGGAAAAATGCCCAAGCTCTCCAGAGTTTGCAAACTCTCCCAAACCACAGAAAAAGAAAGAAAAAAAGAACTCTTGGTGGGGGCACACAATAGGTATAGAGATATGGCTAATATCCGTTTTATAAAAATTAACTTTTAATAAGCAAAATGTTAAAAAAGATTAGCAACTAACAATCATTGAACAAACAAACAAACAATACATATACATAAATTAAGGGAGATGCTATCTCCACTGTGGATTGTAGAGAGCCAGGCGAGATAATACTACATTGATATGAATATTTATATTTGCCTTTGGCCACAATATAATATCTTACCAATTGAATCACAGTTTAGGCATAAAACCTCACCTTTGATACTAATATCTATAATAGGAAAAATTTGCATTCATTTGCAGGAGAGATAATCATATATATATATATATATATATATATATTTATATATATAAATGCCTGCATGCATTTTGAAGTTGATATAGAGAAATATGTACACTGTGTGTATAGTAAAATTAAGTGGTTGATTGAAATGTAACATACCATTGGATATCATTAATAGACCTCACACAGAGGGACTTCAAAAAACAAGACACAACAAAGCACAAAAAACACCAGAATGGACCTCAGTAATATATTCCCAATTGAAGTAATGATACATATAGAATGTCAATTTGCATAGTATGATGGTACATAATTGGCAATTGTAAAAAGCAGTCAATCGCTTGTCCCTCTTAATAGATAAATAATATACTGCAGATAGAAAAAGAGGTGGGTCCAGCACAATGTATGTAGGTGATAGTCAGGTTAGGTGGCCGTCTGCCCTGATGCGCTGGGCAGTGCAGGGGGTATACGCCACTTACTTGTCCAGCGTGCGGTCCACACACACTACTGAGCCTCAGTTTGACTTGTTTTAAGGACATTACATCAAAGTTGAAGCAGCCTGTAGTGTGTTTTTCCACTTTAATTTTGAGTGTGGCTCCAAAACCAGACCTCCATGGGTTAATAAATTTGATTTCCAATGATAATTTTTGTGTGATTTTGTTGTCAGCACATTCAACTATGTAAAGAACAAAGAATTTCATAAGAATATTTCATTCATTCAGATCTAGGATGTGTTATTTTAGTCTTCCCTTTATTTTTTTGAGCAGTATATATATATATATATATATATATATATATATATATATATACATATGATTATCTCTCCTGCAAATGAATGCAAATTTTTCCTATTATAGATATTAGTATCAAAGGTGAGGTTTTATGCCTAAACTGTGAATCAATTGGTAAGATATTATATTGTGGCCAAAGGCAAATATAAATATTCATATCAATGTAGTATTATCTCGCCTGGCTCTCTACAATCCACAGTGGAGATAGCATCTCCCTTAATTTATGTTCATGTATTGTTTGTTTGTTTGTTTGTTCAATGATTTTTAGTTGCTAATTATTACACGTATATGTGTGTGTATATATTCAGTTTGTTATAGGTATTTTTAAGAGATAATATTAATCATATAACAGCAGAAATCTTTTCAGTGTGGTTTCATTATTTTCTCTTTGTGTATAAACTCTCCAAAACTCTCACTTTAGTAAATTTACCCCTAAGTGTTAGTGCAGTGTGTTATTTTTATTCACAAATAATTAATCTTGTGACACTAAGTGGAAGCACAGTGTGTTAGTCTTATTCATAAATAATCTTGTGACAATATAAGTAATTGATAATGCAGTGTAATACTTAAAATTGGTACAAATTGACGTGTGTGCTGTACCCCACTTCGTTCATGTTTGTTGATATGGAGAATGATCAATTGAGATTTGAAAGAAGAGCAGAAACCACATACTAGTGCTGGAGCTGCTGCCAGTGCCACCAGTCATGATGATACTAGTCCATCTACATAATCTACTAAAGCCGATGCCCAAGGGCATACAGGGCTTAGGTCAGGGCATCAAAACTCAAGAACCAATCTTATACAGTGGTAAAGGAGAAAACATCAAAGGGATGATGTACTGTAAGCACAAGTGAACATGCTGACCTAGAAATTTAGGATGCTACTGTGGAAGTGCACCAGGTTGAGCAGGATATTTGTGTAACTGACGCTAATGAGGATGTTGATGATGAGGAAGTTATTTGTGTAAATTAGGCACCAGTGGATGAAACAGTTGTTGTCCATGATAAGGAAAAGCCCATTGTTATGCCTGGGCACAAGACAAAAAACTTGGTTGTGTTGAATCATCTGCATCACCAGTGGGGTTTTTTTGGGAAAGTTTATTTTTTTCTCTGTGGATGTACTTGCTGGAAAATTTGAAGGAGAAGCCACTTACCACTTGTGCTGATAAGTTGCTTACCAACAGCTCTTTGCATCTCTTCAGATCTGTGTCCATTGGGAAGAAAGATACCATATTAATCCCTTCTGGGATGAAAATCCACTCCCAGCAGCAGCAGCAGCAGACATAGCTCTCAAGAATTCTCAAAAAATACATAAAGTAAGACTTAAACCTCAAATCTTAAATCTTGCATTTGCCCTGTTCAGCTGGTCCACATATCTGTGGTTAAGTGGACAGTGGGTACAATGGTATTTTGGTGGCCACTAATTAAGTTTTTTTAATGTCCAGGTACAGGTTTTAATGTCCTGTACAGGTTGGAAAATGCTTTTATAGTGAAGTGGAATCTTTGCAAATAATTGTTTAACAGTCAATTATTTTTGAAAGTAGTATTAGTAGTCTTCCTGGTCCCCTTCTGGGATGAAAATTTACTCCCAGCAGCAGCAGGCATAGCACTCAATGATTATTCTGGGGCAAGGACTGATGTGAATAAGTAAAATATTTGTTTTTAAATGCCTCCCCTCCTCCCTCATAAATGTGCTTTAGAATAAAAAAATTTAATTAAATTTACTACCAATCTTCCCTTCATGTCCCTGCCTTCTACTACATACATACTCCAACTCCCTAAGGCCTCTTGAATAATAAAAATATTTGTTTCCTGATATGCCATGTTGGAGGTTGAACTTCCATGTGTTTGTGCCGCCTACTGCTGCTGCTTAGCTTAGTCAGCCAGCTGGATTGGTGCAAATTCTGGGCCTATTAACCTTAATAACAATAATTTCCTGAAAGCAGGGACATAAAGGATTGATTAGTAGTAAATTTAATTGATTTTTTTGATTCTGAAGCAAATTTATGAGGGAGGAGGGGAGAGAATTGGTGTACAATATGTCCATGTTTTGCCCACAAAATCAACTTTGTGGTTTAAAATATTTTTTTACATTAAAGGGGCATGCAGGAAATACCGTCTGTGGCCATAAACATTTCTGGACATTTTTGGCATTCATCAACTGCATGTCAAAGATTGCAGCAGCTGTGACAGTTCAACTTTCAACATGGCATCAGGAAACAAATGTTTCTATTATTCAAGAGGCATGAGGGAGTTGGAATATGTATGTACAACGTACAGTAGTTGAAGGCAGGGAAAGGAAGATTTGATTAGTAGTAAATTTGATTAAATGTTTTGTTTCCAAAGAATATTTATGAGGGAGAAGAGGAGGGGTGGAGGGGATGCATTTAAAAAATATTTAAATCATTCACATCAGTCCTTGCCACAGAAGAATCCTTGAGTGCTATATCTGCTGCTGTGTGTGGATTTTCATCCCAGAAGCGGATCAGGAAGACTACTAGTAGTACTTTAAAAAACAACTGAAATGTTAAAAAGTCCATTGCAAGGGGGAGAAAGTGTGACAGCAGTCACCCAGTTGCATAGCGGATCACTGCTACCATAGAAGCTATGCTGGTATTAGATGTACGTCCAGTATCCGCCAGTAATGCAGTGGGTTTTATACAGTTAATTGAGATCCTTTGTCCCAGCCCAACAACACTGCACCCTTGAACAACAGCAGCACCGACAGAGCATGTCTGATCTGCACACTCTCCACAGCCAGAGTGAAAATGGCGCTGATCACTGAGACCTTTATAGAATTCAAAACCTGCAAGAATCCAACATCAGGAGGATGATGTTATGCCTCAATTTCAGATCCAAGTCACATGGGGGAACCTGAGCCAGTGTTGGATCTGCAATGTTCAGGTGGGTCTTGTTCTTTGAGAAATGGACCGGCTCATCTTTAATTGTTATCCCCTCTATTTGGATGAATTTGCTTGGCAGGGAGTGCTGGTAGTTTGTCTTTTTTTCTTACAGAGGTATGTACCTGAGATGCAGCTCCACTACTGATAGCTGCTGCTGTCCTTGTCCCCTGAGCAGCACTGACCACCTCCATCACTGTGGTGTGTCTCTGTTACCTGTCCCTGCTGCCTGGCCACTACTGATAGCTGCTGTTGTCCTTGTCTCCTTAGCAGTGATTACCACCTCCATCACTCTGCTATGTCTCTGTGACCGGCCCCTGCTGCCTAGCCACTACTGATAGCTGCTGCTGTTCTTGTACCCTGAGCAGTGCTGACCACCTCCATCACTCTGCTGTGCCTCCAAGACTAGTCCCTGATACCTGGCCACTATTGATATCTGCTGTTGTCCTTGTCCCCTGAGCAATGCTTACCACCTCCATCACTCTGCTGTGTCTCTGTGACAAGTCCCTGCTTCCTGGCCTCTACTGTGATGTTAGGTGCTGGTGTAATACAGAATACCCAACACTTCTGTCCATTGGTTAGGGAAACTAGCCTCTGGCTATCATAGCATCTCCTTTTAAACTGTATGGCCCTTCAGCTGGCTGTTCTGTCTAGCACCTGCTGTCAGTCACTGTCACTGTGTAATCTGCCACTGATAGACTCCCGGCCACCAGACTGTCAACCGCTGCTGGGCACCACCACCAGGGTGGTTGCAGGCTCTGAGATGCAGGTAAGATGCTGGCCAACAAGATGCTGGACGTTGGTATACCTATCCAGAAATCCTGATGCCCATTAGGAAGTCGATGCTGCAATCATGAAGGGATCAAGATACCAATGTCATCATCCTGGGGACAGGGGCTAAGGGAAGGCATCACCCCAGTAGGGTTAGGTTTAGGGTGCAGGAAGGAGGGGTTAAGGTTAGGCACTATCATGGGGAGGTTAGGGTTAGGCACCACTGGGGGGAGGTTAGGGTTAGGGGGAGAGGAGGAAGGTTAAGGTACTTACAAGCTCGTCAGATTCTGCACAATCAATATTCCGGCATCTGTATTTGAACCATTGGCATCTCATGCACTAGCATATCACACTCCCATCATCTTCACAGCTCCCGCTGTGACAGACTCCTTCACCGGCTCCATCCCTCTGTGCCTGGCAGCCTCTTCACAACTCTGCTTCCAAGCTTGACATAGGGGGTGAGCACCCAAGGAAAGGACCTCCTGACTAACTGTCAGCTACTGCTGACAGCTATTACTTCTCTCCAACTGGACCCTCTTTTCCCACCAATCATTCCCAGCCATATCACTTCTCCCCTTCTTCTATTTTTCATGTGCATCCCATACACTGGGGTATATTTCTACCCCATGTAGAGCCCATAATAAGGTTTACATACACAATGCATTACTCACATATATATTCCATGCATTACATTCATCTGTATATGTAGTTTTACCTCACACATTTTACATTTATTAATATTGCATACATTTATGAATACAGTGCTTCTTTTAATCCATCACTAGGGTTACATAATAAATAGGGAGTCTTGTTAACCAGATCATTAGAGATCTACAGGGATCCAGTGGTGAGCACATGGGGTGGCCTAGTGTGAACAACCAACATTTGCAAAAACTAGAGATGTGCATTGACCCCCGTATTTTGATTTTGGTTTTGAATCTGGATCTCCCCTGGTTTTGGATCTGCATTGGTTTTGCCAAATCCTCACCTACGTGTTTTATTATTCGGTTTTGGTTTTGGATCTGGATTTTTTCTTAAAAAAATCATAAAAACAGCTAAAATCACATAAAATGGGCCTGTTTTTGTTCCTACAATATTATTAACCTCAATAACATTTATTTCCACTTGTTTCCAGTCAATTTTGACCACCTCACAGTATTGATTTTTCTTCATCTAGTTAAAGGGCCAAAAGCTTGCATCTAGCTAGCTGGCTCAAAACTGATCAATAGAGTTGAGGACTGTGCAAAGATGATGGTTAGGGTACCCCTTGAGGATTGAAGAATTGATAGTTGATAGTTGCTGTAGCCACTGACTGAAGTAAGAAGAGTTGATACTTGATAATTGGTGCAGCCCATGGTTAATATGTGATAATTGGTGCAGCCCCTGGCTGAAGAATCGATAATTGGTGCAACCAATGGCTGAAGAATTAATAAATGGTGCAGGCCCTGGCTGAATTGATAATTGTGCAGCCCCTAGCTGGCTGAAGAATTGATAATTGGTGGTGCAGCCCTGGATGAAGAATTGATCATTGGTGATGCAGCCCCTGGCTGGCTGAATAATTGATAATTGGTGGTGCAGCCCCTGGCTGAAGAATTGATAATTGGTGATGCAGCCCCTAGCTGGCTGAATAATTGATAATTGGTGGTGCAGCCCCTGGCTGGCTGAATAATTGATAATTGGTGGTGCAGCCCCTGGCTGGCTGAATAATTGATAATTTGTGGTGCAGCCCCTGGCTGGCTGAATAATTGATAATTGGTGGTGCAGCCCCTGGCTGGCTGAATAATTGATAATTGATGGTGCAGCCCCTGGCTGAAGAATTGATAATTGGCGGTGCAGCCCCTGGCTGAAGAATTGATAATAGGCGGTGCAGCCCCTGGCTGAAAATTTGATAATTGGTGGTGCTGCCCCTGGCTGAAAATTTGATAATTGGTGGTGCAGTCCCTGGCTGAAGAATTGATAGTTGATAGTTAATTGTTGATGCAGCCTCCAGGCTGAGTAGTAGTGGAATACAGAGCTATGATTAGTCCTGATAGAGCTTTGTGGTCTAGAACTCATGGCATGTTGTGGCCATTACAGCCTTGAGGGCTGGTGAGGAGTGACGACAGCTGGCCTTTGGGCCGTGAAGCAGGAGGTGGCCTTTGGTCCGTGTAGCAGCCTTAAGAGCTGAGAACCCTTGGCTGAATATCACTGTTGTGCAACTTGTGCTGTCGGGTTGACACAACAAGCAGCAATTGGTTTTGAATTTACTTTAAAAAAACGAAATTGGCATGCAGGAGATGCTGTCTGTGGCCATTACAATTTCTAGACATTCATAAATAAACCATAACATAAAAAATTTCAGGCAGCAATGCCCCAACCAGTACATAATGGAAAGGAAAATGCCCTGGATAGCTTTTTTCTGCTCTACCATCTGCTGAAGCATATAGAGGGTAGAATTCCACTTAGTTATTACCTCTTACTTCAGCTGATGGCAGGGCAAGTTCACCAGTTCTTGCTGGTGCTGCAATCTTCAACACGCAGTTGCTGAATGTCAAAAACGCCTTGAAATCTTTCAGGCCACTGAGAGCATCTCCTGCATGCCCCTGTAATTTTTAAAAAATGTTGCACCACCAGATTAATTGTGTGAGCAAAACATGGGATGTGATCGAATTTACCCACATGTAATGCTCGCACAATATTGCTGGCATTGTCAGAAATCACAAATCCTGAGAAGAGTCCAAGTGGGGTAAGCCATTTTGCAATGATTTCCCTAAGTTTCTCTAAGAGGTTCTCAGCGGTATGCCTCTTACTGAAACCGGTGAAACACAGAGTAGCCTGCCTCAGAATGAGCTGGTGTTTGTTAGCTGCTGCTGCTGTTTGCACTGTTGGAGGCAATACACCTACTCAGTGGGCTGTCACAGTTATGTAATCTTTAGTTTGCCCTGTCCCACTTGTCCACATATATGTGGTTTAGTGAACAGTGGGCACAACGGCAATTTGGAGAACAATAGTAAGTTTTTTTTAATGCCATTATACATATTGGGAATTGCTATTCTAGAGAAGGGGAATCTAGAAGGCACATGGTAGCGGGGACACAGGACCTCCATTAACTGACTAAAACCCACTGTATTAATGGCAGACACTGGATGCACATCTAATACCAGCATAGCTGTTATGGCATCAGTAATCTGCTGTGCAGCTGGGTGTTTGCTATCATACTTGTTTGCCAATGCAAAGGACTGTGTGACAGTCAACTGTTTGGTTGAACTTCCTGAACTACTAAAAGTAGTCTTTTTTCTGGTCCCCTTCTGGGATGAAGATCAACTTATAGCAGCAGCACCAGGCATAACACTCAAAGATCCTTCTGAGGAACAACAGGTGGGAGAGGAGTCAGTCCTTATGATATTGGATGCAGGACTACTTCCGATCATGAATGAGGATGTTGATGATGATGTATGTGTTGGTGGTGGATATTGCAGGTGCTTGGATCCAGATAGAAGGGAGCAGCTTGGTGACACTGGACTGATTGCTGTTTGTTTTTTTATTCACAAAGTTTCAATAACCTTTCCTATTTGATGAATGATATAACAGAGAGGAGGTTGGGCCTTACCTCTACTCACTGTTACTTGGCAATGGTCACAAATGGCTTCGCAAAAGTTGTCCGGATTTGGGTGGAAATAATAAATAGAAGTGGATTTTTTGGTCCTTTGCCCAGGCATGGCAACAATGGGATTTTTCATACCACGGGCAACAACAATTGTTGCCTGATTTACAGTTTTTACACAAACATCCTCTTCATCATCAACATCCTCATCATACTTGTTGTTATTGCCAACTAGATAAATATCCTCCTCATCCTCCTCGTGCAATTCCATAGAAGCATCCTCGATTTCTACATCAGAAGGCACACAAATGGTGGACTCTCCTCCATTTGTGATTTTTTTTCAGAGCACACAGTTGGTTCCGGTGTCTTAAAAGTTGATTTTTTTTAGCCTAACTTTTTGGCCTGACTTAAGCCCTGGTACATTGGCATTCATAGATGATGTTGATGGCCTTGCATCATATTCATGACTGCTGCCGACAGCTAAAAGACATGTATGTGGATCCTGCTCTCCGGTCATGTGACTCCATACTCAATATGCACACCACACACAAAATTTTTTATTTTTTTATTTTTGGGTCAGCAGCCCCTTTACAGACAGCAGCATAGCACCCATGCACACCTATGCTGATGACAGGTGAGGCTAACATGCACAAAAAATATATTTATTTTTTGGCCAGCAGCCCTTTGACAGATAAGAGCACACCACCCCTGCTCACCTACGCTGATGACAGGTGTGGCTAACATGCCACACAAAAAAAATATTTTTTTTTACACTTGGGAGAATCCCTGAAAAAAGCAGCAGCCCCATAACAGACAACAGCACAGCACACTTTCACTGATGACAAGTGTGTCTAACACTAATATTTATTTTTTTTTCACACTGGTGGTGGGTGAAGAGCACCCCTGAAGGAAAGAGCACCCTGTGGACAACACAGCACTACAGCCAGCCCCTATGGACATGACAATGACAGCCAGCCAGCCCCTATGGACAGGACAACAGCCAGCCCTTCTATAAACTACAGCCAGCCCTTATGGGCAGGACAACAGCCAGACCCTTATATGGACACCAGTAGCCAGCCCCTATGCACAGTGTCAGTGTGCAACAACAACAGCACAGCACAGATCCCAGCTCCCTCCCTCTTCACTCTCCACAGCTGGAATGAAAAATGGCGGTGGTCACAGAACCTTTATAGAATCCAAAACCCACGAGAATCCGACAGCTTTGTGATGATGTTTTTCCTTGTTTTCAGATCAGAGTCAGGTGGGAAAACCTGAGCCGAATCAGATCTACCTTGGATCCACGTAGTTCAGGGGGGTTCAGTTCTCAGTAGAGATGTGCGCCAACCCCCATATTTTGTTTTTGTTTTTGGATCTCCCCTGGTTTGGGATCTGGATTGGTTTTACCAAAACCTCACCTCCATGTTTGTTTTAGTTTTTGGATCTGGATTTTTTCATAAAAAATAAAAAACAGCTAAAATCACATAAAATGGGCCTTTTTTGTTCCTACAGTATTAATAACCTCAATAACATTTATTTCTATTCATTTCCAGTCAATGTTGACCTCCTCACAACTCACAATATTGATTTTTTTCATCTAGTTAAAGGGTCAAAAGGTTGCATCCAGCTTGCTGGCTCAAAACTGATTGATAAAATTATTAATAAAGTTGAGGACTGATAATGATAGTTGGGATACCCTTAAGGATTGAAGAATTGTTAGTTGATAGTTGGTGCAGCCCCTGGCTGTAAAACTGATAATAAATTAATTAAAAACAACTCATTGATGCAGTCCCTGTCTGTAAAATTGATAATAAATTAAAAAAACAATTCATTGGGTGCAGCCCCTGGCTGAATAATTAATAAAATGAAATTCATTGGTGCAGCCCCATGCTGTTAAATTGATAATATATTAATTAAAAACAATTCATTGGGTGCAGCCCCTGGCTGTAAAATTGATAATAAATTAATTCAAAAACAATTTGTTGGGTGCAGCCAGCTTGCTGTAAAATTGATAATAAATTAATTTAAAAAATAATAAATAAAAAACAATTCATTGGGTGCAACCCTTGGCTGAATAATTAATAAAAACATAAATTAATTGGTACAGCCCCTGGCTGAAAACTTGATAATAAATTAATTTAAAAATATATCATTGATTCCTAAACCAACCATAACATTAATTTAAAATGTCAGGCAGCAAAGCCCCAACCAGCACATAATGGGCCTTCCCATCCACCCTTATGTTGCATACAAAACAGGACAGTTTAACAAACCAATCATTTTGGTGACAAGGACTGCGAATTGTGGCTGAAATGATTGGTTTGTTTGGACCCCCATAAAACAAGCTGCCAATATGCATTGAAATGAAAATGATCCCATACACAAACTGGTTTTACTTTACAAGTTGTCGTGATCCTCGTCATCGTCATCTCCATCAGTGTGTACATCCATTCCTTCACACAATATTAATTTGTCCCCACTGGAATCCACCATGGGCGCTTCGGTAATTGTTTTATGTGATTGTTGGTAGAGGTCTTCCTAATGGAATTTATAATTCATTTAATGAACATAATCTTTTCCACATTTTGAGGAAGTAACCTTCTACGCCAAACACTGACAAGGTTGCCAGCTGCACTGAATACTCTTTCGGAGAATACACAGGAGGGTGGGCAACTTAAGTAATGCAAAGCCAGTTTGTTTATGGGACTCCAAATTGCCTTTTCCTGCCAGTACTGAAAGGGACTGTCTGACATGCCTATTAGGATGTTATCTGTGAAATAGTCCTCCACCATTCTGTGAATTAAGACTGCATCACACATAGCCACAGTAGAGGACATGTCACTAGTAGGCAGTTCTCTCAGGTCTGACCAGATGTAATTTTTTGGTGAATGATCTGCATGATGAGCTGGCATTCTGTAAGAAAAATTGAGTTTTTTCCTGGCAGCTGCAGAGATGATGGCATTTCTCCTGTGGCTGCAGCTGACAATTTTTTTACCAACAGTTCTTTGCATAGTTTTAGATTTCAGTCTGTTGGAAAAAAACTCACAAGGTAGGACTTAATCCTAGGATCCGGAATGGTCGCCAAAATATATAAGATTTCAATAGATTGACGACTCTTGGATCCTGGAGGTGAATCAAGGGCTTGATCCACCAGTCCGACAATTGCTCCATTTCACCTCCTCCTTCAGTTTCTCCAGCTGTTTTTGCAAAAGTCTGATAAGGGGAATGACCTGACTCAAGCTGGCAGTGTCTGAGATAACTTCATGTTTGGCAAGTTCAAAGGGTTTGAGAACCTTGCACAACACAGATATTATTCTCCAATGCGCTTGAGTAAGGTACATTCCCCCTCCATGGCATATGTCATAGACCATTGTATAGCACTTGATGGCCTTTTGCTATTCTTCCATCTGCTGAAGCTTATAGATGGTAGAATTCCACCAAGTTACTACCTATTGCTTCAGCTGATGGCAGGGCAAATTTAACAGTACCTGCTAGTCATGCAATCTTCGACAAGCAGTCGCCGAATGTCTAAAATGTCTGGATATTTTGTGTGCCACCGAGAGCATCTCCTGCATGACGGTGTCAGTTTTTAAAAAACATTGCGCCACCAAATTAATTGTGTGAGCAAAACATGGGAAATGTTGGAATTCACCCACATGTAATGCTCTCACAATATATGGTGGCATTGTCCGAAATCACAAATCCTTAGGAGAGTCCAAGTGGGGTAAGCCATTTAGCAATGATTTCCCTGAGTTTTTTTAAGACGATATGCCTCTTACTGAAACCAGTTATACAAAGAGTAGCCTGCCTCTGTATCTGCAGTCTTTTGGTAGGTGTTGCTGCTGCTGTTGCTGTTATAGGCAACACACCTACCCAGTGGGCGCTAACAATAAAGTAATCTTTAGTTTTCCCTGTCCCACTTGTCCACATAAGGTTTCTTTTAATGTCCTTGAACAGACTTAGAATTGCTTTTCTAGCAAGGTGGAATCTAGTAGATATCTTGTAGCGAGGACACAGGACCTTATTAAACTTTTGAAAACCCACTGCAGTAATGGCAGGTACTGGATGCACATCTAATACCAGCATAGCTGCTATGGCGTCAGTAATCTGTTGTGCAAATGGGTGATTGCTGTCAAACTTGTTTGCCCTTGCAAACAATTGTTTAACAGATAATTGTTTTTTGGAGGATACACTACAAGTAGTCTTCCTCCTGGTCCCCTTCTGGGATGAAGATCCACGCATAGCAACAGCAGCAGCAACAGGAGTAGTCATCAAGGATCCTTCTAATGAATCACGGATATGAGAGGGGTCAATCATGCTTTGAATACCAACATTGGATGCAGCAGGTCTACTCCCAATGACAAATGAGGGTGTTGCTGATGCAGGTTGGAGATTGAAGGTGCTTTGATCTCACAGATAGGGAGCAGGTAGGTGACACTGGACTTGTTATGTTTTGAGTTTTGGAACTTGATGTAACAAGAAGAAGTTTCCTAGGTGGATTTGGTCCCTCCCTCTACTCACCCTTGCTTGGCAACAGTCACATATGGCTTGACAACTGGTATCCAGATCAGGAGGGGGGGTTAGGTTTAGACACTTAGAGGGGGGATTAGGTTTAGGCACTGGGGGGGAGGTTAGGGTTAGGCACTCCTAAGGAGGGTTAGGGTTAGGGGGGTAGGTTAGGTTAGTTTATACTTACCTTTTAGACGATCAGGATTTTCAGCCTTGTCGGCCAGCCGCTGTCGGGATTTGAACCGCCGGACTTGTGTCGGGCGGTAAATCGTATGTATTCCGCTGTCACTGCTGGCATCAGCAAGGGGTTGGAGTCGTGGGGGGCCCAGAAATATCTGTGTAACGGGCCCCAAGATTCCTGTTGTCGGTCCCGAGTCCAGGACACAGCAGACAGCACAGCACCTCTCCCCAGCCCTACACTACTCACCCTTCCTGTTCAGTCTCCACAGCCAGAGTGAAATGGCACCCGCTGCATCCCTTATATATAGAGATGAAAGCTTGCGAGACGCGATATGTAGTCTCTTTGGTTTTGCCTCGATCTGAGAGATCTGAGTCAGACGGGAAACCCCGAGCCGGCTTGGATCTGACTTGGATCTACAAAATTTGGGTGGGTTCAGATCTCTTAGATCTGAAACCGCTCAACTCTAGTAAAAACTTAATACATACATAATATTTTTTTACAATTTATTTTTAGTAACTATGGTTGGATCACATTTCCCATTACAATAATGGGAAATGCGATCTGCTTTACTAAAAATAAGTGATAATTAGGGGTTGGAGTAGAATTTTATTAATTCTACTCCAATTGCCCTATAGTAACTACAGGTGATACTAAAATAATGTGAAAAGGGTGTGAAAACACCCTTTTTCACTTTATTTTAGTAAAAATAATGTTAATAAATAGAGCCTCATGTGTAAATAGCAACAGCAGACATGATTGCCCCCTACCCAGGTGCACTTGCCCCAGTACATACATGCCTATTCTCAGTGTCCAATCTGTATTTCCCTCCTGGGGGTGCTGGACCACTGATTACTGGCACTCTGTGCCCATGTAAAATCCCGATCAATTAGCCTTTTTGTTGAGCAGTTCCCCCAAAATCTCCACACAGCCTTCTGTACCTGCAGGTCAGAAACAGTGCTGGTCAAATACAGAGCAGGGTACAGTGCTGGTCAGATACAGAGCAGGGTACAGTGCCGGTCAGATACAGTGTGAGTTGGATACAGTGTGGGTTGGATAAAGTGCGGCTTGGATACAGTGCGGGTCAGATACAGTGTGGCTTGGATACAGTGCGGGTCAGATATAGTGCGGGTTGGATACAGTGTGGGTAGGATACAGTGCGGGTTGGATACAGTGTAGGTCAGATACAGTTTGGTTGGATACAGTGGGGGTCAGATACAGTGTGGCTAGGATACAGTGCGGGTCAGATATAGTGCAGGTTGGATACAGTGTGGGTAGGATACAGTGTAGGTCAGATACAGTGCAGGTTGGATACAGTGTGGGTTGGATACAGTGGGGGTCAGATACAGTGTGGCTAGGATACAGTGTGAGTCAGATATAGTGTGGGATACAGTGCGGATTGGATACAGTGTGGGTAGGATACAGTGTGGGTAGGATACAGTGTGGGTTGGATACAGTGGGGGTCAGATACAGTGCAGGTCAGATATAGTACGGGATACAGTGTGGGTTGGATACGGTGCGGCCAGATATAGTGCGGGTCAGATATAGAGCGGGTCTGTTATAGTGTGGGTCTGATATAGTGCAGGATACAGTGCGGGTCAGATATAGTGCGGGATACAGTGTGGGTTGGATGCGGTGCGGGTCAGATATAATGCGGGTCAGATATAGAGCGGGTCTGATATAGTGTGGGATACGGTGCGGGTCAGATATAGAGAGGGATACAGTGCAGGCTGGATACAGTGTGGCATACAGTGTGGGTTGGATCATACATGCAGAATAATGACAATTTTCTTGTGGAACGATGGGTCCGCGAGTAGGGGGCATGACCTAATCACGCCATTCTACGAGAATCATGTCATTTGGCCCCGTCCCCTTATTTAAATATGTCATTCACTGCAAATTGCTGCGAGGGGTGGGGCTTAATTATGCAATCCTTTTGGCCCCACCCCCAACACCTCCCACCTTCTCGGGGAGGAGAATTAAATGTCTGCAAGTATGGGCTGTATACAGTTCAGGTCGGATATAGTATGGGATACAGTGTGGGTTGGATACAGTGCAGGCCGAATACAGGGCCTGATTCTGACCCGCTCGTAAGCGGCCGCTCTTTCGCTCTGAGCGATGGTCGCACAACTGCGCATGCGTATGGTTCGCAATGCGAGTGCGCAAACCAGTCATTGCGTTCGGAAATCGTGGGCTCGTAATACACAGAGAGGCCACTATTTTGAGTGACAGAATGTGGCTTTTGTGGGTGGTAACTGGGGAAGGTGCTTGAGAACGGGGGAGTGGATGTGCGAACGCAGGCGTGCCCGATTGTCAAAACGGAGATTAATGGGAGTGCATAATTAGCAAAGGAGCATCATCAACCATGTCACTTGGTTGTCTTTTAGCCTGAACTGCTCGCAGTGATTGCGGGAAGTAAGGTCTACCTCAAGCGCTCAGTTCAGATGCCTCTCGATGTTCCCGATTAATCTAATAAATACCGGAGATGATGTGTGTTGCGAACGGCAAAGGGGCGTCTTTAGAAAATAGCGAGCGAAATTAGCGGCTGCTCGCTCAGACATAGAGGCGTCCTCACACCGCAAAGAGCGATCGCTCAATTTAAATATCCGGCCCCTTTTTGAATGCGAGCGGCAGCTATTTGTATCCGGGTCTAAATCACGCCCACAGTGCGATATACTGTGCAGGTTAGTTACAGTGCACTTCAGATATAGTGTGGGTTGGATACAGTACAGGTCAGATATAGTGTGGGATACAGTGCAGGTCAGATATAGTGTGGGTTGGATACAGTGCAGGTCAGATACCGTCTGGTAAACACTGTGGGTTGGATACAGTGCAGTTCGGATCCAGTGCGGGGTACAATGTGATTTGGTTACAGTGCATGTCTGATACAGCGCAGTTTATAGTGCCGGTTGGATACAGTGCGGGATACATTGTGGGTTGGATATAGTGCAAGTCGGATATGGTGTTGTATACAGTGCAGGTTAGATGAAGTGCAGCATACAATGCGGGTCGGATACAGTGCAGGTTGGATACAGTGCAGGTTGGATACAGTGCGGGTTGGATAAACTGCGGGTCGGATACAGTGCGGGTCGGATACAGTGCAGGTCGGATACAGTGCAGGTCGGATATAGTGCGGGTCAGATACAGTGCAGGTTGGATACAGTGCAAGTCGGATACAGTGCGGGTTGGATACAGTGCAGGTTGGATACAGTGCAGGTTGGATACAGTGCAAGTCAGATACAGTGCAAGTTGGATACAGTGCAGGTTGGATACAGTGCAGGTCGGATACAGTGCAAGTCGGATACAGTGCAGGATGGATACAGTGCAGGTTGGATACAGTGCAAGTCGGATACAGTGCAAGTCGGATACAGTGCAGGTTGGATACAGTGCAAGTCGGATACAGTGCAGGTTGGATACAGTGCAAGTCGGATACAGTGCTAGTCGGATACAGTGTGGGTTGGATACAGTGCAGGTCAGATACAGTACAGGTTACAGTGCAGGTCAGGTACAGTGTGGATTAGATAAACCAATAGTGCACTTAATGTGACATCAGTGTCGGCACTGTGGGTATGCCGGCAGAGTCCACAGTGCAAGAATGCCAGTAGCATCCTTAGTGTGCAGGTGCTGGTGGTGTCAACAGTGTTGGGGGTGTCGGTGGTGTCTTCAATGTGGGAGTGTTGGCAGTGCAGGCGGGGCTGACTGTGTCTTCAGTATGAGGGGTGGCAGTTCGGGGGTGCTAGCAGTGTCCTCAGTGCAGGGTGCTGGCGGTGTCAGCAGAGCAGGGGTGCCAGCAGTGTCCTCAATGTGGGGGTGCTGGCAGTGTCGGCAGGGCAGGGGTGCCAGCAGTTTCCTCAGTGCATACTTGCTTACCCTTCTGATTCAGCTGGGAGCCTCCCGAAAATCGGGTGCTACTGCCGGCCCCCTGGAAAGGCAGGCAAACCTCCCGGCAGCCGCCGACCCCTCCTGCATCATTTTGGCCTCGCCCCCTGCTTCACAATGCTGGTAATCCCGGCATTGTGTAGTGGGGGTGGGGCCAAAATTACACCATCATGTGGTCACGCTCCACTCTGCCCACAAATGCCGGCTACACCCCCTTGATTTGTCGATCTGTCTGCCCCCTCCTGGAAAGGGCAGCCAGAAAGTCTACAACCCTGCCTCAGTGTGGGGATGCTGGTGGTGTCAGTAGTGCAGGGGTGCCAGCAGTGTCCTCAGTGAGGGGGTACTGGCATTTTCATCAGTGCAGGGGGTGCTAGCAGTTTCCTCAGTGAGGGTGTGCTGGCGGTGTCGGCAGAGCAGGGGTGCCAGCAATGTCCTTAGAGTGGGGGTGTTGTCAGTGGTGGGTGCTAACAGTGTCCTCAGTATGAGGGGTGGTAATGTCCTTAGGGCCTGATTCAGACCCGCTCACGAGTGTATAGCGGGACGATGGTGGGCCATTTCGCACGTGCGGCGTGCTCAGTGTGGGTGTGCAAGCCCCAGAGCAAGTGAGAACTTCACTTGCTCCGGGGCTCGCTAAAAAAACGGGTTGGCTGTCGATGTTGATCAACAGCTCTCACCATTTTGTAGGCAGGTAGGGGGGGTGGCTGCACAAACTGAGGCATTCCCGAAGGAATGCCTGCCATTTGTGGGCGGCCCTACTGATATCACAAGTGATGTCAGCAGAGGACTTCCTGCTCTATTAGAGCAGGAGGTCCACTCGGGCTTGCAGTAGACGAGACCCTACCACAAGGGTCTCGTCGCAAGCCCGATGGTCACGATAATCGCAACCATCACCAGGCCGGTCTCAAAAGCTGTGGGTGTTCACCCACAGCTATGCGAGCGGCCTGGAGGCGGATTTTTTATTTTCAAATCTTCCTTGATTCAGAACGAGCATTTGCAAATAGCGAGCACCTCTGAATCAGGCCCTTAGTGCGAGGATACCAGCAGTGTCCTCAGTGCAGGGTGCTAGCCGTGTCAGCAGAGCAGGGGTGCCAGCAGTTTCCTCAGTGCATACTTGCTTACCCTTCTGATTTGGCTGGGAGCCTCCCAAAAATTGGGTGCTGCTCTCAGCCCCCTGGTAAGGCAGGCAAACCTCCCGGCAGCCACCGACCCTTCCTGCGTCATTTTGGCCTCACCCCATGCTTCACAATGCTGGTAATCCTGGCATTGTGTAGTGGGGGTGGGACCAAATTACATCATCACATGGTCACACCCCGCTCTGCCCACAAATGCCAGCTACACCCCCTTGATTTGCCGATCTGTCTGCCCCTCCTGAAAGGAGCAACCACAATGTCTACAACCCTGCCTACAACACTGCCTCAGTGCCAGCCATATCCTCAGTGTGGGGGTGGTGTCAGTGGGGGTGCCAACAGTGTCCTCAATATATTGGTGGCAGTGTCCTTAGTGTGGGGATGCCAGTAGTGTCCCCAGTGTGGGGGTGCCAGCAGTGTCTCCAGTGCAGGGTGCCGGCAGTGTCGGCAATGCGGGGGCACCAGCGGTGTTAGCAGTGGGGTGTAGCGGTGTCAGTGCGGGGGGATGGGTGGCATCTTCCTTCCTTTTCCTGTGTCAATTGAAGTCTATGGGAAAGTGCTTATTGGCTCAGAGCTGTGACAGATGGATTTCTCAGCCAATCAGCAGTAAGCCCATTGAATTCAATGGGACTTTGAAAATGACCGCTCGAGGCAAAACTTCAAAATCCGATAGCGATATCTCAAGGTTTTGCCTCAAATAGGGATCCAGGGAGGGCATGGATATCTGAGCTGTGTCTCATATCTCCTCGTATCTCCAAAGTTTGGGTGTGCTCATTTCTCTGAGAACCGGGCCCACTCATCTCTAATTTATTTTAAAAAAAATAAATAGAAAAAACAGTTACAATTACGTCAGTTTGTCCTGTAAACATGCAATCCAAAACCCGAGTTGGTTTTTTAAATCCAAGTTCCAAACCTCTGGAAGATCCGATCCGGGACTTGGTTCGTCTCTGTACCCTAAAGTGATTTCCGAACGTGTACTCGGTTCGACTCAGAGCCCCTAAATTCAGTTGTTGTCGATTCTCTGAGAACCAGACCCACACATCTCTCATTTTTATATATGTATTTAGAAAAGTAAATTCATCACCTAAGTGACCTGAAAAGCGCAGTCCCTGAGAGTAACCACAGCAACAGGTAAACACTCATCTCATCAGTCTGAATTAAGCAACCAAATTTATGTTCTTCCTTTCCAGGAAACTCTCTAAAATTTCATAATGGTATGAAATTCTCCACCTATGATAATGACAGAGACGAATACTCAGGAAACTGCGCAGAGCTATTTAAAGGAGCCTCTTGGTACAAAAATTGCCAAGCTACCAACCTCAATGGCTTATACCTGAAAGGCACCACTACCCAGTTTGGCACCGGCATGATTTGGTCTACCTGGAGAGGGCCATTCTACTCGCTGAAGAAGAGTGAGATGAAGATCGCAGTGAAGAAATAAGATATGCTTCAATAGGTCCCATGTGTAGCACAATAGGCATTACTATACTGCTAGATGGAGGACAGAGAAGCCCGACCTTTGTGTTCTTATCTTCCCCATCTTTTACCTCTTCCTTTGCAGTGTGAACGGTCTCTGGCCACAGGGTGTGATAATGCTTCCTTCTCTGGGCTCACACTATGTCTTTATGTTTATTAGCAATAGAAGCACTATAAAAATAAATACTATGCACAAATAAAGCAAACTGTTTTCCTGTTAGCTCTTATACACTTATAAAGTTCTGGAAAGATGTGGAAAATGTTGACTGTGGTGCTCCGTGATCGTGATGTGCCATAATCAGGGTCATTTCAGGTGTAATAAAACACAACCGCGCGATCTTTGGTATACGATGACAGTGTATGTAGTGTATCTTGCATTCGCAGAAAGAGAACCACCCATATACGCCTATGCCGATTCAGGTCCAGGGTTCCACCAATTACCTAGAAGGAGCTTTGTGAAGAATCATGGAGAAGTGTTTTTTGTTAATAAGATATCATTTCTACATCAATTCCCTTTAAAAAAAATGAAATAAATATATATATATATACACACACACACACACACACACACACACACACACACACACACACACACACACACATATATATATATATATATATATATATATATATAAAATACTGTGCAAAAGTATTAGGCAGGTGTGGAAAAAATGCTGCAAAGTAAGAATGCTTTCAGGAATAGAAATGGTAATAGGTTACTTTTATCAAGTAAAAAAATGCAAAGTGAATGTACTCCTTGTTAATTTACTTTTTAAGTTGGGTGCTCGCCTATAGATAAAGGTTTGTTTCTTACGAATCATTTTCCCCGATATAGTATCTTTTAATAATAGATGCCAGTGTTTCTTAACAATCCCCTCCAGCTTTCTATATTGTCCTGTGTATTCTGTTATAAATGCATATTTGTAGGCATCTCCTCCTTTATTATTATTATAATTTTTTTCTTTTTCTTCTAAAAGTTCTTCTCTATCATTATCTTTCTTGAATTTGTCCAAAGTCTCATTCTTATATCCTTTATCTAAGAATCTTTTCTCCATACTTCTGATCTGATCTGCGCAAACTTATTTTTTACTGCAGTGCACCGGTGTCCGGTTTAAAAAAATATCACAAATTTACCAACTGGCAGCGGCTGCAGGTGGGCATGCTGGCGGGCCCCTACAAGATTTGGGCCCTTGGGCAACTGCCCAACAAGTCCAATGGAAGAGATGGCCCTTTCAGCAGGGCAACAATTCCAAACATACTTCTAATGTCATTAAGAACTATCTTTGGCGTCAACAAGTAATCCTGGAAGTGGTTATATGCCCCCTACAGAGCCCTGATCTCAACATCATTGAGTCTAAGTTGGATTATATGAAGAGACAGAAGGATTTGAGCAAGCCTACATCCCCAGATGATCTGTAGTTAGTTCTCCAAGATGTGTGGAACAACCTCCCTGCTGAGTTCCTTCAAAACCAGTGTGCAAGTGTACCTAGAAGAGTTGAACAATTGATGCTGTTTTGAAGGCAAAGTGTGATCACACCAAATATTAATTTGATTTAGAATTATCTTCTGTTCATTCACTTTGCATTTTGTTAATTGATATAATCTATTAACACTTCTATTTCTGACAGAATTCTTGGTTTGCAGCATTTTATCCACACCTGTCTAAAACATTTGCACAGTACTGTACATATATGAACATGCTAGCCAAAAATAGACAAGACAAAAAAACAATAAATCATGTAATTAGCTAGACTAAAACAATTTCTTATATCCAGTTAAACCAGTCATGAAGTGGCCAATTGTGTAGGGAATTACATAGCAAATAGCTGAGTGTGTTAAAATGCTGTCCAAGTATTTCTATCTTCTAACTATGGATTCTGAGTCACACACAAAAGCATCTATTGGTGGTCGAACATATGTGAGTTTAAGCAAATGGCCCACAGACCTCTTCCCTCTGTGCAGACAAATGTACAATTACAGAGAGGCCCCCTTTCAGCACCCTGTGCCTGTTATAATACAGATTGGTGCGTCCTTAGATGCCACCATCAGTCGCACCACCGAAACTTGCACCAGTCATATGGCAGGTGCAGCGTCTGACCACGGCCTCCTATGGCTGCTTCTGTGCATCTGTGTATGAGCCTCTTGCACTGACATGGCCGTGACACTCCCATAACACTGAAGGACCATTATTTGCGTGCACTAGAAGTCACTGCCCAGGAGCGCCCATCACTTTTATGCCACATTTCGATCGCAACCACATCTTTGTGCCTTTGCTCTGTGTAATACACACTCTGTAGGAGTTCTCAGACATTTTCGAGCATGCCCAGTTGCAAATAATCCCTCCACTACGTGATCACTGAGCAGTGTACGTGGCACGATAAGGCTGCTCAGATCCCTCTTCGCATCCCCAGAACTCCTTCCCATAGAGAGGGGCTACGAGATCAAGTGCCATCTGAAGATGCGAATGTTCTCATGAGGAAACTCCTAAAACTGAAAGTTTTTGGGGTTTGCTGAATATCAGGGGGTTATATCGGACCCCTGATGATGAATGGCCCAGTAACTAAAATATGGGGAAACTAGTGTTTCTGCATGGTTACTAGGCCATTTATTGATGATGAATAGGCCCATTATCACAAATAAAATTAGCATTAATAATCCATTAGATAATCATCTAAACATTGCATCGGATGTTGATTCCTTTCTAAACACAGGTTCCATGTTGCTTATAAGCACTCTTGAAAAGATTATCAGGCAAGTGATTAAACCAAGAGGGTTTTCTTTTTGGATCATAATAAATAGCTAAAGGCACAATCTTATGTTTTCTTTTCCAAATAATGTAAAGCATCTTCTGGTGAACTGAGGTCTATGATTCCTGAATCAGCAAAAATCCTTAATCGAGCAGGATATAATAAATATAAAAGGATATTGCGCACTGGATTCAGAAATAATCGTTAGAGGTGAGCTGCACTTTTGGAACGGGTGTCTGCCCTCCTATGTTAAATACAAATACCTGATCTATGGTCATAGATCAACAAAATGTGCTCAGAACCTATAACCGGATAGTATGTGTTAGTTGTAGGTGTGTGGAATATTGATAAGTTAGGAACTGGATATATTGTTATAAGATTTTATTAGGGAAAGGGTTGAGGCTAATAAACTAAAAAACTAAAAGGATGATAGTTCATTGACTGAATAATGACAGTCAAAATGCGAGATGTATGCCGTATAAATGGCAGTGTTCAGTCTCTAGAGAAAAAAAGGGGGGGTTTGATTAAATCAAGAAAAAAGCAGCAAAATCAATCAATAGATGATGCGGTGAAGCTATAATGCTTCAGTGGTGAAGCAGGAACCAGAGACCATACAGTTCACATTATACAGTGTCCGGTTGTATGATTAAGTTGAATGTTGGTGCGGCGTCCCACACTTGTAATTAAATAAATGGGGCTGCTGATGGATATTCCAAGGCTGGCTGTTGCTAATTGGGTCTTCCCAGGGTAAGTAGTACGGACCCTAGTCCGAGTGTGTAGAGGTGTGTATCCAAACCTATGTATGGCCACAGAGCATGCCTGCAGCCTACCCGTCAGTGCTAGGCAGCCTGCGGTGTGTCCCGCCGGTCCGCAACCAGGTATGCAGCAGGGGGGGGGAAAGATGGCTGTGGTACTGGAGACCAGACACCGTCTTCTCAACCTCCACTGTGGACTCACCTCCCAGGGACTCGGCAGCGTCCGCTCTTCCCCTTGCCGGATAGGGACCTAAGAAACTGGTAGTCCACGCAATCTATGGACACTTAAGATTCATTTTTCCTAAGAAACACCTCACCTCCTGCTAACCAATCAGAGAAGAGGCGTACCCGGAAGTCGTGTATTTAAACAAACCAAGGACCCACACATACCATCAATCCCGCCCAGAGGAAAACCCCACGTGGGTCGAAACGCGTTGGCCACACAAACTCAAAGAAACAAGGAAGCAAGGAACCAGACACCACACGCGACCAGACAGCGCCTGGCGAATATCCAAGCGAGCAGCTGATTCCGCCGAGAGACACCGGAGCAGGGAAGGACGCGACTACAACACGCCAGCAAGGGGAAGAGCGGACGCTGCCGAGTCCCTGGGAGGTGAGTCCACAGTGGAGGTAGGGAAGACGGTGTCTGGTTTCCAGTACCACAGCCATCTTTCCCCCCCGTGCTGCATGCCTGGTTGCAGACCGGCGGGACACACCGCAGGCTGCCTAGCACTGACGGGTAGGCTGCGGGCGTGCTCTGTGGCCATACATGGGTTTGGATACACACCTCTACACACTCGGACTAGGGTCCGTACTACTTACCCCGGGAAGACCCAATTAACAACAGCCAGCATTGGAATATCCATCAGCAGCCCCATTTATTTAATTACAAGTGCAGGACGCCGCACCAACACTCAACTTAATCATATAACTGGACACTGTATAATGTGAACTGTATGGTCTCCAGTTCCTGCTTCACCACTGAAGCATTATTGCTTCACCGCATCATCTATTGATTGATTTTGCTGCTTTTTTCTTGATTTAATCAAACCCCCCCTTTTTTTCTCTAGAGACTGAACACTGCAATTTATACGGCATACATCTCGCATTTTGACTGTCATTATTCAGTCAATGAACTATCATCCTTTTAGTTTTTTAGTTTATTAGCCTCAACCCTTACCCTAATAAAATCTTATCAGGATATAATAAAGCAAAATATTCGTCCCTCATTGATCAATTTAACATAGATTGGTGGAAATTTTCTAGCTTTTGATACATCAGCTGAATAGTCCTGAAATACAGTACGTAAAGTTGATGACCTTCCCATTCCAGATTTGTTATCTTTCTCAATGCAGTCCATAATGCCATCTTATGCAGAAAATTTAGACACTGGAAAATCTCTGTCCTGGGTCTGGTAGTTGAATTCTCTCTAATAGGACCAATGTACTCTTCCAATAACCATATTGGTATCAGCTAGGAATTTTTATTGCAATGTCCCATGAAAGGTCTCTGGGAGACCTACCGTATTAACTGCAAATTATTCTCCTAGTGCGGTTTTCCAGATCGTCTAACTTGTAAGTGATCTGATTCTGTGTTTTATTTAAGAAAACTGACTGCTTCTTCAGTGCATGTAAATCATGAAAACATTAACCCAAATGGATATCAGTTACATCTAGGGATGAAAGGGTTCGGTTCCCTGAGAACCGAACCCACCCGAACTACAGGGATCCGTGGCAGGTCCGAGTCGGCTCGGTTTTCCTACCTGACTCAGATCTGAAAACGAGGCAAAATGTCATCATCCAGCTGTCAGATTCTCACGGGTTTTGGATTCTGTAAAGGTCCCATGATCGCCACCATTTTTTCATTCTGGCTGTGGAGAATGATGAGGGAGGAGGGAGGGATCTGGGATCTATGATCTGCACTGTTGTTGTTGCACGCTGACGCTGTGCATAGCGGCTGGCTACTGTTGTCCATAAAGGGGCTGGCTGTTGTCCTCTCCATAGGGGCTGGCTGGCTGTTGTCATGTCCATAGGGGCTGGCAGTTGTCCAGTCCATAGGGGCTGGCTGGCTGTAGTGCTGTGTTGTCCAGGGGGTGCTCTGTCCTTCAGTGGTGCTGCTTACCCACCCCCAGTGTGGAAATAAATATTGTTTGTTAGCCACACTTATCATCAGCGCAGGGGTGCTGTGCTGCTGTCTGTTAAGGGGCTGCTGCCTCTTTCAGGGGTTCACCCCAGTGTTAAAAAATAAAAAAACATTTTTTTTTGTGTGCATGTTAGCCACACCTGTCATAGACGTAGGTGCGCAGGGGTGCTGTGTTGCTTTCTGTCAAGGGGCTGCTGTCTCTTTCAGGGGTTCACCCCCAGTGTTCAAAAAAAAAATCTGTGTGCATATTTGCCATACCTGTCATCGGCGTAGGTGTGCAGGGGTACTGCGCTGCTGTCTGTCAAGGGGCTGCTGGCCAAAAAAGAAATAAAACTATTTTTTTGTGTGTTTGTTTAAGCCTCAACTGTCATCGATGTAGTTGCACAGGGGTGCTCTGTTGCTGTCTGTCAAGGGGCTACTGTCTCTTTCAGGGGGTTCACCCCCAGTGTTCAAATAAAAAAATTAAAAAAATGATGTGCATGTTAGCCAAACCTGTCATCGGTGTAGGTGTGCAGGGGTGCTGTGCTGCTGTCTGTCAAGGGGCTGCTGTCTCTTTCAGGTGTTAACACCCAGTGGGCCTCATTCAGACATGCTCGCAAGCACATAGCGCTCGTGAGCAGGTCGATGGTGTGCCAGTGCACATGCGCGGCATGTGCAAACCCTGGAGTGAGCGCATAAAGCACTCGCTTCGGTGCTCGCATCCAAATGGGGCAGCTGTCAATGTTGATCAACAGCTCACCCCATTTGGAAGGTGGGGAGGGGGGGTGCTGGGCAAATGGATGTCAGTAGGTGGACTTCCTACTCTATTAGAGCAGGAATTCCACTAGGGCTTGTGGCAACTAGACCCTACTGCAAGGGTCTCATCGCAAGCACGATGGTCGTGATGGTCTTGACCATCGCGACCATCACCTGGTCACTCGCAAAGGTTGTGGGTGGTCACCCACAGCTTAGCAAGTGGCCAGGAGGTAGACTCTAAAGAAAAATAAAACACCCTGATTCAGAGCGAGAGCTCTGTCAGAGCATCCGGCTCTGAATAAGGCCCAGTGTTCAAATAAAATAAAAATAATAATTTTTTTTTGTGTGCTAGCCACACCTGTCATCAGCATAGGTGCACAGGGGTGATGTGTTGCTGTCTGTCAAGGAGCTGCTGTCTCTTTTAGGGGTTCACCACCAGTGTTCAAATTAAAAAACTAAACAATTATTTTGTGTGCGTGTTAGCCACACCTGTTATAGGTGTAGGTGCGCAGGGGTGCTATGCTGCTGTCTGTCAAGGGGCTGCTGTCTCTTTCAAGGGTTCACCCCAGTGTTCCAAAAAAATTTTTTTTGTGTGTGTGGTTGTGTGGGTAATGAGTATGGAGGAGAGTCAAATGACCGGAGAGCAGGATCCACATACCAGTCTTGAAGCTGCCAGCAGTAGTCATGATAATGATGCCAGGCCATCAACATCATCTATGAATATTGATGCACAAGGGCTTAAGTCAGTCCAAAAGGTTAGGCTAAAAAAATCAACTTTTACCATGTTAAATCAGAAAAAAATTAAAGCTAAGTCAGCTTTAGAGAAACAAAAAATTGGCAATATGCCATTCTCTACACTAAGTGGTAAGGAAAGGATAAGGCATTGGCCTGTGTTTATGATGACTGATGTTGCTAATGTAGGAAAGGAACAAAAAATTTAAGATGAGTAAGACAGGAACCAACTGTGTGCCTGGAAAATCAAATTCCTGAGGAGAGTCAAAGTGCGTATGCTGTTGCCATGTGTGAGCCTGACCTTTCTAGTAATATTATACTTGAACAAGATCCTCCTTCCACCATTTGTGTGCCTTCTGATGTAGAAATCGAGAATGCTTCTGTGGATTTGCACAAGGAGGATGAGGAGGATATTTATCTAGTTGGCGATAAAAGGATGATGAGGATGTTGATGATGATGAGGTTGTTAATGCCGAGGATGTTTGTGTAAAAACTGTGAATCAGGCAACAGTTGTTGCCCATGGTGGGAAAAATCCCATTGTTGCCATTCCTGGGAAAAAGACCAAAAAATCCACTTCCATTGTGTGGAATTATTTCCACCCAAATCCGGACAACCTTTGCCAAGCTATTTGTATCCATTGCCAAGTAACAGTAAGTAGAGGTAAGGACCTTAACCATCTTGGAACCTCCTCCTTGTTGCATCACTTGCAGCTCATTCAGCAAATTGGAAAAGGTATCTCAAATTCTAATACTTTGTGGACAAAAAAACAAACAACATTCAGTCCAGTGTCACCTAACTACTCTCTTCTATCTGGATCCAAGCGCCTGCAATCTCCACCAAACATACCTGCATCACAGTGGCGTAAATTTATCCCAGACGCATGGAGGCAAGTTATAATTTGGTGCAAAAGCTACTGACACTGCAATTTAGCAATGTGCATGCAGACAGGCTATAGATAGATGAAGATGTTAGATAATAGTCTGACATGGAGCTCTCCACTAGTGTATGGTAGCTTATTAGGTGCCAGGAAGAGGTTCCATGTATTGGACAGCCATGATGGTACACTCCAGGTACATAGTTATAGCCATAAGTTGGGTGAATATTGTGGACAATAGAGTAGGTGCTTCTTCAGAGCTGGAGCCCGGTGGCAGGTGCCTCCATTGTCTCCCATAATTCTGCCACTGCTGCATCATCTTCAACATCCTCATTCCAGATTGGAAGTAATTTAAAAAAAAACAATTGACTATTAAACAGTCCTTTGATAGAGGAAGTAATTATAACAGTTGTCTACCAGTTTCACAGTTGATCACATACACCATGACGGCTGTGCTAGTATTAGATGGGGAAATAATAAAAAATGAGGATGATAGTGTGGAGGAAGTGCAAAAGGAGAATGAGGTGGAAATTTGTGTCCTATCTGATGCTAATGTGGATTTTGATGATGAGGATGTGGTTTGTGTAAATCAGCCACCAGTGGCAGCAGTTCTTGCTCATGATATAAAGAAAGCCTGAAAAGCCACTTCTTGGGTGTGGAATTATTTTAATCTTAATTCTGACAACAGTTGTAAAGGTATGTGTTCCATTTGTAAAGCCAAAGTTAGCAGAGGAAGGGACCTTAACCATCTAGCCACCTCCTCCCTGTTACGTCATTTGCAGTGAGTTCAAGCAATTTGTTTAACAAAATTATAATTTGTAAATTAATAACAAGCAGTCCAGTATCAGCTACCAGCAGTTTGGACCAGCACACGCAATCTCCACCACCAACACCCTCATTATCAACCTCCTCCTTAATAATTGAAGGTAGTCCTTTCAAAAAATGTTTTGTGGGGGCCCAAACAAACCAAGGAGTTCAGCCATGAAAGTGTCAGTCCTAGTGGCTAAAGTGCTTGGTTTGTTAAACTGTGTATGTACTTTTTAATATCCCACATAAGAGTGGGTGGGAGGGATAATTCCATCTTGCACTTCTTTTCTTTACATTTTGCACAATTTGGGGCATTGCGGACTGACAATATTGTAGTTTATTAAACTGCCATCCTGTCTGCCACTGCTGTGTGGCAATGTAGATGTCCAATGTTATTTTAAACTGCCATGTGTTTGTGCCGCAGCTCTGTCGCTTACTTTAGCCAGCCAGCTCGCTGCAGCCTTTGGCTTATATTGGTGACAAATAGTGAAATCAATATTGTGAGCAGTGAGGTGGTTAAAAATGCTTAGAAATGCCTGGAAATTTAGGTTGTGCACCGCCCATTTTTCGTGTTTTGTGTTTTGGTTTTGGATCTGGATCTTTATTCGTAGTTTGAATCTGGAATGGTTTTATCAAAACCACCCCTCCGGGTTTTGTGTTTTGTTTTCTGGATCTGTATTTTTTTGGAAAAAAAAATAAAAACAGCTAAAATCACAGAATTTTTTTTTTTTATGTTCATATGCTATTATTATCCTCAATAACATTAATTTCCATTCATTTCCAGTATATTCTGAACACCTCACACCTCACAATATTGCTGTTAGGCCAAAAGGTTGCACCGAGGTAGCTGGATGACTATGATAAGCGACACAAGTGGGCGGCACAAACACGTGGCCCATCTAGGAGTGACACTGCAGTGGCAGACAGGATGGCAGATTGGAAAACTAGACCCCAAACAGTACATAATGCAAAGAAAAAAAAGAGGTGCAAGATGGAATTGTCCTTGGGCCCTCTCACCTACTCTTATGTTGTATAACAAGGACATGCACACTTTAACAACCAATAATTTCAGCACCAGGGTCTGCCACATGATAACAGTTGTCTACCAGTTTCACAGTTGATCACATACACCATGACGGCTGTGCTAGTATTAGATGGGGAAATAATAAAAAATGAGGATGATAGTGTGGAGGAAGTGCAAAAGGAGAATGAGGTGGAAATTTGTGTCCTTTCTGATGCTAATGTGGATTTTGATGATGAGGATGTGGTTTGTGTAAATCAGCCACCAGTGGCAGCAGTTCTTGCTCATGATATAAAGAAAGCCAGAAAAGCCACTTCTTGGGTGTGGAATTATTTTAATCTTAATTCTGACAACAGTTGTAAAGGTATGTGTTCCATTTGTAAAGCCAAAGTTAGCAGAGGAAGGGACGTTAACCATCTAGCCACCTCCTCCCTGTTACGTCATTTGCAGTGAGTTCATGCAATTTGTTTAACAAAATTATAATTTGTAAATTAATAACAAGCAGTCCAGTATCAGCTACCAGCAGTTTGGACCAGCACACGCAATCTCCACCACCAACACCCTCATTATCAACCTCCTCCTTAATAATTGAAGGTAGTCCTTCCAAAAAATGTTTTGTGGGGGCCCAAACAAACCAAGGAGTTCAGCCATGAAAGTGTCAGTCCTAGTGGCTAAAGTGCTTGGTTTGTTAAACTGTGTATGTACTTTTTAATATCCCACATAAGAGTGGGTGGGAGGGATAATTCCATCTTGCACTTCTTTTCTTTACATTTTGCACAATTTGGGGCATTGCGGACTGACAATATTGTAGTTTATTAAACTGCCATCCTGTCTGCCACTGCTGTGTGGCAATGTAGATGTCCAATGTTATTTTAAACTGCCATGTGTTTGTGCCGCAGCTCTGTCGCTTACTTTAGCCAGCCAGCTCGCTGCAGCCTTTGGCTTATATTGGTGACAAATAGTTAAATCAATATTGTGAGCAGTGAGGTGGTTAAAAATGCTTAGAAATGCCTGGAAATTTAGGTTGTGCACCGCCCATTTTTCGTGTTTTGTGTTTTGGTTTTGGATCTGGATCTTTATTCGTAGTTTGAATCTGGAATGGTTTTACCAAAACCACCCCTCCGGGTTTTGTGTTTTGTTTTCTGGATCTGTATTTTTTTGGAAAAAAACATAAAAACAGCTAAAATCACAGAATTATTTTTTTTTTGTTCATATGCTATTATTATCCTCAATAACATTAATTTCCATTCATTTCCAGTATATTCTGAACACCTCACACCTCACAATATTGCTGTTAGGCCAAAAGGTTGCACCGAGGTAGCTGGATGACTATGATAAGCGACACAAGTGGGCGGCACAAACACGTGGCCCATCTAGGAGTGACACTGCAGTGGCAGACAGGATGGCAGATTGGAAAACTAGACCCCAAACAGTACATAATGCAAAGAAAAAAAAGAGGTGCAAGATGGAATTGTCCTTGGGCCCTCTCACCTACTCTTATGTTGTATAACAAGGACATGCACACTTTAACAACCAATAATTTCAGCACCAGGGTCTGCCACATGACTGTAGCTGAAATGATTGGTTCATTTGGGCCCCCACAAAACAAGCTGACAATCAATCTGCACAAACTGGCTCTACAGATGCAAGATGTCGTCCTCATCCTCGTCCACCGATTCCTCACCCTCGTCAGTGTTATGTACATCCTCATCCTCACAGAGTATTAATTTCTTCTCCACTGGAATCCACCACCACAGGTCCCTCTGTACGTTCTGGAGGCTGGTCTTTCCGGAAGAATTGATAATTCATTATACTGAACATCATCTTCTCCACATTTTGTGGAAGCATTTTTCTACGCCTTTCACTGACATGGTTCCCGGCTGCACTAAACACTCTTTCAGAGTACACACTGGAGGGGAGCAACTTAGGTAAAATAGAGCCAGTTTGTACAGGGGCCTCCAAATTGCCTCTTTCCTGCCAGTATAGGTACGTACTGTCAGACATGCCTACTTGGATGCTGTCACCGATGTAATCCTCTACCATTCTGTCAATGGTGACAGCATCATATGCAGTGATAGTAAACATGTCAGAAATTGTTGGCAGGTCCTTCAGTCTGGACATGACGTCCAAACTTGATCCTGCCTGCCCTGCATCACTGCCAGTGGGTTGCTTAGGAAATAAGTTGTTTTCTGGCAGCCCCAGTTGTGGTAGAAAATGAAGGAGCAGTTGCCATGTCACATTCCACTTCAGCTGACAGTGTTTTCACCAGCAGGTCTTTGCACCTCTGCAGGTTTGTGTCTGCCAGAAAGGCGAGCTCATGGAGGACACAAACATCCTGTGGAGCAGAAGGGCAAAACTAATTTAATAAGCTATTCGCAGTTTCAATGTACTGGCCATGTGTTCTTACATGTAGGCTTTAAACCTAGGATAGAGCATGGTGGCCAAAATATAGTGGTCTGATTGCAACAAATTCACCACCCTCGAATCCTGGGAAAGTGAATGAAGGGCTTCATCCACAAGTCCCACATACCGAGCGGAATCGATCGGTCTTAGCTCCTCCTTCACTTTCTCCAGCTGCTTCTGCAAAAGCTTGATGAGGGGAATGACCTGACTGAAGCTGGCAGTGTCAGAATTGACATCACGTGTGGCAAGCTCAAAGGGTTGGTGAACCTTGCACAAGATGGACATCATTCTCCACCGTGCTTGAGTTAGGTGCATACCCCCTCCTTTGCCTATATCATAGGTGGATGTATAGGCTTGAATGGCCTTTTTCTGCTCCTCCATCCTGTGAAGCATATAGAGGGTTGAGTTTCACTGCATTACAACATCACATGGACAACAACTGTCTCCCCCTGTGTCTAATTTAAACAAACCACATGACCATCAGAATCCTCATCATCAACTTCCACCTCAGCGCCAGCAACACTAATATCCTAATCCTGTTGTACTTCAACAGTGACATCTTCAATTTGAATATCAGCAACTGGACTGTGGGTGCTCCTTCCAGCACTTGCAGAGGGTGTGCAAATAGTGGAAGGAGTCACCTCTTCCCATCCAGTGTTGGGAAGGTCAGGCATCGCAATCACCGACACACTTGGACTCTCCTTGGGGATTTGTGATATCTTCTTAGAACGCACACTTCTTTGCTTTGTTTTTGCCAGCTTAACTCAGTTCATTTTTCTAGCAGGAGGAGGAGGGCTTCCATTGTCAAGTGAAGCTGAACCACTAGTCGTGAACATAGGGAAGGACTTTAGCTGTTCCTTGCCACTCCGTGTCATAAATGGTATATTGGCAAGTTTACGTTTCTCCTCAGACAATTTAAATTTATTTTTTAAGCTGATTTTACTGAACTTTTGCTGTTTGGATTTTACATGCCCTCTACTATTACATTGGGCATCGGCCTTGGCAGACAATGTTGATGGCATGTCATCTTTATCATGAATAGTGGCAGCAGCTTCTGCACTAGGAGGAAGTAGTTCTTGATCTTTCCCTATTTTATTTTCTCCTCCAAATTTTTGTCCTCCATTATATTTATGGAGTGAATAGCCTCTGTAAAAATGATATGTATGAGCATACCCCTACAGCAGACAGGGCAGCCCCTGTAAATATTATTTGTATGAGCGTACCGCTACAGCAGACAGGGCAGCCCCTGTAAAAAAAAATTGTATGAGCGTAACCCTACAGCAGACAGAGCAGCCCCTGTAAAAATTATTTGTATCAGCATACCCCTGCAGTAGACAGGGCAGCCCCTGTAAAAATTATTTGTATGAGCGTACCCCTACAGCAGACAGGGCACCCCCTTTAAAAATTATTTTGATGAAGGGCAGCTTTTCACACTGGGGGTAGGTGAAGAGAGCACCCCTGAAGGACAGAGCACCCCCTGGACAACACAGCACTACAGCCAGCTCCTATGGACAGGACAACAGCCAGCCAATATATGGACAAGGACAACAGTAGACAAGCCAGCCCCTATGTATATGGACAACAGTAGCCAGCCAGTCAGCCCAGCTTTTCACACTGGGGGTGGGTGAAGAGAGCATGCCTGAAGGACAGAGCACCCCCTGGATAACACAGCACTGCAGCCAGCCTGCCCCTATGGACAGGACAATAGCCAGCCCCTATATGGACAAGGACAACAGTAGACACTGTCTGCTGTCTCCAATGTATTGTATGGACAACAGTAGCCAACCAGCCCCTATGGTCAGAATCAGCAACAGCTCTTAGCTCCCTCTCTCTTCACAGTAGCCACCCAGCAGTACATTATTATTTTTTATAACTAAATGTAACAAATAAGTAACACACAACACAAGCTCCCAGCTCCCTAATTCTGCACATTCCACAGCCAGAATGAAAAATGGCGGCGATCACGGGACATTTATAAAATCCAAAACCTCCAAGAATCCTACAGTGGGATGATGACGTTTTGCCTCATTTCAGGAACCGAATCTGGCAGGAAAACCCGAGCCGGACTCAGTTTCTGGCTCGGACCGGGGGGGCTTCGTGGGGTTTAGATTTTGGAAATTCGAACCTGCTCATCCCTAATGGAAATGACTGAAAATGATTGTTATTAAAGTTAATAATACTGAAGGAACAAAAATAGTTCCAAATTATGTGGTTTTAGTTCTTTTTATAATTTTTTGGAAAAATGACAGATCCAAAAACAAAACTAAAAAACAAAACATCAAGGAAAAAGATCCAAAACCAGGGGGGATCCAGAACCAAAACAAAAACCAAAACACGGGGGTCGGCGCACTTCTCTAATTATTATCAATAAATTGAAGAACCGTTTGTGTCTGTTTATGGTATTTTTGCAGAGTAGAGTTCCTGTATTGTTATAAAGTTGTATGGCCTACAGTAATATGGATTCAAAGCAGACTGCCATGGAGGGTCCCAGCACAACGTAACACCACTGCCACAGTACTGTGTATCTGCATACTTTTAGTATTAATACTGTATGTGTCAGTGGCTATAATCATTAATACTGTACAGTATACTAGGAAAAATTATTTCAAATATCAGTTGGTAACATATACAATTATACAATTTTAAATTGTCCTCTCATAACATTAATTACTGCTCCTACTGTAAGTAGTACCTCTGACCACTGCTCAAACATACAACTGGTAATTACTATATGTGTCTAAAAGCTTAACTGATTACCATAAAGTATTGTAAAACAAATAAAAATATAAATACAGTAAATAAACTGATACAATATAATATGCAAGGAACTATTTAAATATTTTGCTGGAATAATGCAATTGCTACAGTATAACAATATTTACACAAAATAAATGTACTATACTGGACTGTTTAATGTGTATACTGTACTGGCTTTATTATCTGAGATTTACCATATAATGAATATTATCTACTGGCAATAAATACAGTATCCTAAAGAACATCTTGTCTTGTGTCATATTTCAATTATCAAAATCCTTATCCATTAACACTGTACAGTACTATACTGTAATATGCCACAAATGCCAATTTGGTACTGTATGCAACTTTATACAGTATATTGGGTCTTGCCCCCCAAAAATTTTTGGCCACCATAGCATTGTTACTGTGGACCTCATTCAGAGTCGGTCGTTGCGGCCGCACGGTCGTACGGGAAAAGGGGCCAGCTATACAAATGATTCCCTCGCAAGTTGCGTCCCTAAATTCGGATCGGTAGTTGGCCGACCAAGGGGAGGAAGCGGTCGGAAGACACAAAAATATGCCCCCTTCTCGTACGCATTGCACGTCATCTCCGGGCATATATGGATTAATCGAGACCATCGAGAACCATCGGAACTGGTCGTAGAGCTTAAGGTTGACCATACCCTCTCTTAAGCTCTACGATCAAGTCAGTGTAAAAACCTCCCATGTCACATGTGCCATGACGCTACTTTATTAATTATGCACTCCCATAATCCGTATGCACTCCCATAAAACGCCGTTCGCATAATGAGGCACGCCTGCATTCGGATCTCCACTCCCCCGTTTTCAAGCACCTTCCCCTGTTACCACCCACAAACGCCTCCATCTGTCACTCAAACTACCGACCTGGCTGTGTTCAAGGAGAGAGAAATTTCTGATCATAGCGGCTAGTTTGCGCACGCGCATTGCGAACTTTATGCATGTGCAGTATAGCGAACATCGGTGGCGTACGACCGTGCGGCCGCTTCGACCGACTCTGAATGAGGTCCTGCACCTCTTGCAGGGCCGCCCTCATAAATTTTGGTGCCTGAGGCTAATGTTGGTGGAGCTGTCTACAGTATACTGTCTATCTACTATATCAACCAGATCCCATAAGAAAAGACAAAACACATTGTATAGAAATTGAAATTTTAACAAAAGAAAAAAAAAATTATTAATGACAACAAAAAATTGCAAAATTGATCAACAATCATGTACTGCATGTGCCTGTACAGCAGGGATGGGGAACCTCAGGCCCGGGGGCCGTATAAGGCCCTCGGAATCATTTGGTCTGGCCCGAGCTTTTTCTCTGCTAGTCTCATCTGGCTAGCAGGGTACCTAGAATGGTACCCTGTAGCCATAATCTAAGCAGCAGTGCCACCTGGAGCCCAATTAGGACGCTTTAGACGGTCACATCACTGCCCTTACAGCTGCCCGAAGCATCCTCAGGATGATGCGGGCATTGCTGTAATCACTGGCTATTGTGGCCTAGCCCCCATGTGACTTTACATGGAGGTGGCGTGGCCTGCACCAGGCTAATGAATAATGTTATACATATCAAAATGGCCCTCAGCAGAACAAAGGTTCCCCACCCCTGCTGTACAGTTTAAGGCAATGACCAGCTGTAGTTGCTCTGTGGGGAGAAAATAAAGGTACAGTATTACAACACTAATTTACAATACTGTACAGAATATTGTACAATGTTCACAGTCACTACTGTAAATATAGTACTTTACCTCATGTCATGCATCGCCTGTCTGGCTGTGGGCCCTGGGCCTGGCTATGGCCCACTCAAGGTCCAGAATGGATGACTGTATTGGAAAATAAAAATACATTATTCACATTACAGTACTGTGCTGTATTATTACTCTTTATATGGTATGGTGCTACAAGGTTTGCCTAGCTCCTAACATATTACGTAAATAAATTAGCAGAACAATAAAACAGCTACTGTACAGTAAAAGACAATGCAGGACAAGTACTATAGAGTACGTGGTGCAGTATACAGTCTAAACATTGGTGCACCAAAGGTCATGACACTGAATTAAGCATCAGGGTGGCAGACACAGAGAGTTACTGTAGGTGTGGAGTAGAAAAGTCATTAAATTGTGGGAGGTTACTGTATGTGGGAAGATGATCAGCTACACTAATAGGGGTATTCAATTTGAGGCGTTAAGTCTGGATTCGCGGTAATTTACCGCCAATGACATCATTATCGCCTGTTTTGGCTTTATGCCGTATTCAATTTGAAAGACTTTCCGCCTAGGCGGAAAGTTAATGCTATGTAATTGGAGGAAAATAGGCAAGTCACACCGCGTGGGAACTGTCAGTAGCCGGAGCCAATCAGCGGCCGCTCTACAGTCAGCGCAGCCGCTGATTGTCTCTCGGAACTGCCAGCTCTGTGGATGTGCAGTCAGCTGGCATTTGGGAGCTATGAGTATGTGTGACAACACACATACTCATAGCTGTTGCGTGGATCGTGTAGCCATTTTTTTGTTTTGCCAAGTACATGGATTACTGCGGAGACCAGCGCCAGGATATAGATGAGTATGATTTTTTTATTTGCAGAGCCATGTTTTATGGATATTCTAATGGAGAAGGGGACAGATACTTCTGGTATAGGTAAGTATGTGTAATAAAGTTTTACAGTCACGGTGTGTGTGTTTTGTCTTTTTATAACTATTTATTTTACAGTGAAATTACAGGTACAGCATGTCTGCTGGCACTTGTTGTTCCACAAGTGCAAAATGGCAGGCATGCTGGCACTTGTAGTTACACTGTAAAGTACAATAGTGTTACATTATCTGACCCCCCTATTACCCCCATACGCACCGCTCCAGGGGTATGGGGATGAGCCCCAGGCTTCAGCGTAAGCCTGTGGTGCTCGGGAGAGGGGGGACCCTTCTTTGGGGGGTCCCTGACTCCCCCGAGATCACCTGCTTGCACTGACCGACTTGGGGTGTAATGCATTGGACCTGGAGCCCCGGTGATTGGGAGTCTGGGCTGTGGCATTATACCACAATTGGTTGGGTCTGGTGCTGGTCTTAAATATAGGGGGATCCACACATTTTTTTTCCCCTATATTTAAAACCAGAACTAGTCCCTGCAGCCTTCGTTTGGTTTCTAAAATAAGGTGGAACCCTACACATTTTGTTCCCCGTATTTTTACAAACCACCACTGGCTGCCAAGCCTGGGGCTGGTATGGCATTTGGGGGGACCCTATGTCATTTTTTTTTTCAACTTGTATTCCGTTTTTTTATAGGTACTACACCACGGGAATTTTTGGGAAATATTCCAGGGATCCCTCTAAAGATATGTAGACAAGGGGGATCACTATGGGTACCCCCATTTTTATCTCCTGAAGGAAGTTGGGGTTTCTAATAGCATTGGCAGGAAAAAACCTATTTAATAACCCAACTTTCTTTTGCAGGCAAAAACAGGGGTACCCATAGTGATCCCCTGTGTCTGGACATCTGTAGGGGGATCCCAGGCATATTTCCCAAAAATTCCCGTTTTTTTTGTAAATGGGGACAAGGGTCATTTTTAAAAAACAGGGATAATTTTTTAAATTAACTATAGCAGTGGTTCTCAAACTCGGTTCGCAGGACCCCACACAGCTCACGTTTTGCGGCTCTCCTGGCAGGTGCACAGGTGTAATCATTACTCACTGACACATTTTAAAAGATCCACAGAAGGAGCTAATTATTTCACCTGTAATTCTGTGAGACCTGGAAAACATGCACCGTGTGGGGTCCTGAGGATCGAGTTTGAGAACCTGTGAACTATAGCAAGTGAAATAAAGTTTAGATTTGGGGTTTAGGGGTGGAAACTTATAAAAAATAGCTTGTACTTTTGGGAATGCCCCCTTAAAATGAAATGTTCCAAAAAAAAGGAAAAAAAAAATCGGGAACCCCCCCCCAAAAAATAAATAAATTTGGGGGTAACAAAAAAAAGATTGTCAAACAAAAAGCCAAACTAAAGAAATTAATACTGGCATGGGTCCCCAAGTATATGGCAGGTGTCTTTTTTATTGAGCAGAGTAACGGCAGGTGTATTTTTGCAGAATTTATAAAATTACCTTTAGGGACTTATAAATATGCTAGTACCCATTTTCATGTACCCAAAATTTGATGGGACCACTTTTAAAAATAAAAAAAAAACTAAATGCTCTTCTGCATCACTTCTTCAAAGTCGGGAAAAAAACACCAGCAGCGGCTATTTAAAAACCCTGACTGTCTTCTGCAGGCAAAAACGGGGGTATCCATAGTGATCTCCGAGGTCTGGACATCTTTAGGGGGTCCTACAATTATTTCCCAAAAATTCCCATTTGTTTTCGCCGATCCAAGTATCGCCGGATGCTGTTTTCGCCTACTTTCAAATTGAATACGGGGATACGCGGGCACGCGCGCGACACTTTAATGCCTACAAAACAGGCGAAGTCGGCAGAAAGTCTGAGCCACGTTAACTTAACGCGGCTCGGCTCATATTGAATACGGCTCTAAGTCGGAGACATGTACAGTAAAGTGTAAAAATACCTGTATACGGTATGTATTTAACTCTTTCATTACATCCAAAATACCAATATTTGAAGCTGTTTTCCAAAATGGAGTCGCCATTTTGTCCCTGCTGCGTTGGCTTATAGTGCTGCAATTCATCAAAATGTATCTACAGTATAATATTAAAATATAAACAATGAAACACTCTACTATGATACAGTACAGTACTTTGATGCTATTGAAAATAGATATACTGTCAGTGGCAAACGTAGGATTTCTACAGGAGGGTTTCCAAATGCTTGATTTTAGAGTGAGTGTGGCCAGTCCATGAAGAGGGCAGAATTAGTACTTAACCAGCTTTAATATGCGTCATACAAAGTGTATTGTGTGTCATAATTCCAGCATATACAGGATCACAGTAAGCCATTAGATGCAGCAGTAGGGCCATCCTGCCTGAGCTGAATGTTTTTATTTCTGTTGTGGGCACCATTCCAGAGCATTGGAGCAAGTCCGGGAGTCTGGGGGAGCAGCAGAAGAACCTAGCACTGCCCTGGACATACAGTATATGTATATATTGGGCTCTATAGCAGTGCATGTTTTCCAGATCTCCTCGTTGGTGCACAGGTTATTTATTACTGATACATGTTAAAAGATCCACAGGTGGTGCTAATTATTTAATGTGTGATACTGTGAAGAACATGTAGCACTAGTAAAATTCTATTTTATTACTATATCTATTATGGTCATGGTGTGAGCTGGGGAGGGGGGTTTCCAGGCAGACGGAAACCCCCCCTGCGTTTGCCTATAACTGTACTGTATGTGTTTCTCTATGCAAAAATTTCAGGATCAACAGAGTATCTCATTGTTTATATTTTAAAATGATTACACTGTAGATACAGTAAAATATATTGATTAATTTTATAAATAAAATATGTGAGAGTACACCATTAACCTCATGATTTATAGAGAGTGACGTTATTCAATACTGTACCACGCTCCAGCGCTGCTATTCTAATGAAAATACTGTACCAACACATGAAAATCATGCCATCTTCAAAATCCCAACACAGTTTAAATGCACACAATGAAAATTATAGTAAGAACTACAGACGACTGTAGCAATAAGAATTACTATACCTCGGCAGGCATCAGCTCTCCGCTACTGTTGGTCACATGGTCCCTGACAATACCCGGTTATTTGAGGAGGTGACGTATAGTAGGAGTTTATAAAATATTCAGCGAGATATAGGCTGTGTGGTAAAACAAGCTGGCTTTGCCTTGTATATCTTGTATTCTCAGAGAACCAAACCCATCCGAATTTTGCAGATCTGAGTTGGATCCAAGTAGGCTCGGAGTTTCCCACCTGACTCAGATCTCAAAACTGAGGCATATTCATGGAGTCAGAAATCTTGCAGTTTGCGAGCGTACATCTCTATGATCAATGTAGTATATGGAGACCATGAAGCCATTTCACTCCAGCTGTGGAGACTGAACAGGGAGGGTGGGTAGTGTCGGGCTGGGAGAGTGGTGCTGTGCTGTCTGCTGTGTCCTGGGCTGCTGCACTGCTGATCCATTCTGGGCTGGTGCTGCTGAGCGCTGATCCATTCTGGGCTGGTGCTGCTGAGCGCTGATCCATTCTGGGCTGGTGCTGCTGAGCGCTGATCCATTCTGAGCTGGTGCTCTGCTGTCTGATATGTCCTGGGCTGATGCTGCAGTGCTGATCCATTCTGGGCTGGTGCTCTGCTGTCTGCTGGTTCCATCTGGGCTGGTGCTGCATCCATCTGGGCCCAAGTTCTGGACCCCCCCCCCAAAAAAAAAAAATATATATATATATATATATATATATATATATATAGTAAAAAAAATAAAAGTGTCTTTTAGTGTAATATTTTTCTGTGTGTGTGTGTTAGGCTTAACCACACAAGATCCAGCCAGCAATGCAAGTTGCAACCTAGTGCTGCCCAACTCCAGTCGCTGCTCTGGGCCCAAGTTCTGGAGCATAAAAAAAATAAAAATGGGGCGTGGCCTGACTGCAGGGCAGGAGAGACGTACTTCCTGAGAGCTCCAGCCATATAGCCCAGGAAAAGCTTCCTTTCTGTCACTGGATAGAAACGTTGGCAACTTAGTAGTATAGTTGCCGGCTCACTGTACCCCACAGATCCTCCCATAGGGTGGTCGGAGGCCCCGTTGCCCTAGAATCTTCTCCCTAAGATTTGAGGCCTGGTCCGCGCCAAAAGCACTATGTGACCGTTTCATGCTTGCTATGTAGTTTTACTAACAGGGGAATGTGCCACCCGCCATCCATCTATCTAACACACTACATGACCATATGACTCTTCCTCAAGTCTATTCCTGATGGGCAAGACCAAGAGAGTTACGCAAAAAAAGATCCTCGGACACCAAAGGCCGATTCTTCTCAACCTAACCTTCATTCATATCTATCCATCTCACACATTGCGGATTCACCTGTTGCTGACTCCACACCTGTGCAGATCATCTCTCCCATCCTGGCCCGTTCTCCTGCATCCGGCGACCTCCATGCTCAATTGTCCCAATTACGATGGGAAATAACAGAAGTATTAACCCATGTCCGATCTCTTCCCTCTAAACAAGACATGCAGGCTCTGGAGTCGCGAATTCAGGACTCTATGCAGACTCAGATTTCGTTAGTACAAGCTGATGTTAAACACCTGGGATCCCGCATGGTTACCCTTGAAGAGGATAAAGAGTCAGTTGACAACCAGTTATCTCATCTTCATGAGTTAATCTCCCAACAAGCCTTAGACATGAGGACAATGCAAAACAGACTGGATGACCTGGACAACAGGGGCCGCAGAAACAATATTCGTGTCCGGGGGCTTCCTGAGGATGTTCCCCCATGTGGTTTGATTGATGCCCTAAATAAATTTTTTGGAGAAATACTGGGGCTTGACCCCAATGATCCTGTGGAATTTGATCGTGCTCATAGAGCTCTGCGTCCAAAGGGTCTTGCAACTGATCGTCAAAGAGATGTTATTTGCCGGGTCCACTACTTCTCACAAAAAGAGGAGATTCTCCATAAAGTCCGCAACCTGGATGGTGTGGAGTTCAATGGTACCCGTCTACAAATCTTTCAAGACCTTTCTTGGCAGACCCTCCAACAGCGACGGTTATTGAAACCCCTTACAGACTCCCTGCGTAAACAGGAAATCAAATATAGATGTGGATTTGCATTCTCTCTACAGGTCACTCATGCCGGTAAACATCTAGTTCTTCAGTCTCCCGAGAACTTACCTGATTTCTGTTCTGCCCTGGGTGTGGAGCTTATTGCACTTCCCGACTGGCAGGCCTTTTCGCTTCCTCTACTTGCTCCTCCTGGCCGTCCGAGAAGAGACTGTTGGCAACAAATACAGCACCATAAAAAGAAACCTAAAGGACCTGACCCTCCTCCAGCATCAGACCCCACTTGATATATGTTCAGTATATTATGAGGTCCCCCTTCATTGAAGCGTTATCCATTATTGGCTCTTCTAATTTTTTTTTTTTCTTCAGTAATGTTTAGAATTGGGCCTCTCAGGCCTCTTTTGTTACTAGAGGCTTATTAGACCTCTTTCATTTACCTATTATTCTTTTCCACAAGGTCCATTTATAGTCAGATATATTAGATTAATTAAGTTACATAATTTTCTAGTTAATTGCTACTATATACCTTTTCTCTTTTTGTCTGTATATGGAGATATTCTGACTACATTTATTTATTTTTTCTAAAAGGAGTTATGTGGTTATGTTTATTCAATTTATATTAATAATATTGTGTGTTTTCTACTATATTGTGATTTTTTTTTTTCTATTAGATGGCGTGGACACTCCACCCCTGTGTGCCCCCTACCGCTAATTTTTCCCATGACAAGGGTTCCCTGGTGGTCCCCTTATTGTCCGGCAGCGGTTCTTTTTTCCTCTCATCAATGTTTTGCTATATTATTGCAATTTTGGTTTTATGTGTCTCCCCCTCATCCCTTCTTGTTTTCTCCTTCTCTCCCTTTCCCTCCTTTTTCTCTTACTTAGTCCCTCTATTAATTTTATTGCTTTATCAGGTCTATTCTTCTGTATTATGTAGCTTTAGTGTAACTTTCCACATATGGCTGCCTCACTCCGTATAGTTTCTATTAATGCCAGAGGACTGAATGTACCAGAAAAAAGAACCCAGGCCCTTCGTTCTTTTCATGCTGATAGAGCAGACATCGTTTTTGTACAGAAAACCCACTTCCATCACTCCTCATCTGCTCCTCGACTTAGTAATCAATTTTACCCTATAACATATTATAGCAATTATCCCCAATCGAAATCTAAGGGAGTTGCTATTCTATTCGCTAAACATTTGCCAGTCACTAGTGCTGAAGTACATAATTTGGAGGAGGGGAGATGCCTACTGGTTAGATGCTCTATTTTTAATCAACCTTTCACATTTGTTAATATTTATGCACCAAACCAGGGCCAGCCAACCTTTCTTGAGAGGGTTCTGGATAAAATTGATTCACTCCAACAGGGGATCTTGCTGGTAGGTGGAGACCTTAACTGGGTTCTGGATCATCTCCTTGACACCTCATCGGGCTCCACAACAGTCCCTTGTCGAACATTAAGGAAGGTAAGACGGTTGCTTTACGCTCATCAGCTGTCCGACGTCTGGCGTATTTCACATCCATTAGACGGGGATTATTCATATTACTCTAGTTCCCATAAATCCTACTCCAGGATAGATTACATATTAGTTGGCCATAGATTTCTCCACTTGATACAGGACACTTCTATTGGAGTGACAACCTGGTCTGACCATGCTCCGGTGAGGGTAGACATTTCCCTCGGATTTTCTGATCCAATCGCCAGATCCTGGCATTTTAATGAGTCCCTTCTGTCTGACCCTTACTGTAGATCTCAGTTAGAAGAGGCCATTGATACATATCTAGAATGTAATATCACCCCGGATGTATCTAGCCTCACTATATGGGAAGCCCATAAATGTGTCCTTAGAGGAAAATGTATCCAACTTGGTTCCTATTTAAAGAAACAAATGTTGGGACAGATAGAACATTTATTGCAGAGAATACAGGTTTTGGAATCTACTCACAAAACCTCCCTTTCCTCTGATGTTTATGTAGACTTAGTCCAAGCTCGCTCAGCCTTAAATAAACTTTTATTGGAAAAGGTCAAACATTCTTTTCGAAAATGTCATAATCGATATTATCGTTGGGGCAATAAACCCGGAAGGATGTTAGCAAGAGCTCTGAGAACTCAAAGAGCCCGTTCCTTCATCCCTTCTATTAAAGATATGAGGGGATTAGTGTTCCATGATACCCATAAGATTGCAGAAGCTTTTTGCTCATATTATTCGGCGTTGTATAATTTACCTGCCTCCTCGGCCTTTCCTGATGTTCTTGGGAAACAACAGGCGATTGAGGCCTATCTTACTAGAATTGGATTCCCCAGGCTGGATGACCTTGCCAGTGAGGACTTGGAGAGACCTTTCACTCTACCTGAGTTATTGGAAGCTATTAAATCCACCCCTTCCGGGAAAAGTCCTGGCCCTGACGGATTCTCTATAAATTATTATAAAGCCTTTAAGAACAAACTGGCTCCCCCACTGTTGGAGGCCTTTAATTTGGTTTCTGACAAGACCCCCTTTTCAGGCCAATCCCTAGAAACCCACATAACGGTCATCCCTAAGGAAGGCAAGGACCCCTCCCTCTGTCCCAGTTACCGTCCAATCTCCCTTCTTAACATAGATGTTAAACTATATGCGAAACTCCTAGCAAACAGATTAAAGCATTTCCTACCTTCTTTGATTCATAATGATCAGGTGGGGTTTGTCCCAGGTCGGGAAGCTAGGGACAATACCTCCAAAATTATAGCCCTTATTCATTATATCTCCTCTACTGATACCCCAGCTATTCTACTGTCTACTGATGCCGAAAAGGCATTTGACAGGATAGATTGGAGTTTTATGTCTGGAATACTGAGACACTTGGGACTAGGCCCTATTTGCCTTCAACGCGTCCTTGCTCTTTATCGTTCTCCCTCTGCCCGCATTAGGGTTAACGGCTCCCTTTCTGACTCCTTCTCCATTAATAATGGAACTAGACAGGGCTGTCCCTTATCCCCCCTGATTTTTGTTGTTTGTATGGAGGCTCTTGCAAGGTCGATCAGGCTGAATCCGAATGTTTCTGGCTTTAGGTTACATAACGATGAATATAAATTAGCTTTATTTGCCGATGATTTATTGGCCACAATTACACATCCTGTTGTTTCTCTACCGAATTTGATGGAGGAATTTAGGATATTTGGAGATCTCTCCAACTTTAAAATCAACTACTCTAAATCGGTGGCCTTAAATATTACGGCATCTCCACAGATGGTTTCAGGCCTTAAATCAGCGTTCCCTTTCAACTGGAACCCTTCCCAACTTACATATCTAGGAGTTAATCTTACTAGAGATCTCTCCCGCCTATTTGAGGCCAATTTCACTCCCCTACTGAACAGGATACATTCGGATTTGAGATTATGGAAATCAGGACCCTTCTCATGGTTTGGGAGGCTGGGCATTCTCAAAATGAATTCTCTCCCCAAGATTCTTTACTTGTTACAAGCCCTCCCAATTCAACTACCTCCAAGATGGTTTCTGGAAGTCCAGGCCCTCATTAGAGAATTTGTCTGGGGTGGTGGCAGACCTCGTTTGAAATTAGATATCATGTTCCGCCATAAAGAGCGAGGGGGTTTACACTTCCCAAATATTAAAGGTTACTATCAGGCCTGCATCCTACACAGAATTTTGTCCTGGTCCAGACCAGAAACCTCAAAACAATGGGTGCAAATTGAGAATAAGATGCTGAAGATCCCCTTATCAATAGCCCCATGGCTCCCTGTCCTCCCCAAAATCTCTCATCCTACCATTGGCCCTACCTTAAGCTCTTGGAAAACATTACGAAAGTCCCCCTCGATATCTTCATCCCACTCCTCCCTCACCTCATTTCTTTTTAACGAAAAATTCCCCCCAGGTATGGATGTTAAGATTTTTCACCCCTGGTTAGCGGTAGGACTTTTTAGGTTCGGACAGCTGGTGGGTGGCGGTAACTTTGTGCCCTTTGATGAGGTGTGTGGGAGATGGAATTTACCCTCTCGGGAATACTGGCACTATCTCCTGTTACATCATTTTCTACAATCTCTTGGCCCCCCTAAGACCCTCTGCTTGCCTTGTACGCCATTTGAACAATTATGTATTAGCCCTGTCCCTCCGACTCACACTATCTCGCTGATTTATGATTTCCTTTCGGCAGACGCTAGCCTCTCTCTCCCCAATTTTACCAAGGTCTGGGAACTGGAGCTTGGAGTCGGCCTAACTGACGATGAGTGGGAGAAAATATTTCAGTTGGCTCATGCTTGCTCTCCTAGTGTTGGCGTCAGGGAGATTCAATATAAATTGTTATCACGTTGGTATAGATGTCCAGATACTCTCTCCAAGATGGGGATTGGGGTCCCGAATATATGTTGGCGCTGCTCTGGAGCTCCAGGTAATCCACTCCATATCTGGTGGCAGTGTCCTATCCTTCAGCCTTTTTGGAATGATCTCCTCAACTTTTCTGCAAAAATTCTAGACGAACCGGTCCCTACAGATCCAACGTTTTGGTTGTTTCACCTATCATCTGGGCCCCTCTCAAATTACAAGAAAACTTTATTATGCCATTTGAACAACGCTGCTAAAGCAGTTATTCCGGTGAAATGGCGCTCCTCCTCTCCTCCAACAGTTATGGAATGGTTCGCTAGGCTGGATCTATATATGGACATGGATGATATACTGTCCTCTGCTGATGGTGATTATGAGTCCTTCAGAGATACTTGGTGTCGCTGGATAGATTTCAAGGATTCGGTGTTCTTCAAAGATATCTTATCTGCTTCCCGCCCTTCAATTTCCTAGATCAGTCCCAAACAATGATAAAATCTACGCCCCTGTATTTGGTTCAGAAAGTAATTAACGGCTATATTTATTTAATTTTTTTATTTTTTTATTTTTCATTATATTTCTCTCAACCCCTTTTTAATAAGTACTGATAAACTTGAGATTATAGTATGTGATCTGAGGTGACTGCTCTTTTTCCTCCCAATTTATTATATCTACCCCCTTCCCTTCCTTCCTCCCCCCCTCTTACCTTGTTGTCTAGTTATGTCTTTGTCTGCTTGTGTTGTGTCTTTTTTGTGTTTTTACATTCTTTTTATTTTTATTTTTTTATTATTCTTTTCTATATAAATGGGTCTTCTGTTGTGATATTTTATGTTATCACTAACAATTTTTGTGATTGAGTTTTAATATTTTCCAGTGTCTGACTTTTTCTATATTGTTTTTTCTGGCAACGACCCGGATATTGTCTATAAGTATTTGTATTGTTATTCTACTGATTTTTCTACAATAAAATACAATTTGCACTAAAAAAATAAAAATAAATTGTCTTTTTTTTATCTTTAACTTTAACTGTCTGTGTGTGTGTGTTTGTGTGTGTGTATGTGTATACAGCCAGCAATGCAAGTTGCAACCTAGTGCTGCCCGACTCCAGTCATGATCAATCTGTGCTCTGGAACCAAGTTCTGGAGCTGAAAGAAAATACAAATATATTGGGGTTTTTTGTCAATTTTTTTTGTCTGCGTATCAGCCATACCTGGCTGTCACTGTCATCCATGTAGGTGTGCTGTGCTCCTGTCTGTCAAGGGGCTGCTGCCCAAAATAATAAATAAACAATTTTTTTGTGTGCATGTTACCCACACCTGTCATCAGCATAGCTGTGCAGGGGCGCTGTGCTGCTGTCTGTCAAGGGGCTGCATGAATATTGCAATTAAAACCTTTTTTTTATGTTATTGGGTTACAAAAAGTTTTTTTTTATCTTAAACATAGCAGAAATGTTATCCTAACAGCTTAAAAATTGATATGCTCTAAAAAAATAAAGTCTATATTTATTTACAAACCTATATAGAGTAGACATCCTAAATTCTAAAACTGTTCTATTCAAAAATGTAAACAAAAGCAAAGATTATAATTCTAGTGTGTTATAGTGTGTTATTAGAACAAGCATAACAGAGCATCAAATGCAACATTTCATTTTAAGGTTTAAGTTATATGTTGTGCCTGGAGCTCGGTTAGAAAGCAGAAAAAGAGCTCCACCACAAGCGGCAGATGACTAAACTCACACACAAAGGGTTAATAGAAATAGATACAACACCAGATCAAATGTATACCCTGGAGGATGTCTGATTCATCATGGTGCCCCCTAGACCAAGATTGTGCAAATTCTGCCAAAAGAGAGACTGACACCATGGCTAAACATAAGAGTCACCTTCTGGATGTGAATTGTCTCATTTGCATGGGGAAAACCCAACCCTCAGATGAGATAGATCTCAGCCTGTGGGCAACATTGAAATCACCATTAAAAAGTCACAATGGAAGACTACAGTGTGGAGAATCTTTCTTCACAGTCAGGAGAGGCCTTAGAACATGAAAAATTATGCTCTAAGTGCTGAACTTCAAGGGATTTCTCCATCATGTTCTGCAGTGTGGAAAGGTTTCATTCACATGTTTTCTATAAAGCAGTTCAAAGTTACAGCCTTCAAAGTGTCTGGCTATAAAACCCACCTTTGCCAGGAATTACCAAAGATTATTATAAGCAAAGGATTCATCTGTCCGGAATCTGTCTGGGAATTCATGGATCATATTTGGTCTGAATGCACTAAGACATCCAGTGATTCTGTCACTGTGTTCTGTAGCCGACTTTATTCCTACCTGAATCGCAAACTGAAATACGGAATAGTAAGCACAGACAACATGGATGCCTTTGTTATTCCGCTGCCTGCATGCAAACCAATACCTCCCAGACTACACCCATTGGGGGGACCAGGTCTTGATAATGACCATCCCCATCTGTTGCTAGGCCTTCTTCTTCCAAACCATCCATCCTGGTCTTCCTGTCCAAAAAGGGTGAGCAGGGTACAGAAAGAGTAGCTAGATGTCCCCGTTTACATTTTTTTCATCTATAATATATAATGTGGAGAGGTAATAGCTTTATATGTTGGAACAGGGTCTCCCACCTATTTGGCTTCCCTCCGGAGAACAGAGCTCTGTACCTCAGGAAGTGTCTATGCCTGAGCTGATAGGTAAGTAGTTTCAGTCTGCTGGTAAACACCCTTTAGGAGATGACAACCCATAATAATAATAATAATAATAATAATAATAATAATAATAATTATAATGTGTCCACTGATAAATTATAATGATAACCAGCCAGATCCCTTAACAGCAACATACCCTATATGGCCAACTCATAACATGACACCCAGTTTGCAGCCTCCTCTTCCTTATGACACTAATCCAGTCACCATGGTTGATCAATCAGCTATGTGTGGTCCACCCAATTTTTGGCCTTCTACATTCTAACATTACATTCACATATCTAAGAAGTGGACAGTGGGAATAATGGCAATTTGAATGCCACTAACTAACTCTGTTTTTTTTAATGTCCCTGTACAGGTTGGGGAATGCCTTTACAGAACAGAAGGTTTGCAAAGGATTATTTAAGTCAATTGTTTTTTTTATTTTTGGAAAGCACACTTCCTGGTCCCCTTCTGGGATGAAAAAAATCCACTCCCAGCAAGCAGGCATGGTGCTCAAGAAAGAATTCCCAAGAAGACACAACATAAGACTTAAATCTTAAATCTGAAATGTTGCATTTAATGCTCTGTTCTGCTTGTTCACATATTTCATATGGTTAAGTGGACAGTGGGCACAACGGCAGTTTGAAGGCCATTAACTAAATCTGTTTTTTTTAATGTCCCTGTACAGGTTGGAAAATGCCTTTACAGAAGGTTTGCAAAGGATTATTTAAGTCAGTTGTGTTTTGGAAGCACTCTTCATGGTCCCCTTCTGGGATGAAAATCCACTTCTAGCCGCAGAAGCAGGCACAGGATTCTCAAGAAAGACACAAAGTAAGCCCTTAAATCAGGGGTAGCCTACCTCGGTCCTCAAGAGCTCATGTTTTCATAATAACCTAGCTGGTGCACAGGTGTATTCATTACTCACCAATACATTTAGAAAGATCCACAGGTGGAGTTAATTATTATAGTTTTGATTCTGTGAGGAGACCTGGAAAACATACACTGTTGGTAGCTCTCAAGTACCAGGGTTGGCTACCTCTGCCCTTAAATCATAGATCTTACACTTGTCCACATATCTGTGCTGGTTAAGTGGCACCTTGAGGCCACTAACATTTTTTTTATGTCCCTGTACAGGTTGGGAAATGCCTTTATAGAAGGTCTGCAAAGCATTATTTAAGTTGTTTATTTTTTTTTTAAAGCACTCTTCCTGGTCCCCTTCTGGGATGAGAAAATCAACTCCCAGCAGCAACAGCCATCCTCAAGGATTCTTCCATGGCAAGGACTGAGGTAAATATACTGTATCACATTTTTTTTGTAAATGCCTCCACCCCTCCCCTTCTCCCTCATAAATTTTCTTTTGAATCAAAAAATGAAATTAAATATACTACCAATCAACCCTTCCTGTCCCTGCCCTACTTTCAACTACATACATACTCCAACTCCCTCAAGGCTCTCTTGAATAATAAAAGTGTTTCCTAATGTGCCATGTATGAAGTTGAACTGCCATGTGTTTGTGCTGCCCACTGCTGCAGCTTAGCTTAGTCAGCCAGCTATCTTGGTGCAAACTTTGGGCCTAAACAAGATGAACAAATCAATATTGTGAACTGTGAGGTGGTCAAAATTGACTTGAAATGAGTGAAACATTTTTTATTGAGGTTATTAATACTGTAGGAACAAAAGAATGCCCATTTTATGTGATTTTAGCTGTTTTTTTATTTTTTAAGAAAAAATCCAGATCCAAAACCAAAACATAAAAACAAAACACGGAGATGAGGTTTTGACAAAATCAATCCAGATCCAAAACCAGGGGAGAACCAGATACAAAACAAAACAAAAACAAAACAAAACACATGGGTAGGCACACATATTTACAAATATATGGATACTGTACTTTCTGATACTCCACCATAGCCTGCATCTCGCTAGAGTACTTTATGTCAAAAGCTCCTTATTCTGTCTGTTTTGGAAAAACAATAATTTACATTGCAGTAATGTTCTAATACAGTGATGTACAGTGCATTATTTACTATTACTGTCCAGTATTTACATTATTTACCTTCAATTTCCTCCTCCACATTGTCCATTGGCTTTTCCTCTATAGGTAAAAGGAAGTAAAAAAAAACACATTGGCTGTACTGTACATGGTAGATACTGAAATTGTGAAAGTCTAAAAGTCTAAAAGGTAGAACATGATGGAAATATGATGGAAATGAACAACTTTACAGTGTTGTATCAAGGCTTTCAATAAAGTAGAGTACAGGAGGGAGAAATACACTCTGAAAAGGAACATACAGCAAGTACACAGTGATAGAACATAATGTGCTGTACACTGCAGTACTTATGGCTCTGGGGAGGACTACTTTCCTCTATTATGAGGCAGTCTGTGTGTCAAAGGAAAAAAAATATTGTCAAGTCCAAAATGACAGTAACTACAGTCATGTGTCCCTAACAGTACTAATCATTACCACTATCTGATGACTCTTCCTGGGCTAGGGGGGCTTGTCCCCTTTGGTTTCTGGAACTGTGGAAAATATTTTTGCCTCAAAACAGTGGAAAAATGTCAATATATTCAGCCTGACAGTATGTTTAGTAGTATTACACTTCTTTGACGGTATCCACTTACTGTACAGTATGGCTCATGGACACTAGACGAGATGTGTATGAGCCAGTATCATGAGCCACTGGCCTGGCAGCATTGCCGGCATCATCAAGTCTATGCACACTTGCTGATGCTGGCAGTGAGAAATGATGACGGGGGTGGGAGGGGACTTTCAAATTGAATACAGGATACCCGGGCATGCGCGCAATACTTTACCGCCTCCAAAACAGGTGAAGTAGTCGGAAAGTCCGGGAGGCGAAAAAGTATCGCGGGTGCGATTCAAGTTGAATATGGGCCTATATTTCTGAAAATATATGTATTTTTTTAATATTTCACTTTATGAGGCCCTTTCCTAGGGCATATTGATAACAACATATTAATATTGAATACCATTGAGCAATGATTAGCACTGATACAGTACAGTGGTGTATAAATAAAATAAGCAATATATAGCATTCTTTATTGTATCTTGACAAGCCCGATTAATAATTTTAAAGCATATCTAATAAAGTTTAAGATACTGTATTCATCAGGAGGGGTTTGAGTGCACCCTTATCTAAATTAATTCCCTTTTTTCTTCTTTTATATAAGTTTACCAATTTTTAATCAATGGGTAGTGTAGCACCTATTTGTATTTAGCACCTATGGTTTAATGAGATACTAGAATCCATATGGATAGGTATAGGATTGTGCCTTATTCATTAATTTATTTCAGGAAGCATGGTGAAGGATTTTTTGAAATTCATGGGATTCACCCAGGTGTCTGCGCAAATTGGCAAAATTAATTGCGTAGTGCATTGTTAAGAAAACAGCAAAGAGCAAGGGTTTGCATAGGACAACTGTGCCTGCCAACGCGGCACCGTATTCTGATATTAATGCACTGCGCATATACGGCTATAACTAGGGGGCTGTGAAAGATGATTAGAGAGAAAATAAAAAATAAAACAGGGGAAGTGCATTGACGTGTTTACTTTCACTGAGGATATTAGGCAAGGTTTTGAGTAGTCCAAAAAGACTCATAGTAAGGGTGAGAATGCCTTTAGGAGTTACCATCATTAGTTATGGGGCATCCCGTTTTTTTTTTAGCATTTTACATGGAATCCAGGCCTGGGAGCACATGAACATCCTTAAATTTATTTACTTGTTTTTTTTTGTTTATTTGGTTCATGAAATGCTCATGAATTCCAGGGGGTATGTTTGGAGAGATTATGATGATAATTTAAAAATTTAATCGTACAAAATCAACGATCATACAAGATACCACTAGTATCCTCAATAAACTCTCTAAGATAGCTTGGGATAATGACCTATGGCAGCACACTAGCGATGTCACGTCCCTCTATTCAGTGATCAGACACACAGGGAATAGAGAGCGCTAAGCACTATTTGGATAGTGACCCCAACATGGCAACCACACAAAGTGACTTCATTCTCAAAAGTATTTTCTTCATCTTGTCACACAATTATCTATAGTTTGAAAACCAATTCTTCCCACAAGTGACTGGCACAGCAATGGGGACATGGTTTGTGCCAAGTTACGCGAACCTCCTAATGAGTTATTGGGAGGACAATTTAATCTGGTCCAACAATAACTTTGGTGCAAACCTCGTCCTGTGGACACATTATATAGACAACATTTTTATTCATCTGGCGAGGTGGGGAGGACTCTCTAATCAACTTATCAAATACTTTAATATTAACAATCATAATCTATGATTTACTACCAAATACAGCAAAAACAGTGTGAAATTTCTTGACCTTAACATTTTTATTGATGACAACTGCATTCATACCAACACTTACCGGAAAAAAGTAGTGTAAATAGTTTTGTACTAGCAACCAGCGGCCATCATCCCAGCTGGCTGGACAGCATTCCGATAGGGCAGTTTAAGAGGATCAGACGGAACTGCACTAAGCTTGATTACTATGAAACTCAAGGAGATCGACGCAAAACTCAATTACTAGAAAAACAATACAAAACTGAGAACATCCACTTGGCTTTCCAAAAAATAAAAGAAACAGATTGGGGGCCCCTCCTAGAATACTAAAAAACAAACAACAAATACAGATAATCCTAACAATATCTCTTTTATTACCCAGTACAATAACCAAGCTCAACAAATTAAACAAATTATTAACAAATACTGGCCCATCCTCCACAGTGATGAGATCCTCTACTGGGTCCTACCAGCCAAACCTAAGATAGTGTTCCACAAAGCACTAGATCTAAAAACCAAAATAGTAAGAAACCACATAGCACCGACCAGTTCCGCACAAAATACACTGACCAAAATTTGAAAACAAACAAAGGGAGAAGAGGGAGGCTTTTTCTACTGTGGCACCTGCCAAGCCTGCTCCGCTGGGAAAAAAAGGAGTACAAAACCCAGGAAACAGATACAATCAACAACAAACAATACAATCTTTAAAATCCAAGACAATTTGACTTGCAATAGCAAAGGCGTAATATGTCTACTGCAATGTCCCTGTCAGAAACAATATATAGGGAGGACAATTCGCCCACTCAAAATAAGGATTAATGAGCATCTCCAAAATATAAAAGGCTGTGAAGAACATCCAATTTTTGCACACTTTAAGGAGTTACACCAGTCCAATCCAGCATATCTTGATTTCACAGGTCTTAGATCAGTCAAACCCAATTGGAGAGGAAGAGACCATGTTAAACACATCAATAGGGAGCAGCTACAAGTTCTGATTGTTATGAACACCCTTCAGCCAAAGGGCCTGAATTTAGAAAATGGAATCAGATCCATCATTTGTGACTGACTGATATACATTCTTGAGTCAGCAACCACCATGAGTTCAGTTGTGCCCATTAGTGTGGGTCACAAACACCAACACCTACCACTCACATGCTGATACTTATGGGCTATATAAGGAAGGCAAATAATCATATATATTTTACACACTTTTATCCAGCTAGTTTGTGAGACAGAAACATATGACCTTTTAGAACTTTCAGATATGTATACATCACCGATCAATTGCTATTCAGCCACCAACCTCAGAGTCATCATTGAGCTATTATACACAATAGACCAATGACCTAGTTCACCAGTCCCACAACAACGGCATACTGTACAACCACAATCTTAAAACTTTAGTGAATTGGCCTACGAGAAATATCCCCTACCATACTATCATTTCAGGCACAATTTCTAGTATCAACATTGGGAGGTAAACATGCAGCACAATTCTATTTTATTGTATTCTGAATATTCAATTCTTTTTTACTGCATCAGTGCTAATGTTTAGCAAGTAAGCCTATAATTTAACCAAAACAGGTTTTCTGGTTTCATCCAAAACATGCCAGGTTTGATTTGATATAGCTATTTAGATGGTCCTGGCTAAGTCGCTTTTTTTCAAGCCTGTAAAACCACACTAAACTTATCCAATCACAGCAGGAAGCAATTAGCCAAGGATGAGGCAGGACTATGGTGTTTCACATTGCATTGCCCAGAAGAAGACCCCACAAGGGTTGAAACACGTTGGCACTAGACCAATCCACACTAACCGAGAGGAGACCTGGAGACCACCATGGACATTTGAAACCTCAGCGGCACCAGACGGGGCGTGAACGTGTGACTGACCTGGAAGCGACAGGAGGAGATATGCGAGAAGGCTACAAGCTGGTAAGGGGTGAGAGCAGAGCACTGTAGAGACCTGAGGAGGTTAGTCTCAATTTGGAAGGGGTAATGGCGCCTGGTTCCCCGAGCCACAACCATTTTATCCCCCCCATAGACATCAGTGGTCCTTCCGGTGCAGAGTTATGGTTTCTGTCGGTTCAGTCCAGGTATTCACCGGCGCACCGCCACACCTAGGACAATGTGTCAAAGAGAACCACCCCCCAGTAACTCCAGTACCGTACTTCTCACCCGAGAATCATATTCTGGGCAACAACATCTGTGCACACCATCACTTCGCTACAAATCACCAAATTGTGGGACACCGCATCATCTCTACACTGAGCTATCCTGGACTTTACACCAACCAATCGGATCTATTTCTTTTAAAACGTAATTTCTGCAACAAGCTAATTCAGTTTCCCCATTTTTTTTTCTTCTCATTGTGGAGAATTGAACTCCCCTCCCCCCACACCTGATTCAGGTGTTCGCCACCCTTGTTACTGTTTTTGCTGTCTTTGGGCCTGATTCAGACCCACTCGCGAGCGGCTGTCCGCTCGCAAGTTGGTCGATGTTATGGACTGAGCATGCGCACAATGGAGGGAGCTCCGTCGTGCGCATGCGCCAGACGCGACGAGCGAAGGAAAGTCCTTCGCTCGTTGTGTCTGATCAAAGGGGGCGTGCTGTCAATGTTGATTGACAGCACGCCCCCTTTGGTGGGCGTGCCGGGGGCGTGCCTCCCTGACGGGGGCGTTCCCACGGGAACGCCTCCCGTCAAAAGCCGGCCCACTGACATCACTAGTGATGTCAGTGGGAGTGATTTTGGCTCTGATAGAGCCAAAATCACTCCGGAGCTTGCGGTTGAAAACCTCAACCGCAGGCTCCGGCTCGCAATTTCGATGGTCGCGATGGTCACGACCATCGCGGCCATCACAATGCACGCTCGTATAGCCTGTGGGTGGTGACCCACAGCTATACGAGCGTCCAGGAGGACGCTCCATTTTCATTGAGCCCGGCCCTCATTCAGAGCGTGCGCTCTGCTCAGAGCGTACGGCTCTGAATGAGGGCCTTTGTTACTTAGTATGGTAATTTTTTATAGCATCATTGACATTGATCAGAGCTATGTTTTGTCAATATATACCATTTTTCTTTGCATGTTTACTTTCAGTTTCAAATGGTAAAGATTAGTTTAAACCTTAAGAAACTTTGTTTCTTTTATCATTTCCATTTGTACACCAGAAGAAAAGGGGTTTTTGAGTGCATCTATACCATCATTATTTAATACAGTAGAAATTACCTGTCACACATGGGGGAGTATAATGGCTGGATGGTGGTTATGGAGAGCAATGTGGGAGCAAGTTCATAAGTAAAATACTTACCACTGATGATACTTGGGATACTGAGAGTATGGCTGTGCGACTCATTGTGAGGAGTGGTGACTAGTCTCACTTGGTTCGAGTGACCAAGACTGTGTTGCACAGACAGCTGATGATGTCAGCGTGCTCTGATCACTGACATTTGGAAACTGGAGAGGGGCGTTAGTGACACAGTGTTGAAAAGATTGTGGTAAGAGAGGCACAGGGGAGGATTGGCAGGGTAATGGCAGCACAAGGTGAAAGGGGGTTGGGGCAAGTTTAGCACAAGGTGGAGAAGGGCAGGGTAAGAGCAGCACAAGGTGGAAAAGGTAAGACCGACAGAGTATGGAGAAGGGCAGGGTAAGATTGGATCTTATTGCAGTACATTCTGCTACTTCTGGCTGTGATGTCACTGCATTACCAACACTGCATGCATAGGCTCAGTGTCTCAGCTCCACAAAGAGCGAGAAAAAAGATGATCAGGACCCCATGAGGCAGCAAATGTATTTTTACTGCTTGTGGGCCTGATTCCCGAGGTGCACCCTATTACAGCCATGACTGTTTCTTGATGCTAATGCCACAGCCGACAGACTTTGTACAGAGAAGCCCACATGCTGTAGCGCTAATCTGCCAATGTGCATATTAAGTCACACCATCGGTTGCACCATCTGAAATTGTACCAGCTCTATGGAGGCATAAAATCACCCGCTGAGCGTGGACGCGGGTTTCAGTGCAACTGTGGAAAAATATGCAGACTCTGACCGCAACACGCCCGCAAAGTCTGTGGCTAACTCCCCGTTATCACCCAGAAACGCCCACTGACATTGCCGCTCTCTGCATCCAAATTTGTTCTGCCTCTTTACCTGTATTCTATTCTTCAAAAAAGACAAAAGTATGTCCCTATGGGGCACACTAAATTTGGAAGCTAACTGATTGATAGCAGAATTTCATCCAGATCAGATATCCCATTATACACAACCAATTAGGTTTACATGCCCTGTGTGTGTAAGTACAGCCATACATTATATTTAAGTAAGATCCTTTTATAGCTTCCTTTTATACTGCCCCATCGGGAAGTACTTTTTACTTTTTTCCTTTTGAATCCATGTTTAGCTTCTGAGAGCACTTTGCAAATAATCCAAACCTACTGTATTAGTGTTTGCAGTGGAAACTTTTCCATATACTGTACAATTGGTGATCCAGTGCTGAGACCAACTTTTCTTATTTGTATTCTTATCTTTTCTTTCAATGTTCTAAAACATTGATGGTGCTTTGATATTTAATTCTGCTCTATTCAACTTGTCAGTGTGTTTTCACAGCGGTTTTGGCCTTCGTAAATTGACGGGTAGCAAACGGCCTTCAAACCACCGGATTTTAGAACCCATTCTATGACTTTATGTGACAGCAGGTTGGAACTCAGGGCCTAATTCAGACCTGCTTGCGAGCGCTGAGCGCTCACAAGCGGGTCGATGTTACCCAAGTGCGCATGCGCGAGACCCGAGTAATGATGGCCAAGCCGTCGTTATGGGTCTCGCACCAAAGTGGGCGTGCTGTCGTTGGTGAGTGACAGCACGCCCCCTTTGGTGGGCATGCCGGGGGCGTGGCTGCCCAGATGGAGGCGTTCCCATACTGTCTGGGGCCGGCCCCACTGACATTATTAGTGATGTCAGTGGGAGTGCTTTTGGCTCTGATAGAGCCAAAAGCACTCCAGGGCTTGCGGCAGCGAGACCCTACCACAAGGGTCTCGTCACAAGCCCGATGGTCGTGATGGTCTTGACCATCGCGACGATCATTTTGGACGCTCGCTATAGCTGTGGGTGGTCAGGAGGCCGCTCCAAAAAGGAGCAGGGATGGCCCTGATTCAGAGCGAGTGCTCTGTCAGAGCGTCTGGCTCTGAATCAGGGCCTCTAACTCTTAGGGTCCCATTTATTAACAAGACATTACCCCATTACCTACTCATGCTAGGGTGCCCATGTAAATGTTTATAGGTATTTATGTGTGTGGATGCTTGTTTTATGTCACTTCTGCATGTACATATACAGACATTTATTGTAAAGCATTTATTGTTATGGAGATGTCCTTTGTCAGTGTACTGTTGCCCCACATGTGTGTTTCCCCCATAGAGGGGAGGTAATGTTCACTTCCCAGCAGCCCAGTCTACTGAATGCTGCTATGAGTCATGACAGGGCCGCTCCCATATCTAGAGGGGGCACCCTGCTTGCACTCTGAGGTGGACTGGCATGAGACAGTGCTGGGCAATTGGAGGGTAGCTGGCTGGCACACGACTGCATCTTATTAAAGAGGGACCTGCTCTGACTGTTAGTGTCCCTGAAGCGATGATCAGCGGGATTCCCTTCTGAGGCAGACTTCCCAATAAATAGTAGCAATCTCCCTGACTCCCTGATTGCCCCTTACCTCTATTATGAAGCTGTTATATAAGAAAAAAAAGAATTCGGAGATATATACATTCACATGTTATTATAATAAGTCATTTCCCTGCATTGATAATAATACACAATGATCCCTATGGCTACATATATACAAGTTTTCTCGTGGACAACTATATGGAACCCTTTGTAATACACAGGACACCAGCAAGCCCTGAATAGTATCAGTGTGTTTCCATAAACAAATAGATCTTACTAACTGCTTTGAAGCTCTTTTACAATTGAATGTAAATCAGTTTTATGCCTCTCAGATGTAGCAGTACATTCCACTTTACCGCCATGCTCATAGGTGCTACTTTCACAATCCTGAAATACTTTTTCAAAAGTAGGCATGTATGTTCTGAGGTAACGGCAGGTGATTTGCAGCTAGTCAGGAGGGTGATTGCCTGACCATTTACTATTTACCCTGGTTGTGAACAGGGCCCCAGTTTCTGCAGCATTGTAGCCCTGAGAGGAGGCAGTGAGTGGTGATAGCCCAATATAGAACATGAATATTCCTGATCTAAATGTACAGACAAAGAACTTTTTCTCCCCATCAGAGAGAAGGCAGGTGTGAGGGAGATTAGCCCAGAGACATCCCATCTCCATATGTATTGCTCTTCATGGGGAAGTAGTAGATCCGGCCAGGGAATAGGCAGAGGCTATGCTGTATAATAAGACTGACACAGCAGTAACTAATAGATCAGCTACCCGGGAAATAGAGAAATCTGCCTACTACTGCTGTAGGTACTCAGGAATACAAGTTCTCCAAGTGACCTACTTGTAATATAACCATACCTGTGTATGTATCACCAAACTACTATTTACATTATCAAAGAATCTATGTTTCGCAAAACCTCGGCTGGATAGGACAATACAGAACAACAGCTGTAGTAAGATTTACTATAGGTACTCAAATTCAGCTTTATTGCAATAGGAATAAATATGACTGTGTCTATAGTCATCGCTCATTGTGCAAAGTGTGAAGTCTCCCTACAGACATCCCAGCCAGTGCACAGATCAGACAGATCCTAGCAGAAGGAACACATTGAGGAACTCAGGGCCTGATTCAGAACCACTCACGATGGTGCCTTAGTGCACACGAGCGGAGTGTGCGAGCCCTGGAGTAAGTGAGAACTTAACTCGCTCCGGAGCTAACAGCAAAACAAAACGGGGCGGCTGTCGATGTTGATCGACAGCTCGCCCCATTTTGTAGGTAGGTAGGGGGAGTGGCTGTCCAAACAGAGGCAATCCTGAAGCAACACCTGCCATTTGTGGGTGGTCCTACTGACATCACTCGTGATGTCAGTAGTAGACTTCTGGCTCAATTGGAGCTGGAAGTCCACTTGGTATTGCGAGTGCTGATACCCTACCACAGGGTCTACTCGCAATGCCGGTGGTTGCGATAATTGCGACCATCGCCAGACCACTCGCAAAATCTGTGGGTGGACACCCACGGCTTAGCGAGTGGCCTGGAGGCCGACACAAAAAAAACACCCTGCCCTGATTCAGAGCGTGCGCTCGTAAATAGCGAGTGCCTCTGAATCAAGGCCTCAGTTTTGTAATTGCATAGACAACTGTACTGTTGCATCATTGACCTTTTACCTTAAAACCATCTAATTCACACAGCAATGCAAATAGGATGCATAAGCGGCCTCTGCTGATTACAATGATATGCGTAATGCCTATATTCTGTGTGCGAGTGCGGCTGTATTTGCATGTGTAATACTTTAGTATGTTACAGTGTCACAGCTGCTGACACTATAACGTAGCATTTCCCATGCAGATACACCCACAGTCACACACAGGATATAGGCATTCAGCATATCATATTAATCAACAGATTTGCATTACTGTGTGAATAAGGATCTTTGGAAGGTAAAAAGTCGCACAGCGCTCACACTTTATGTTTAAAGCGACTTATAGTGCACGGAGAAAAGATGTATGTGGACACATCTGTAGTTAAACCCGGATTAACTCTCCAGCTTAGTATATATTGTGTACCACCGAGCGAACGCTTGGCCAAAAGAGTGTAACCTTACACAAGGAGGTTATTATAGTGTGTTACTGGTATTCAAATTAAATGTTAACATTAGTGTGGTTAGTGCGGTAGGTTATATTGTTGTATTATAGGATTAGGATAGTAGAATAAAATCACCAGTAAGTTATTTTATTGCTAGTGTAATATTGAAACCAGCTGATAATTTGTTGCTGAAGGGAATTTGTTTTGCATGATACAATATTTGTACCAAATGAAGAATCCAGGTTACTCTTATAGTACAAACACTGAAGAAGTTCCTGTTAAATAAACATTCATCTCTGTTCTGTACTGTGCGTGATATGTAAATGTTACTGTGAAAAGTTGCCTTCTAGAAAATTTGTATTGTAAGAAGCCTTTTATGTTTAAGTGATTACTCTTCTTTCAGAGCTAATCTGTATGTGAATGCATTCGGTATGAAATACCGGCGTCCGCATGTCCGGTGGTTCAAATCCCAGCAGCGCCAGCCCGACATGAAAGGAAATCCTGATCGTCTAGAAGGTAAGTATAGACTAACCTAACCCCCTAACCCTCCTTTAGTGTGCCTAACCCTAACCTCCCCCCCCATGCCTAACCCTAATCCCCCCTTTAAGTGCCTAAATCTAACGCCCCCTTTCCCCACCACCTAAACCTGTCCCCCCTGGGGGTACCTAAGCCTAATCCTCCCTCCCCCTAGCCTAACCCTAACCTCCCGGGGGGGTTCCTAACCCTAAATCTCCCCCCCAGGAGCCCTAAACCTAACCCTTCCCCCCTGCGGCTGTCCGCCTTCGGTGCCCGGCATCCCTTCAAGTGGAATGCCGGGCGCTGGTCTCCCGGCATAGGTTGGCTAACCCTCACCAGGATTCTGTAGTCTAGATGCCGGCAATAGGTATTGTGACCTCTGGAATCATGAACGTATACCATGTGAAAAAAGAAATTCAACTTAAAAAAAAAGGTTATTGTTCGGGGGTTAAAGTCCTTCCCTCTCTACAGGAAGATAATATGAACCAAACGGAGCAAAGGTTACACACTTACCTGGGCCCATTCATTGTTAGGGGCATACTGGGGTCAACTAATATTCACCAAACTAGATGAGGTTGTTTCCTTGAGCTCTTCTCTTACCTATGGCAAGGAACGCTGGTTTGAAAAGAGCAACACAATCAGATCCCTCTTCCTGTTCTGGCCCGCTGTGTGCACATGCCTGGGTGGCACTGGGGCTGGTTGATGGGTTTAAAAAGCCGCTACTTGGTGGCTCAGGTAAGCGGCTAAACATTTCTCTACACAATGAGGTAATGTTGAGGCTCATATCCCTAAAGGCATTGCTTTGATTTTGGAGTATTCTCGAGAAGCTTTCCTGAAAATTAATGTTAGCATTTGATTGTGCCTCAAGCACATGGTCATTTGATTCCAAGATTCTGGCCAGATTTTCTAGATTTTAAATATTAGACTGAATGTTACTGACATTGATCTGAGTGATGCTGGCATTAATGGCTGAAAGGCTTCTGTTATGCTTAGACAAATGTCTGTTCAATTGTATCAATGGTCTCATTTTTGTGTATCTTAATATCACATGATGGTCATTGAAAGCAACCATGGAGGTGAGGAAGGCAGAGGCAGTGTTTTGATTAGTAGGCAGCTCTTGTAAGTGTGGGCAGGGTGGGCAATTGAGCCATAACTAGATGTTTTGGTGCCCTGTGCCAGAAAGAGCTTTGGTGCCCCTCCATCATAAACAGGGACAGTGCAGGCCAAAAAAAGGGTGTGGTCTCATAGGGAAAGAGCATGGCAACACTATAGTACCCCCAATTAACATTATGCTACTCAGGAGTCCCCCTTATTCACATTGTACTACATAGTAGTGTCCCAAAAACACATTACAATAAACAGTGGTAGTGCCACTTACCATTTATGCCACACAGTAGTAATGCACCTTACACATTTTGCCACACAGTACAAGTCCCCCAATTACACCTTCTGCCCCATAGTATAAATTCCCCCACTACACATTATGCCACACAATATAAATTCTCCATTACATATTATGCCCCACAGTACAAATTCCCCCATTACACATTATGCACACAGTACAAATTCCCCCATTACACATAATGCCACCAGTACAAATTCCCCCATTACACATTATGCCACCAGTACAAATTACCCCATTACACATTATGCCACACAGTACAAATTCCCCCATTACACATAATGCCACACAGTACAAATTCCCCCATTACACATTATGCCACACAGTACAAATTCCCCCATTACACATTATGCCACCAGTACAAATTACCCCATTACACATTTTGCAACAAAGTACAAGTCCCCCATTACACATTATGCCACACAATATAAATTCCCCATTACATATTATGCCCCACAGTACAAATTCCCCCATTACACATTATGCCACACAGTACAAATTCCCAAATTACACGTTATGCCACCAGTACAAATTACCCCATTACACATTATGCCACACAGTACAAATTCCCCCATTACACATTATGCCTCTACTGTCTCATCATCCCTCCACCACATCACAGTACTACTATCTCATCATCCCTCTATTACATCACAGTACTACTATCTCATCATCCCTCTATCACATCACAGTACTACTATCTCAACATCCCTCTATCGCATCACAGTACTACTGTCTCAACTTCCCTCGATCACATCACAGTACTACTGTATCATAATCCCTCTATCACATCACAGTACTACTGTATCATAATCCCTCTATCACATCACAGTACTACTGTCTCATCATCCCTCTATCACATCACTGTACTACTGTCTCATCATCCCTCTATCACATAACAGCACTACTATCTCATCATCCCTCTATCACATCACAGTACAACTTTCTCATCATCCCTCTATCACATCACAGCACTAATGTCTCATCGTCCCTCTACCACATCACAGTACAACTGTCTCCTCATCCCTCTATCACATCACAGTACTACTGTCTCATCATCCCTCTATCACATCACATTACTACTGTCTCATCATCCCTCTATCACATCACAGTACTACTGTCTCATCATCCCTCTATCACATCACAGTACTAATGTCTCATCGTCCCTCTACCACATCACAGTACTACTGTACCATCATCCCTCTCTCACATCACAGTACTATTGTCTCATCATCCCTCTATCCCATCACATTACTGCTGTCTCATCATCCCGCTATCACATCACATTACTACTGTCTCATCATCCCGTTATCACATCACAGTACTACTGTCTCATCATCCCTCTATCAAATCACAGTTCTACTGTCTCATCATCCCTCTATCACATCACAGTACTACGGTCTCATCATCCCTCTATCACATCACAGTACTACTATCTCATCATCCCTCTATCACATCAAAGTACTACTATCTCATCATCGCTTTATCACATCACAGTACTACTGTCTCATCATCCCTCCATCACATCACAGTACTACTGTCTCATCATCCCTCTATCACATCACAGTACTAATGACTCATCGTCCCTCTACCACATCAAAGTACTACTGTACCATCATCCCTCTATCACATCACTGTACTACTGTCTCATCATCCCTCTATCACATCACAGTACTACTGTCTCATCATCACTCTATTACATCACAGTACTAATGTCTCATCATCCCTCTATCACATAACAGTACTACTGTCTCATCATCCCTCTATCACATCACAGTACTACTATCTCATCATCCCTTTATCACATCACAGTACTACTGTCTCATCATCCCTCTATCACATCACAGTACTACTGTCTCATCATCCCTCTATCACATCACAGTACTACGGTCTCATCATCCCTCTATCACATCACATTACTACTGTCTCATCATTCCTCTATCACATCACAGTACTACTTTCTCATCATCCCTCTATCACATCACTGTTCTACTGTCTCATCATTCCTCTATCACATCACAGTACTACTGTCTCATCATCCCTCTATCACATCACTGTACTACTGTCTCATCATCCCTCTATCACATCACAGTACTACTGTCTCATCATCACTCTATTACATCACAGTACTAATGTCTCATCATCCCTCTATCACATAACAGTACTACTGTCTCATCATCCCTCTATCACATCACAGTACTACTGTCTCATCATCCCTCTATCACATCACAGTACTACTGTCTCATCATCCCTCTATCACATCACAGTACTACTGTCTCAACATCCCTCTATCACATCACAGTACTACTGTCCCATCATCCCTCTATCACATCACACTACTACTCTCTCATCATCCCTCTATCACATCACAGTACTACTGTCTAATCATCCACTATCACATCACAGTACTACTTTCTCATCATCCCTCTATCACATCAGAGTACTACTGTCTCATCATCCCTCTATCACATCACAGTACTACTCTCTCATCATCCATCTATCACATCACAGTACTACTGTCTCATCGTCCCTCAATCACATCACTGTACTACTGTCTCATCATCCCTCTATCACATCACAGTACTCCTGTCTCATCATCCCTCTATCACATCACAGTACTACTGTCTCATCATCCCTCTATCACATCACAGTACTACTGTCTCATCATCCCTCTATCACATCACAGTACTACTCTCTCATCATCCATCTATCACATCACAGTACTACTGTCTAATCATCCCTCTATCACATCACAATACTACTTTCTCATCATCCCTCTATCACATCACAGTACTACTGTCTAATCATCCCTCTATCACATCACAGTACTACTGTCTCATCATCCCTCTATCACATCACAGTACTACTTTCTCATCATCCCTCTCTCACATCACAGTACTACTGTCTCATCATCCCTCTATCACATCACAGTACTACTCTCTCATCATCCATCTATCACATCACAGTATTACTGTCTCATCATCCCTCTATCACATCACATTACTACTTTCTCATCATCCCTCTATCACATCACAGTACTACTTTCTCATCATCCCTCTATCACATCACAGTACTACTTTCTCATCATAGCTTTTTCATATCACAGTACTACTGTCTCATCATCCCTCTAACACATCACAGTACTACTGTCTCATCATCCCTCTATCACTTAACAGCACTACTGTCTCATCATCCCTCTATCACATCACAGTACTACTGTCTCATCATCCATCAATCACATCATAGTACTACAGTCTCATCATCCCTCTATCACACCACAGTACTACTGTCTCATCATCCTTATATCATATCACAGTACTACTGTCTCTTCATCCCTCTATCACATCACAGTACTACTCTCTCTTCATCCCTCTATCACATCACAGTACTACTTTCTCATCATCCCTCTATCACATCACATTACTACTGTCATCATCCCTCTATCACATCACAGTACTACTGTCTCATCAACCTTCTGTCACATCACAGTACTACTTTCTCATCATCCTCTATCACATCACAGTACTACTGTCTCATCATCCCTCTATCACATCGCAGTACTACTGTCTCATCATCACTCTATCATATCACAGTACTACTTTCTCATCATCCCTCTATCACATCACAGTACAACTGTCTCATCATCCCTCTATCACATCACAGTACTACTGTCTTATCATCCTTCTATCACATCACATTACTACTGTCTCATCATCCCTCTATCACATCACAGTACTACTGTCTAATCATCCCTCTATCACATCACAGTACTACTGTCTCCTCATCCCTTTATCACATCACAGTACTACTGTCTCATCATCCCTCTATCACATCACAGTACTAATATCTAATCATCCCCCTATCATATCACAGTAATACTTTCTCTTCATCCCTCTATCACATCACAGTACTACTGTCTCATCATCCCTCTATCACATCACAGTACTACTGTCTCATCATCCCTCTATCACATCACAGTACTACTGTCTCATCATCCCTCTATCACATCACAGTACTACTGTCTCATCATCCCTCTATCACATCACATTACTACTGTCTCATCATCCCTCTATCACATCACAGTACTACTGTCTCATCATCCCTCTATCATACCACAATACTTCTGTCTCATCATCCCTCTATCACATCACTGTACTACTGTCTCATCATCCCTCTATCACATCACAGTACTACTGTCTCATCATCCCTCTGTCACATCACAGTACTACTGTCTCATCATCACTCTATCTCATCACAGTACTACTGTCTCATCATCACTCTATCACATCACAGTACTACTATCTCATCATCACTCTATCACATCACAGTACTACTGTCTCATCATCCCTCTATCACATCACAGTACTACTGTCTCATCATCCCTCTATCACATCACAGTACTACTGTCTCATCATCCCTCTATCACATCACAGTACTACTGTCTCATCATCCCTCTATCACATCACTGTACTACTGTCTCATCATCCCTCTATCACATCACAGTACTACTCTCTCATCATCACTCTATCATATCACAGTACTACTGTCTCATCATCCCTTTATCACATCATCGTACTACTGTCTCATCATCCTTCTATCACATCACATTACTACTGTCTAATAATCCCTCTATCACATCACAGTACTACTGTCTCATCATCCCTCTATCACATCATCGTTCTACTCTCTCTTCATCCCTCTATCACATCACAGTACTACTTTCTCATCATCCCTCTATCACATCACAGTACTACTGTCTCATTATCCCTCTATCACATCACAGTACTACTGTCTAATCATCCCTCTATCACATCACAGTACTACTGTCTCATCATCCCTCTATCACTTCACAGTACTACTGTCTCATCATCACTCTATCATATCACAGTACTACTGTCTCATCATCCCTCTATCACATCACTGTACTACTGTCTCATCATCCTTCTATCACATCACATTACTACTGTCTAATCATCCCTCTATCACATCACAATACTATTGTCTCATCATCCCTCTATCACATCACAGTACTACTCTCTCTTCATCCCTCTATCACATCACAGTACTACTTTCTCATCATCCCTCTATCACATCACAGTACTACTGTGTCATCATCCCTCTATCACATAACAGTACTACTGTCTCATCATCCCTCTATCATATCACAGTACTACTGTCTCATCATCCCTCTATCACATCACAGTACTACTGTCTCATCATCACTCTATCACATCACAGTAGTACTACTGTCTGATCATCACTCTATCATATCACAGTACTACTTTCTCATCATCCCTCTATCACATCACAATACGACTGTCTCATCATCCCTCTATCACATCACAGTACTACTGTCTCATCATCCTTCTATCACATCACATTACTACTGTCTCATCATCCCTCTATCACATCACAGTACTACTGTCTAATCATCCCTCTATCACATCACAGTACTACTGTCTCCTCATCCCTTTATCACATCACAGTACTACTGTCTCATCATCCCTCTATCACATCACAGTACTGCTGTCTCATCATCCCTCTATCACATCACATTACTACTGTCTCATCATCCCTCTATCACATCACAGTACTACTGTCTCATCATCCCTCTATCATACCACAATAATACTGTCTCATCATCCCTCTATCACATCACATTACTACTGTCTCATCATCCCTCTATCACATCACAGTACTACTGTCTCATCATCCCTCTATCACATCACAGTACTAATGTCTCATCGTCCCTCTACCACATCACAGTACTACTGTCTCATCATCCCTCTATCCCATCACATTACGGCTGTCTCATCATCCCGCTATCACATCACATTACTACTGTCTCATCATCAAGTTATCACATCACAGTACTACTGTCTCATCATCCCTCTATCAAATCACAGTTCTACTGTCTCATCATCCCTCTATCACATCACAGTACTACGGTCTCATCATCCCTCTATCACATCACAGTACTACTATCTCATCATCCCTCTATCACATCAAAGTACTACTATCTCATCATCCCTTTATCACATCACAGTACTACTGTCTCATCATCCCTCCATCACATCACAGTACTACGGTCTCATCATCCCTATATCACATCACAGTACTACTATCTCATCATCCCTTTATCACATCACAGTACTACTGTCTCATCATCCCTCTATCACATCACAGTACTACTGTCTCATCATCCCTCTATCACATCACAGTACTACGGTCTCATCATCCCTCTATCACATCACAGTACTACGGTCTCATCATCCCTCTATCACATCACAGCACTACTGTCTCATCATTCCTCTATCACATCACAGTACTACTGTCTCATCATCCCTCTATCACATCACAGTACTACTGTCTCATCATTCCTCTATCACATCACAGTACTACTGTCTCATCATCCCTCTATCACATCACTGTACTACTGTCTCATCATCCCTCTATCACATCACAGTACTACTGTCTCATCATCACTCTATCACATCACAGTACTAATGTCTCATCATCCCTCTATCACATCACAGTACTACTGTCTCATCATCCCTCTATCACATCACAGTACTACTGTCTCATCATCCCTCTATCACATCACAGTACTACTGTCTCATCATCCCTCGATCACATCACAGTACTACTGTCTCAACATCCCTCTATCACAACACAGTACTACTGTCCCATCATCCCTCTATCACATCACACTACTACTCTCTCATCATCCCTCTATCACATCACAGTACTACTGTCTCATCATCCCTCTATCACATCACAGTACTCCTGTCTCATCATCCCTCTATCACATCACAGTACTACTGTCTCATCATCCCTCTATCACATCACAGTACTACTGTCTCATCATCCCTCTATCACATCACAGTACTACTCTCTCATCATCCCTCTATCACATCACAGTACTACTGTCTAATCATCCCTCTATCACATCACAATACTACTTTCTCATCATCCCTCTATCACATCACAGTACTACTGTCTAATCATCCCTCTATCACATCACAGTACTACTGTCTCATCATCCCTCTATCACATCACAGTACTACTTTCTCATCATCCCTCTATCACATCACAGTACTACTGTCTCATCATCCCTCTATCACATCACAGTACTACTCTCTCATCATCCATCTATCACATCACAGTACTACTGTCTCATCATCCCTCTATCACATCACATTACTACTTTCTCATCATCCCTCTATCACATCACAGTACTACTTTCTCATCATCCCTCTATCACACCACAGTACTACTTTCTCATCATAGCTTTTTCATATCACAGTACTACTGTCTCATCATCCCTCTAACACATCACAGTACTACTGTCTCATCATCCCTCTATCACTTAACAGCACTACTGTCTCATCATCCCTCTATCACATCACAGTACTACTGTCTCATCATCCCTCTATCACATCACAGTACTACTGTCTCATCATCCCTCTATCACATCACAGTACTACTGTCTCATCTTCCCTCTATCACATCACAGTACTACTGTCTCATCATCCCTCTATCACATCACTATACTACTGTCTCATCATCCCTCTGTCACATCACAGTACTACTGTCTCATCATCCCTCTATCACATCACAGTACTACTGTCTCATCATCCCTCTATCACATCACAGTACTACTGTCTCATCATCCCTCTATCACATCACAGTACTACTGTCTCATCATCCCTCTATCACTTCACAGTACTACTGTCTCATCATCCATCAATCACATCATAGTACTACAGTCTCATCATCCCTCTATCACACCAAAGTACTACTGTCTCATCATCCTTCTATCATATCACAGTACTACTGTCTCTTCATCCCTCTATCACATCACAATACTACTCTCTCTTCATCCCTCTATCACATCACAGTACTACTTTCTCATCATCCCTCTATCACATCACATTACTACTGTCATCATCCCTCTATCACATCACAGTACTACTGTCTCATCAACCTTCTGTCACATCACAGTACTACTTTCTCATCATCCTCTATCACATCACAGTACTACTGTCTCATCATCCCTCTATCACATCACAGTACTACTGTCTCATCATCCTTCTGTCACATCACTGTACTACTGTCTCATCATCCCTCTATCACATCACAGTACTACTGTCTCATCATCACTCTATCATATCACAGTACTACTTTCTCATCATCCCTCTATCACATCACAGTACAACTGTCTCATCATCCCTCTATCACATCACAGTACTACTGTCTCATCATCCTTCTATCACATCACATTACTACTGTCTCATCATCCCTCTATCACATCACAGTACTACTGTCTAATCATCCCTCTATCACATCACAGTACTACTGTCTCCTCATCCCTTTATCACATCACAGTACTACTGTCTCATCATCCCTCTATCACATCACAGTACTAATATCTAATCATCCCCCTATCATATCACAGTAATACTTTCTCTTCATCCCTCTATCACATCACAGTACTACTGTCTCATCATCCCTCTATCACATCACAGTACTACTGTCTCATCATCCCTCTATCACATCACAGTACTACTGTCTCATCATCCCTCTATCACATCACATTACTACTGTCTCATCATCCCTCTATCACATCACAGTACTACTGTCTCATCGTCCCTCAATCACATCACTGTACTACTGTCTCATCATCCCTCTATCACATCACAGTACTCCTGTCTCATCATCCCTCTATCACATCACAGTACTACTGTCTCATCATCCCTCTATCACATCACAGTACTACTGTCTCATCATCCCTCTATCACATCACAGTACTACTCTCTCATCATCCCTCTATCACATCACAGTACTACTGTCTAATCATCCCTCTATCACATCACAATACTACTTTCTCATCATCCCTCTATCACATCACAGTACTACTGTCTAATCATCCCTCTATCACATCACAGTACTACTGTCTTATCATCCCTCTATCACATCACATTACTACTTTCTCATCATCCCTCTCTCACATCACAGTACTACTGTCTCATCTTCCCTCTATCACATCACAGTACTACTCTCTCATCATCCATCTATCACATCACAGTACAACTGTCTCATCATCCCTCTATCACATCACATTACTACTTTCTCATCATCCCTCTATCACATCACAGTACTACTTTCTCATCATCCCTCTATCACATCAAAGTACTACTTTCTCATCATAGCTTTTTCATATCACAGTACTACTGTCTCATCATCCCTCTAACACATCACAGTACTACTGTCTCATCATCCCTCTATCACTTAACAGCACTACTGTCTCATCATCCCTCTATCACATCACAGTACTACTGTCTCATCATCCATCAATCATATCACAGTACTACTGTCTCTTCATCCCTCTATCACATCACAGTACTACTTTCTCATCTTCCCTCTATCACATCACAGTACAACTGTCTCATCATCCTTCTATCATATCACAGTACTACTGTCTCTTCATCCCTCTATCACATCACAGTACTACTCTCTCTTCATCCCTCTATCACATCACAGTACTACTTTCTCATCATCCCTCTATAACATCACATTACTACTGTCATCATCCCTCTATCACATCACAGTACTACTGTCTCATCAACCTTCTGTCACATCACAGTACTACTTTCTCATCATCCTCTATCACATCACAGTACTACTGTCTCATCATCCCTCTATCACATCACAGTACTACTGTCTCATCATCCCTCTATCACATCACAGTACTACTGTCTCATCATCCCTCTATCACATCACTGTACTACTGTCTCATCATCCCTCTATCACATCACAGTACTACTCTCTCATCATCACTCTATCATATCACAGTACTACTGTCTCATCATCCCTTTATCACATCATCGTACTACTGTCTCATCATCCTTCTATCACATCACATTACTACTGTCTAATAATCTCTCTATCACATCACAGTACTACTGTCTCATCATCCCTCTATCACATAATCGTTCTACTCTCTCTTCATCCCTCTATCACATCACAGTACTACTTTCTCATCATCCCTCTATCACATCACAGTACTACTGTCTCATTATCCCTCTATCACATCACAGTACTACTGTCTAATCATCCCTCTATCACATCACAGTACTACTGTCTCATCATCCCTCTATCACATCACAGTACTACTGTCTCATCATCACTCTATCATATCACAGTACTACTGTCTCATCATCCCTCTATCACATCTCTGTACTACTGTCTCATCATCCCTCTATCACATCACAGTACTACTGTCTCATCATCCCTCTATCACATCACAGTACTACGGTCTCATCATCCCTCTATCACATCACAGTACTACGGTCTCATCATCCCTCTATCACATCACAGCACTACTGTCTCATCATTCCTCTATCACATCACAGTACTACTATCTCATCATCCCTCTATCACATCACAGTACTACTGTCTCATCATTCCTCTATCACATCACAGTACTACTGTCTCATCATCCCTCTATCACATCACTGTACTACTGTCTCATCATCCCTCTATCACATCACAGTACTACTGTCTCATCATCACTCTATCACATCACAGTACTAATGTCTCATCATCCCTCTATCACATCACAGTACTACTGTCTCATCATCCCTCTATCACATCACAGTACTACTGTCTCATCATCCCTCTATCACATCACAGTACTACTGTCTCATCATCCCTCTATCACATCACAGTACTACTGTCTCAACATCCCTCTATCACATCACAGTACTACTGTCCCATCATCCCTCTATCACATCACACTACTACTCTCTCATCATCCCTCTATCACATCACAGTACTACTGTCTAATCATCCACTATCACATCACAGTACTACTTTCTCATCATCAGTCTATCACATCACAGTACTACTGTCTCATCATCCCTCTATCACATCACAGTACTACTTTCTCATCATCCCTCTATCACATCACAGTACTACTCTCTCATCTTCCATCTATCACATCACAGTACTACTGTCTCATCCTCCCTCAATCACATCACTGTACTACTCTCTCATCATCCCTCTATCACATCACAGTACTACTGTCTAATCATCCCTCTATCACATCACAATACTACTTTCTCATCATCCCTCTATCACATCACAGTACTACTGTCTAATCATCCCTCTATCACATCATAGTACTACTGTCTCATCATCCCTCTATCACATCACAGTACTACTTTCTCATCATCCCTCTCTCACATCACAGTACTACTGTCTCATCATCCCTCTATCACATCACAGTACTACTCTCTCATCATCCATCTATCACATCACAGTACTACTGTCTCATCATCCCTCTATCACATCACATTACCACTTTCTCATCATCCCTCTATCACATCACAGTACTACTTTCTCATCATCTCTCTATCACATCACAGTACTACTTTCTCATCATAGCTTTTTCATATCACAGTACTACTTTCTCATCATAGCTTTTTCATATCACAGTACTACTGTCTCATCATCCCTCTAACACATCACAGTACTACTGTCTCATCATCCCTCTATCACTTAACAGCACTACTGTCTCATCATCCCTCTATCACATCACAGTACTACTGTCTCATCATCCCTCTATCACATCACAGTACTACTGTCTCATCATCCCTCTATCACATCACAGTACTACTGTCTCATCATCCCTCTATCACATCACAGTATTACTGTCTCATCATCCCTCTATCACATCACAGTACTACTGTCTCATTATCCCTCTATCACATCACAGTAGTACTGTCTCATCATCCCTCTATCACATCACAGTACTACTGTCTCATCATCCCTCTATCACATCACAGTACTACTGTCTCATCATCCCTCTATCACATCACTATACTACTGTCTCATCATCCCTCTGTCACATAACAGTACTACTGTCTCATCATCCCTCTATCACATCACAGTACTACTGTCTCATCATCCCTCTATCACATCACAGTACTACTGTCTCATCATCCCTCTATCACATCACAGTACTACTGTCTCATCATCCCTCTATCACTTCACAGTACTACTGTCTCATCATCCATCAATCACATCATAGTACTGCAGTCTCATCATCCCTCTATCACACCACAGTACTACTGTCTCATCATCCTTCTATCATATCACAGTACTACTGTCTCTTCATCACTCTATCACATCACAGTACTACTCTCTCTTCATCCCTCTATCACATCACAGTACTACTTTCTCATCATCCCTCTATCACATCACATTACTACTGTCATCATCCCTCTATCACATCACAGTACTACTGTCTCATCAACCTTCTGTCACATCACAGTACTACTTTCTCATCATCCTCTATCACATCACAGTACTACTGTCTCATCATCCCTCTATCACATCACAGTACTACTGTCTCATCATCCTTCTGTCACATCACTGTACTACTGTCTCATCATCCCTCTATCACATCACAGTACTACTATCTCATCATCACTCTATCATATCACAGTACAACTTTCTCATCATCCCTCTATCACATCACAGTACAACTGTCTCATCATCCCTCTATCACATCACAGTACTACTGTCTCATCATCCTTCTATCACATCACATTACTACTGTCTCATCATCCCTCTATCACATCACAGTACTACTGTCTAATCATCCCTCTATCACATCACAGTACTACTGTCTCCTCATCCCTTTATCACATCACAGTACTACTGTCTCATCATCCCTCTATCACATCACAGTACTAATATCTAATCATCCCCCTATCATATCACAGTAATACTTTCTCTTCATCCCTCTATCACATCACAGTACTACTGTCTCATCATCCCTCTATCACATCACAGTACTACTGTCTCATCATCCCTCTATCACATCACAGTACTACTGTCTCATCATCCCTCTATCACATCACATTACTACTGTCTCATCATCCCTCTATCACATCACAGTACTACTGTCTCATCATCCCTCTATCATACCACAATACTTCTGTCTCATCATCCCTCTATCACATCACTGTACTACTGTCTCATCATCCCTCTATCACATCACAGTACTACTGTCTCATCATCCCTCTGTCACATCACAGTACTACTGTCTCATCATCACTCTATCTCATCACAGTACTACTGTCTCATCATCACTCTATCACATCACAGTACTACTATCTCATCATCACTCTATCACATCACAGTACTACTGTCTCATCATCCCTCTATCACATCACATTACTACTGTCTCATCATCCCTCTATCACATCACAGTACTACTGTCTCATCATCCCTCTATCACATCACAGTACTACTGTCTCATCATCCCTCTATCACATCACTGTACTACTGTCTCATCATCCCTCTATCACATCACAGTACTACTCTCTCATCATCACTCTATCATATCACAGTACTACTGTCTCATCATCCCTTTATCACATCATCGTACTACTGTCTCATCATCCTTCTATCACATCACATTACTACTGTCTAATAATCCCTCTATCACATCACAGTACTACTGTCTCATCATCCCTCTATCACATCATCGTTCTACTCTCTCTTCATCCCTCTATCACATCACAGTACTACTTTCTCATCATCCCTCTATCACATCAAAGTACTACTGTCTCATTATCCCTCAATCACATCACAGTACTACTGTCTAATCATCCCTCTATCACATCACAGTACTACTGTCTCATCATCCCTCTATCACATCACAGTACTACTGTCTCATCATCACTCTATCATATCACAGTACTACTGTCTCATCGTCCCTCTATCACATCACTGTACTACTGTCTCATCATCCTTCTATCACATCACATTACTACTGTCTAATCATCCCTCTATCACATCACAATACTCTCGTCTCATCATCCCTCTATCACATCACTGTACTACTCTCTCTTCATCCCTCTATCACATCACAGTACTACTTTCTCATCATCCCTCTATCACATCACAGTACTACTGTGTCATCATCCCTCTATCACATAACAGTACTACTGTCTCTTCATCCCTCTATCATATCACAGTACTACTGTCTCATCATCCCTCTATCACATCACAGTACTACTGTCTCATCATCACTCTATCACATCACAGTAGTACTACTGTCTCATCATCAATCTATCATATCACAGTACTACTTTCTCATCATCCCTCTATCACATCACAATACGACTGTCTCATCATCCCTCTATCACATCACAGTACTACTGTCTCATCATCCCTCTATCACATCACTATACTACAGTCTCATCTTCCCTCTATCACATCACAGTACTACTGTCTCATCATCCCTCTATCACATCACAGTACTACTTTCTCATCATCCCTCTATCACATCACAGTACTACTGTCTCATCATCCCTCTATCACATCACAGTACTACTTTCTCATCATCCCTCTATCACATCACATCACAGTACTACTGTCTCATCATCCCTCGATCACATCACAGTACTACTGTCTCATCATCCCTTTATCACATCACAGTACTACTGTCTCATCATCCCTCTATCACATCACAGTACTACTCTCTCTTCATCCCTCTATCACATCACAGTACTACTTTCTCATCATCCCTCTATCACATTACATTACTACTGTGTCATCATCCCTCTATCACATCACAGTACTACTGTCTCATCATCCCTCTATCACATCACAGTTCTACTGTCTCATCATCCTTCTGTCACATCACAGTACTACTGTCTCATCATCCCTCTATCACATCACAGTACTACTTTCTCATCATCCCTCTATCACATCACAGTACTACTGTCTCATCATCCTTCTGTCACATCACAGTACTTCTGTCTCATCATCCCTCTATCACATCACTGTACTACTGTCTCATCATCCCTCTATCACATCACAGTACTACTGTCTCATCATCCTTCTGTCACATCACAGTACTTCTGTCTCATCATCCTTCTATCACATCACATTACTACTGTCTAATGATCCCTCTATCACATCACAGTACTACTGTCTGATCATCCCTCTATCACATCACAGTACTACTTTCTCATCATCCCTCTATCACATCACAGTACTACTGTCTCATCATCCCTCTATCACATCACAGTACTACTGTCTCATCATCCCTCTATCATATCACAGTACTACTGTCTCATCATCCCTCTATCACATCACAGTACTACTTTCTCATCATCCCTCTTTCATATCACAGTACTACTGTCTCATCATCCCTCTATCACATCACAGTACTACTGTCTCATCATCCCTCTATCACATCACAGTACTACTGTCTCATCATCCCTCTATCACATCACAGTACTACTGTCTCATCATTCCTCTATCACATCACAGTACTACTGTCTCATCAACCCTCTATCACATCACAGTACTACTGTCTCATCAACACTCTATCATATCACAGTACTACTGTCTATTATCCCTCTATCACATCACAGTACTACTGTCTCATCATCCCTCTATCACATCACAGTACTACTGTCTCATCATCCCTCTATCACATCACAGTACTACTGTCTCATCATCCCTCTATCACATCACAGTACTACTGTCTCATCAACCCTCTATCATATGTCAGTACTACTGTCTCTTCATCCCTCTATCACATCACAGTACTACTGTTTCATCATCCCTCTATCACATCACAGTACTACTGTCTCATCATCCATCTATCACATCACATTACTACTGTCTCATCATCCCTCTATCACATCACATTACTACTGTCTAATCATCCCTCTATCACATCACAGTACTACTGTCTCATCATCCCTCTATCACATAACAGTTCGACTTTCTCTTCATCCCTCTGTCACATCACAGTACTACTTTCTCATCATCCCTCTATCACATCACAGTACTACTTTGTCATCATCCCTCTATCACATCACATTACTACTGTCTAATCATCCCTCTATCACATCATAGTACTACTGTCTCATCATCCCTCTATCACATCACAGTACTACTGCCTCATCATCCCTCTATCACATCACAGTACTATTGTCTCATCATCCCTCTAGCACATCACAGTACTACTGTCTCATCATCCCTCTATCACATCACAGTACTACTGTCTCATCATCCCTCTGTCACATCACAGTACTACTGTCTCATCATCCCTCTATCATATCACAGTACTACTGTCTCATCATCCCTCTATCACATCACAGTACTACTTTCTCATAATCCCTCTATCACATCACAGTACTACTGTGTCATCATCCCTCTATCACATCACTGTACTACTTTCTCATCATCCCTCTATCACATCACAGTACTACTGTCTCATCATCCCTCTATCACATCACAGTTATACTGCCTCATCATCCCTCTATCACATCACAGTACTATTGTCTCATCATCCCTCTAGCACATCACAGTACTACTGTCTCATCATCCCTCTATCACATCACAGTACTACTGTCTCATCATCCCTCTATCACATCACAGTACTACTGTCTCATCATCCCTCTGTCACATCACAGTACTACTGTCTCATCATCCCTCTATCACATCACAGTACTACTCTCTCTTCATCCCTCTATCACATCACAGTACTACTTTCTCATCATCCCTCAATCACATCACTATACTACTGTGCCATCATCCCTCTATCACATCACAGTACTACTGTCTCATCATCCCTCTATCACATCACAGTACTACTGTCTCATCATCCTTCTGTCACATAACTGTACTACTGTCTCATCATCCCTCTATCACATCACAGTACTACTGTCTCATCATCCCTCTATCACATTACAGTACTACTGTCTCATCATCCTTCTGTCACATCACTTTACTACTGTCTCATCATCCCTCTATCACATCACAATACTACTGTCCCATCATGCACATCCACAATCAGATGAGCATAGACCCTGGCACCAGGCTGTGTAGCTGATGTATGTTGTTATCACTACTGATAGCACATGTCTAAACGCTGCATATATTTGACTAAATACAGGAGGTTCTGTGTCACTATTTAATAACATAAATGTAATAATGTTTCACAAATTTCATCACAATGGTAACAGCCAACAGGTCTGACCAGACTATGGATTATTGTTCAACAAAACTAACAGTTTGGAATAAGGGAAGTTTTTCACTTTAATATTTTTCACTTCACGCATTTCACCTTTCTCTGTACAGTAACTAAAGGTAAATACTTGATATTGTGACATCTCACCTAATTGATAGAGTAGTCCTGTCCTTTTATGTAGCTGACTATAGATCTATGGTAGAATGTAGTTAGCACTAATGAAAAACGTATATATATCTGACTTTGCCATACACTCTAACACTCAGGGGGAGATGTACCAAGCCTTGGAGAGGGATTAAGTTGAGAAGTTCCCCAAAGCAACCAGTCAGCTTTAACATTCATTTATATAGCACAGTCTCTGAAATGATAGACGCTGATTTTTTGCTTTGGCCAATTTATCTGCTTTATTTCTGTCCAAATCTTGCTACATCTCCCCCTCAGACTGTGGACACAGTATATATATAGTTTTAGAGTTACAGTATAACTAGTTGCCAGTGTAGGATTTAATAAAGTCAGATACAGTACCAGCAACTACCTAGTCACATATGCTGTGTACAGGACATGAGAGCCTATAGTAAAGTCTTGTCTCTAAATTATATTGTTTCCATTTGTGAAAGTGAATAATGATCTTATTTGAAAAAAATTGCATTACATTCTATCCCAAAAAGAGACAAAATGGAAAACAGATTATCATGCTTATAGATCATAAAATTTAATATATAACAGGCTACAGTCACCAGATATTACAGACAATCCCCCCTCCCCCATTCTTAAAAGGTGATATATGTTTATTCAAATATTGTTTTACCCAATAAAACAAACAATGAAAGTACTGGCAGCTACTCTGATCCCTCATGAGATGATGTCTCAATAAACAGGACACAAATATATATATGCAGGATATGCAAATGAAGTGACATCATTGCGATTGGTCAATCCATTATTGGTACTCCACATTGTCACGTCCTCAGCACATGGTATAAATAGCACAAGCACATTTATAAATCTTCATCTATGCACCAGGAGGGAGAATTCTGAGCGGCAGCCTGAAGCTATCTGAGGTACGCTGATAAGGGTGAGGTTACTGTAGCTGGAAATGGTACTTTAGTTACCCCAATAAATATAATGGGTAGTTTGGTACATACATATAAATCATCTCCAGGGTTTCAAAGAATTATAGTTGTTTCTGCGTCATTCTGTTATCGCCACTGTAATGTTTATGGGGGAGGCATTGTCCAAAAGGGGCTTTTCGAAAACAAATTCAGGACTAAGAAACATTGTCATGCGCCCTTCCAATCAAAGCTATATGCAACGTGGTCATCATTAATGTTCCCCTATCCATGCCTGTCTATAGCTCTAATCAATAGGTGGAATGCCACCAAATTCAGTAAGTCTGTTATTCATGGCATGGGGGGAAGGAATCTCCGGAAAAAGACGCAGTTCCAAAATTTGCCAATTGGTGATTATATGGCGCCATACAAGGTAGAATTAATGGAAAGGGACCAGTGGTGGCTCCATGGTTGGGGCTGCAGTGAAGTCTAAAATGAAAATATAGGAGCCTCACCAAACTGCCAGTGAGTCCCAGCCATCTATGTTTGGCAGCGTGTGAAATGGCAACTGGTTTTTCTGTCCTATTTGATTTTTTGACTGCGCTGCAGCCGCCTCTGAAAGGGCCCAACAAATTACTGAGAGAAACCTAAAAATTAAAATATAAAAAAAAAAAACGGAACTTGAAAATGTTTATTCCACTCTAATTACAAAAAGCCCACACTGCAATTGAGAGCAAAAATTTTTTTTGCTCTTTTCCTCTGACATGTTAGTTTAATTTCTACTTTGGTTATTACAAAGATGAAAAAATTAATTTGAAATGTAATTGTGCTTTCTCTTAGTTACTATTTTGTTACCTTTTCATGCATTTTACTCTGTATGGTGCCATATTTTCCCCTATTTGTCAGATTCTGGAACTTATTTTTATTTCTTTCACAGAATCCCTTACTTATGCCATGTATGGTATACAGGTACTTACTACTTGGCGGGAGTCTGTCTTTTAGTTATAGCTGCAGACAGATCTGAATAGGGGACATTTTATTATGGCCACTTTGTAATTGTTATACTAAAGAAGGATTCATTTTTTTATAAAATTACTTTTTTTGCATGTTTATATACCCTCATTTCAATGTACTGAGGACCTCATTCAGAGGCGCTCGCAAAAAGTGAGCACACGCTCTAAATGAGGGCGGCCGCTTTGGATTACTGAGCCGGCCTCCTGTCCCCTTGCTAAGCTGTGGGTGACCACCCACAGCTTTAGCGAGCGGCCAGGTGATGGTCACAATGGTCAAGACCATGGCGACCATCGGGGCTTGCGACGAGACCCTTGAGGTAGGGTCTCGTCTACCGCAAGCCCCAAGGAGCTTCCTGCTCTGTTCGAAAATTTTACAAAAAAAGCATTTTCAGAGCTTTGGATGCATTCCCATGTTTGCCGAACTCTGGAATGAGGTCCATTCCAGTGCTTGAACCCGGTAAGCTATACACAATAGATCCTATGTGTTTCTTATTGCAGTATGCTGTGAGTGATCCATTTGGATCCCTCCCAATACCCCTGGCGGACCGTGCGTCATACAACGTATGTGCAGAGTGACCTCTATTGCAAAGGACAGCTCTTATTGGGAGAGCTCACTTTTGCAGTTTCAATTACATTTCTATGTACATGCTGGCGTTATTAATGTCGGTATGTACAAGATAAGTGACAGGATATACCACATCCACTATGTGATGCTCAGTACATACTGCCCAAAATGTTCAATTTTTTTAAGCTGTCAGGCTTTATGTAAGCTGCCGTTTTATGGTGGGTTGCAGGTGAAAATGTAAATGGCACCCACAGTCAGTCAGTGTATAGACTGCCGTGCTTTACACTGACTACAGGTGATGTTTTATATTTTCACCTGCAACCCTCCGGGAAGCAGAAGTTTGCAAAAGCCTCTGCTTTGAAAATAAAGCCCTTCAAGTGCCTAGATCAGGGGCTGCGCATTTGTTTCATATTTTTTAAATAATTAGAATTTTATGATAGGAAAGAAAATTAGTAGAGTTACAGATAGTGTCTGGAGCTGCTCAGACTGTTTAGGCTTTGACTATTGGAGGTATATTTATCATAATTCGATTTTACAGGTTTGATTTAGCTCACCTGAAATTGAATTAAATTGAATGTAGATATCACTGTCAAAATCCCACATTTACAAAAGTTTGATTTTTGAAAGCCTTTTCTAAATCGAATTCAATGTGGTTCGATTTTGACTAGTGATTTCTTGTTCAGTTTTGGATGTCCATGTCAAAATTGAACATAAAATAGAACACAAAATCCCCAAATAATAGACTTGCTTCATGCTGGCAATTTTAGCAGGAGAAGGTGCCAGTTACACAGAAACATGCAGAAATCAGCCAGTTCCATACATGTTTCTGTGTGAAAAATACTATTAAAGAACGGATGTTGGAGTTTTCCCAAAATGCAAAACCAGCTTTTCTGAGCCAGTCCTGGTTGTGAAAATATGGGGGGGGATGTAGGATTACCCTGCATTTTCATCAATTAGCACCAGGCTCAGTGAGTAAGAAGTGGTTTTGGAAATACAGGGGACAAAATGAGTAGGGGTCCCCCATATTTTATAAAATCAGCACTGGACTCTTTCTAGCAGGGATTTAATGCTGCAGCTGGGGGACCCTTTCACCTGGTACCTCGGCCAAAGTATTATCACCTGGCCACTAGTCAGCCCAGGCCGGGAGTCCTTGGGAAAGAGGTTCCTCTTTTCCAGGGCATCCCAGGCCTGGGCTTATAGCCCAGAGATATACCTGGTACCCCTGAGTGTTGGGTGCTGGGTTGATTGTGTTAAAAATTAGATTAATTAATATTGTCTATTACATAAATATAAATAATTATAGTGAACCTTTAATGTTTTGAGCTGCTTCCTTTATTCTTATACATAATAGTAAGTAAACAATAAAGGTAATGGGGAAGAGCTGTGTGTTTAACGTGTATTAGAGGGTACAGATAAGGGTTGTGTCCAGCGCTAACCTTGTGAATCTATAGTATTGGAAATAAAGGATGTAGTGCGATATGAAAATACAAGGAGTGGGTTTTATTAAAACAATAATTGTTTATTGGAATTAATGGATTAATAGGTAAATAATATGAAAATGCCTTCAGGGGAAATGTCCAATGTCCAGTATCTACAATGGTAGATCTATGAGAGAACAATCTAAAATGTGTTAAATACACAAATAAGAGTACTCCTTGAAAGTGCCTCTTTCCGTAGATCACCAATGGGTACCTAGGTGACCCTGCAGTCAAGCTGGGTGATGCCCCTGTGATGTAGGGAATAAGTACCTCTGAGTGAGGATAATGGCCCTCATTCAGAGCCGTACGCTCTGAGCAGAGCGCACGCTCTGAATGAGGGCCGGGCTCCATTTTCAAGGAGCGTCCTCCTGGACGCCCGTATAGCTGTGGGTCACCACCCACAGGCTATACGAGCGTGCTTTGTGATGGCCGCGATGGTCGAGACCATCGCGACCATCGAAATTGCGAGCCGGAGCCTGCGGTTGAGGTTTTCAACCGCAAGCTCCGGAGTGATTTTGGCTCTATCAGAGCCAAAATCACTCCCACTGACATCACTAGTGATGTCAGTGGGCCGGCTTCTGACGGGAGGCGTTCCCGTCAGGGAGGCATGCCCCGGCACGCCCACCAAAGGGGGCGTGCTGTCAATCAACATTGACAGCACGCCCCCTTTGATCGGACACAACGAGCGAAGGACTTTCCTTCGCTCGTCGCGTCTGGCGCATGCGCACAACGGAGCTCCCTCCGTCGTGCGCATGCTCAGTGCATAACATCGACCCACTTGCGAGCGGACAGCCGCTCGCGAGTGGGTCTGAATCAGGCCCAATGTCCATAACTTGGTATGCGGGTTGCAGGTTATGTAAGGAAACACTTTTAGGGGGTCCCTTTCCATATGGCAGTGCCTACGTCCTCCTCTTATCACTAATGTGACAACCCGTGGCGGTATATACAGTCTCCAGTAGGTGTATAATAAAGGAGAGTATATGCGGGTTGCAGGTTACATAAGGAGACCCTTTTAGGGGGTCCCTTTACATATAGCACTATAGTGCCTACATCAACCTCTTATCACTATTGTGACAACCCGTTTGTCCGTGATAGTAAATGCAGTCTCCGGTAAGTATGTAATAGGGGAGAGTGCCGTAGTGTGTGAATTAGTGAAGGGTGTAGGTATACCCTTGATGAGGGCGTACCTAACGTATGAGGGTATCGTACATCCCCTTACTAATATATTGACAATATCAAGGAACACAAAAGAAATAAAAAGGAGGGCTCGTTGCTGGGACACTCTTAGGTGGATATTCACATAGAGTTACAAATGTAAAATATAACCTTTAATAAAATTATATATATAAATATATATATATATATTTAAAATTGATAAATACCCCTACATTAAGCAAAATTGTATAGTCAGAAAATTAATTAGATATATATCTCCAACTATTGAGTGGGGCGAAAATATTATGTATCGGGTAAATGAACCCCCACGTCACCCTAATGGTGCTATTATATTTTATCACCACATGTATGTGGATGGATCAATACCCTGATAGCCCTGGTCATGTGTCAGATAGTAAATAATATCATGAATATTATGATCCCTAGATATATAAAATGCAAATATAATTGTTGTACTGAATAGACACACTGCTGTGTTGCCAATCCATCCCATTTCTCCTCCAATATTAATAACCTACAGCACCTGGTATTGCCAGGTGGTCTCCCATCCAGGTACTGGCCAAGCCCATTACTGCATAGCTTCCAAGATCAGACGAGATTGGGCATATCCAGTATGGTATATTTACCCAAGTGGGAGGGTGTGAATGCCCAGGTATACACAATGCCAGAGTGTGTGTAGGACTGACTCAAGTGAGGAGTCCACTTTATTAAATAATACACCATATCAACAAAAGTATTGCATGAGCGTACTTTAATTGTTTCAAAAGCAATTGTCACAAATTTATAGTCATATATTGCATTTCAAACACAGTCACATATTTTTTGGCTGGTTACAAGGTAAATCATTTTGTTATGTTATTAGCACATCAATGTTTATCTCTGACTATCTACGTAGCGAGCAGTTTGTATGCCAATTAATAGATAATGTTTAAACTTAATAGTTTCTACATTTACCAATTATATTTGTCTGGCTCAAACCTATTCTGGCTACAGCACTTGCAGCAAATGTAAAATATGTCCAGATAGAATGTCAGACATCAAACATATGATGAATTGTGTGTTGCAACCCACATAGTGCCAGTTATACCTTGTCTTGCTAGGAATTCTTTGCCGCAAAATGTTGAAATATCAAAATAACAAACATCAGATGAGTTATATACTAAACCCACATGGTGCCATCTGCACCAACCATACAAATATGGGCACAGTGTCACCACATGGCTGCACCTCAGGTCTATCGCTGTGGGTCAGTATTTATCTGTTATATAAAGAAACATTATGCCACATGTATTCTACTGGAAAAGCCTATGTGATATAACTGCATTATTCATTTTGCAACGATTACACAACAAAGGAGATCAGAAGTGTGTGAACTGAGAGGAAGTATTGGTCTCGGTTACACAAAAATGGTATAAATAAAATATTGCACACTTAGGATATGTCTGTAAGATTACTGCATATTTCGTTTTATAGGTAGAATGAACCAGATAAGACAGAGAGAAATGCAAAGATGACAACAGGTGCCAGCATACCAGTTATTCTACAGTATGTGCTGAGCATGCTTCTCTTAAGCATAGGTAGCCAGCCCAGTATGTACCAATAAGGAGTGGGAAATTGTTCCCTAACTATAGACAGTCCAAACAGACTGTTGATGTGGTTTAAAGCTTAATGCAAGTGCAAGTTGTATCTGTCCACTCATTGGAAAATAAAATGTCTGTGCTGACATGGAGGTCAGTTACAGACATACATACGATCCCAGGGCTGGATCTTCTTGGAGGCCGGTCAGTCACTAGTCAGACATCCGAAGTAGGAGGACGCGCGTTTCGCCTGCTAGTGGCTTGTTCACCTATCCATTGCCGCATCTTGTGTGGGTTAGATCTTTTATATTAGATTACTTCCTTATAGCGGTGGGGCCGGTGGGTGTTCCCTCTTGCACCATTGGACAGACTATAGGGTTCTCCCTTCTGTCTTCCCTTCTGGCTGTGTGCTTAATCTCAATCATAGACACTCAGCCTGATCCAATGAATGCACAGAGCGTATGGTGTCCCATATTACCTTATCAATGAGGCTCCCTTTGATTGTCATATTTCTCAGCCAGTGTAAGAGAGGTTAATTGCTCTAGCTTACATATACCTGGTCAGTGAAGGAGAATTTGTAGCAGGAATTAGGGAAAATTTCTAAGGAAAAATGCTGATATAGTCAAGATGCTTTTGTAAAGTGAATAATTAGATAGAAACTTCCAATTCCTAATATCATAAGAGGTTAATTATATATATATATATATATATATATATATATATATACGGAATAATACCGGAGATTCAAAATGCATACAACACAATAGGAGGCTACAGCTCATTAGGTGAATCCTTAAAACATGACATGTCATGTAAATAGGAGGTAATATATTACATTGTGGGTCATAAATGACTTAAGTAGGAGCGTTATATTTAGGATGCTATGACCTAAATAAGTTAAAAACAAAGTGAAAAGCTTTCGTGCTGTTTATACGCAGGGTTAATTTTAAATTCTACATAGTTTTTGAGACTCTGCTCCGAATATTAAAAATATAGTGTGGAGTTATAAAAAATTCAAATGTAATTAGTCTCTTATTAGGAATTCATTGCTCCATATTTAATAAGGGTTCTCCATATAATATATAAGGTCAAGAAATTTAAAAAAGTAATTTTATATAATCTTATTCAGGGGAATTGATTCTTAATGTCCATTATAGGGGGAGAAGGAGAAAAGGGGGGGCGGAAATAAGTGGGATAAAACCAAAAAGGTGTGTGATCACCATATGAAAGATAGTGATGATAAATGTGGTGAGATAATTGTATGTGAGTAAATGTGTTATAAACTTGATGGAAAGGTGTTATAAATATTTGTAAGTTTATAGATTATAAGGACTGACAAAATAATCCTATGTGAAAAAGAAGAAATTTTAATTATAACTGAAAAAAATCTGTGTATATAAATCACCATGAAGTGATAGATATATATATATATATATATATATATATATATATATATATATATACATATATATATATACAGTCAGGTCCATAAATATTGGGACGTTGACAGAATTTTCAGATTTTGACCTCTATTCACCACCACAATGGTTTTGAAATGAAACAAACAAAATGTGCTTTAACTGCAGACTTTCAGATTTAATTTGAGGGTAATTACATCCAAATCGGGTGAACAGTTTAGGAATTACAACAGTGTCTATATGTGCCTCCCACTTTTTAAGGGGCCAAAAGTAATGGGACTATCAACTGAAAAGCTATTTCATGGACAGGTGTGCGCTATTCCCTTGTTAATTCATTATCAATTGAGCAGGTAAAAGGTCTGGAGTTGATTCTAGGTGTGACATTTGCATTTGGAATCAGTTGCTGTCAACTCTCAATATGAGATCCAAAGAGCTGTCACTAGCTGAAGCAAGCCATCATTAGGCTGAAAAATCAAAACAAATCCATCAGAGAGATAGCAAAAACATTAGGTTTGGCCAAATCAACTGTTTGGAACATTCTTAAAAAGAAAGAACGCACCGGAGAGCTCAGCAACACCAAAAGACCCGGAAGACCACGGAAAACAACTATGGTGGATGACAAAAGAATTATTTCCCTGGTGAAGAAAAACCCCTTCACAACAGTTGTCCAAATCAAGAACACTCTCCAGGAGGTAGGTGTATATGTGTCAAAGTCAACAATCAAGAGAAGACTTCACAAGAGTGAATATAGAGGGTTCATCACAAGATGCAAACCATTGGTGAGCCACAAAAACAGGAAGACCAGATTAGAGTTTGCCAAACAACATCTAAAAAAGCCATTACAGTTCTGGAACAACATCCTACTGACAGATGAGACAAAGATCAACTTGTACCAGAGTGATGGGAAGAGAAGAGAAGGAAAGGAACTGCTCATGATCCAAAACATACCACCTCATCAGTGAAGCATGGTGGTGGTAGTGTCATGGCATGGCCATGTATAGCTGCCAATGGAACTGGTTTCCTTGTATTTATTGATGATGTGACTGCTGACAAAAGCAGCAGAATGAATTCTGAAGTGTTTCAGGCAATATTATATGCTCATATTCAGTCAAATGCTTCAGAACTCATTGGACAGCGCTTCACAGTGCAGATGGACAATGACCCGAAGCATACTGCAAAAGCAACCAAAGAGTTTTTTAAGGCTAAAAAGTGGAATGTTATGCAATGGCCAAGTCAATCCCCTGACCTGAATCCGATTGAGCATGCATTTCACTTGATGAAGACAAAACTGAAGGGAAAATGCCCCAAGAACAAGCAGGAACTCAAGACATTTGCAGTAGAGGCCTCGCAGAGCATCACCAGGGATGAAACCCAGTGTCTGGTGATGTCTATGCGTTCCAGACTTCAGGCTGTAATTGCCTGCAAAGGATTTGCAACAAAGTATTAAAAAGTGAAAGTTAGATTTAGGATTGTTTAGTTTGTCCCATTACTTTTGGCCCCTTAAAAAGTGGGAGGCACATATAGAAACCGTTGTAATTCCTACACCGTTCACCTGATTTGGATGTAATTACCCTCAAATTAAATCTGAAAGTCTGCAGTTAAATCACATCTTGTTTGTTTCATTTCAAAGCCATTGTGGTAGTGAATAGAGAACAAAATATGAAAATTCTGTCAATGTCCCAATATTTATGGACATGACTGTATATATATATTTATATATATATATATATATATATATATATATATTTTAGGTATTCTAAATCGTTGGGTCAAATAAGTGACCAAAAGGCCATAGGATGTTCTAAAAGTGATCAAAGTGAAAACCTGATTAGTGTTAGGAATTAATATCATCTGAGTGTAAGCTATTCTAACAACCTACACCACTGGTCGGGGAGCAGGGGTAAATTACCTCAAATGGGGTAAAAATGAAATTCCTGGGGGTAATGGATTGACAGCCGGGCATGCATATTAATCATTGCATGCCCGACTGTCCATCCATTACACCCAGAAATGGAGGTCACTGCCGCCGGGTGCGGCGCCAGTGATCTCCTGCCCGGCGCTGCAGGGAGGCTTTAAGCCGGACTCCCGTTGAGATGTCATTACCAGCGGGCACCCAGCTCCTTCCCTGAAGTGCTGCGTTAGCCGGAGGCTGGAGTTCTCTTCTGAACTCCAGCTTCCAGCTCTCCCCATGTGCACTATGGGAGAGACGTCATGACGTCTCTCTTATAATGCTGAGGAGCAGCCGGGTGAACAGGATGGTGTCGGAAGCAGGAGCGGGGATTAAGGTAAGTATTTTTTTTGTACAAGTGGCACTACTACAGGGGCATTATATGGGGGCATAACAATGGGGGCACTGCTACAGGGGCATAAGTATGGTGCCACTGCTACAGGGGCATTATATAAGGGCACTACTATAGGGGCATTATATGGGGGCACTACTACAGGGGCACTATATGGTGGCATAACAATGGGTGCACTGCTACAGGGGCATAAGTATGGCAGCACTGCTACAGGGGAATTATATATGGGCACTATTATAGGGGAATTATATGGGGGCACTACTACTGGGGCACTATATGGGGGCATAAAAATGGGACACTACTACAGGGGCATTATATGGGGGCACTGCTACCTGGGCACTATATGGGGTCATAACAATGGGGGCACTGCTACAGGGGCATAAGTATGGTGGCACTGCTACAGGGGCATTATATATGGGCACTACTATAGGGGCATTATATGGGCGCATAACAATGCGGGCACTACTACAGGTGCATAACTATGGGGGTACAACTACAGGAGCACAACTATGGGGGCATTACTACAGGGGCATTATATACAGGCACTTCTACAGGGGCATTATATGAAGGCATTACTGCAGGGGCATAACTATGGGGGCACTACTACAGGGGCATTATATGCGGCACTACTATATGATTTCCTTCATTTCAAATCAAGAGGGAAATGGTGTATCTAAATATATTTTGCTGTGAAAAGTAAAAAAGTTCCTTGACCCCTGACCTACACTAATAGCACAGGAACTGATGAATAAGTGTAAGTGTAGGACTGCAACCAAAAGCAAACATGAAAATAAAATAAAATTAAAACCAAAATGAAAACAGAAACCACTCATGAAAATGTAGGGTAATCTATGTGTTGGTGAGACTGATGCCACAAAGTGTATACACTTAATAGTTTATGAAAAGAGCGCAATGTGTTAGATATTACAGTGTAACCTAAAACGGGTAATATATAAATAAATTGTCCATTGTTAATGTTAGTGGAAAAACATCCCAAAATATGTTATGATCAGTTATTCTAAAGAAAAAATGGAAATTATGAAATCAAAATAGAGTATCAAAACTAGGTTATGAAAATTTATAAGAATACACTCTAATTAATATATTCATTCATGCCATCTGGAGTGAGGGCACCCAATTTGAATGTCCATTCACATTTGATAAGATCCTGTGTTAGATCTCCTCCCCGAATGCCAAGCTTAATCTTCTCTAGTCCAAAGATCTGTAAATCTCGATGGTTGCCTTCATGGTGGGTATGGAAATGATGTGCCACCGAAGTGAGTTGCTTAAACTTGGTTAAATCAGAGGTGGCATTCCTAATGGACCTCGTGTGTACCAAAACTCGTTGTTTGAAGATTCTAGTGGTCATGCCTACATACCTCCTTTCACAACTACACGTTATGCAATATATGACACCGGCAGAATTACAGTTAATAAAATCTTTTAACTGAATTTTTTTGCCATATTTAGCCACTATGTGGTCACGTTTAACCATATACTGGCAGGCCTTACAGGACCCACATGAAATAGATCCTTTGTCCACTCCCTCTTTTTTTGGGCACTTAATAAAATGACTTTTAACTAAAGTGTCCTTCAGGTTCTTGGATCTACACCATCCCATCGCAACCTTATCTCCTAGAGACTGAGATAGGTCTTTATAGAAATGGAGAATTGATGATTGTCTTTGAATTATTTCTTGTATGTTTTTCCACTCCTTGCAGAAGTTTCCAATGAATCTTAGTTCTTTTGACTCTGTTTTGTTTTTATTTGACCTATGCGTTCCTTCCACAAAAATCAGAGATTCCCTTTGTATATGGGAGATGCTTTTTTTTAGCCTTTTTGATACTTCTCTAACTGTATCCATGCTCAACCATTCTCTCAGTCAGATCTGCACATTTTTGTTTGTACACATGTTCTTCCAAGCAGTTACATTTAAAACGTAGAAATTCCCCTTTGGGTAAATTATCTACTGTAGGTGGGAAGTGTTCACTCATCTGGTGCAAAATACTGTTGGTAGCTGTTTCTGTATGTATTATCCCTTTATCTGTTTTGTAAATTTTCAAATCTAAGCATGGTACCCAATTCTGACTGTAGTGGTGAGTTAATTTCAAATTGATGGAGTTTTTATTCAGATCATTAATGAAGCATAACAAAGATGTTTCATCTCCCTCCCATTTCATCAATATATCATCGATATATAGCCACCATCCTACTACATGCTGTGTATATTGGTCCATGGTTTCTCCAAATACAGTTTTCCGCTCTATCTGCCAATGAAGAGGTTGGCATAAGTGGGGGCACATGCTGCCCCTATTGCCATTCCCATTGTTTGCAGATAGATGCGGTCCCCAAAGGTGAAATAATTTTTGGTTAGAATGAATTCCAATAGAACCAGCAGACATTGATGAAAAGAACTTGGTTCTTCCATTTGTAGGAAATAATTAACTGCTTGAACTCCTAGGTTAAAGTCTATGCATGTATACAATGCCTTAACATCCAGTTTTACAAGATAATGATGATTCTCAAGTTTCACATTCTGAAGTTTTTGTAATATGTCCGATGTGTCCTGTATGTATGACGACAGGCCCAGGACATGTTGTCATTAATGGAGGTCCACAAATCTGCTTGCTTTATCAGATAATCCCCTCAGTTCTGTGACTATTGGTCTCCCCGGTGGTTCCTGGATGTTCTTATGGACTTATGAATTTTAAATAAATATATATATATATATATATATATATATATTAAAGGTTATATTTTACATTTGTATCTCTATGTGAATATCCACCTAAGAGTGCCCCAGCAGTGAGCCCTCCTTTTTCTTTCTTTTGTGTTCCATGTTATATTATGGGCTGTGAGAGCACCACAAGCGATGTTGGATGAGGTACTATGGTTTGATGTAATATTGTTGGAATCTAATTATTAAGTATCTATTTTTGTTCTGTGCAGCATCTTCTCCCTTTTTGATTTCATTGACAATATCAAGTAGGTGCATGCAGGTGACAGTGTAAGACAGGGGCAGCATCCCACACTCCTATCCTTACTGTAGATGGTATTCTGTCTCATTGGTGCAGCATCTCCGATCACCTTCCGCTAGTACACCCGGCTTCTGTTCACGTCTCCTTTTGCGGGGTGCCTGTTGCTGAGATAGATGGTAACCTCCACAATGCGTGTGTGTGTCAGCGCTCTGTAACTTCAGTCCAGGAGTTTGTGGATGTGCTAGATGGCTGCAATGAATAGAGTATAAGCACAACGCATTTCAGCCTGTTGGCCTTTTTCAAGTTTACACCTGATGTATTGGGTTGGATATTTGTATGTTGATCCACCAATCAGGTCATCAATGGGCATGTTCATCTGCTCCTCCTCCTTACGATGTCATGGGGAACATAGTACTGTTGATACACATAGCTGTATCTATTATCATTATGTAGTGTAATGAGCAACTTCAGATGACTCTTGCATATCTGTGATGTGGACCACATGATCTGGTCTTCAAAGTATATAGTGGCATTTGGGGAGGGAAAAGGGGGAGGGGGAAAGAGGAAGGAGAGGGGGGGTTAAAGGGGGTAGAGAAGGGGAGTGGGAAACTTGTACAAAGTAAAAGGAGGGGAGATGGAAAGGGATAAAGATAAGAGTGGGGAGGGATATGAGGATTCTCAATGTTAGGGGGGATGTGTATTATATATATATATATATATATATATATCTACTCATTATCTTATGTCACAAATAGCCACAGAATTTGTATAGTAAGTTTTTTTATATCCATCTGTATACCATGTGTAGTGTATGGGGATCTCCCAAATCAACTTAGTCATTCTGTGTTTTGAGCTTTCTGATCAATATGGTAGTGTGTGGTCACATTTACAATGATTGGTACTAATGCATGATATATCGGCATAAGTCTAATGGTAGTTGTTATGATCTTGTTAGTGTGCTTTTATTGAAATCTACATTTAGGCCTTTTGGTGTCATTGGTTTCAATGTAAAAGTCCACTTCTTCTCCTGTTTGTCCAGATGAGCCATCTGGTTCCCACCTCTCCAATTTCTGCTACATTGTTCTATGGCTATAAAATAGAGATCTGATGGGTTGGAATTATGTATCTCCTTGAAGTGTCTAGAGACACTATGGTTGTCATATCCAATTTTGATATTCATATATTCTGATCTTAAGAGGTCTTATGGTTCTGCCTATATACTCGAGTCCACATCCACACCTTAACATGTAGATGACACCTTTGGTCTCACATGTCATATGTTGTTTAATTCTAAATTACTTCTTCAGACCTCCATCAAAATTCTACCCCAGTCACCTCAAGAGCAATCATATCAAACCTTTTGAATCAATGGTAATGAAGGACATTGAACTATTGGATGAACATAACACTAATTGCAAGCATAATCTAACCAACAAGGAGATCAAAGCCCTAAAGGAACTAGAAAACAATGATCACATAATTATCAAACCAGCAAATAAAGGGGGGATATAGTGGTATTGGATAAGATCAAATACATGGAAGAGTCAACCAGAATATTGAGTGACACACATACCTACCTCGTACTTAAACATGACCTCATGGTGCAATATAAAACTGAATTAGAAACATTACTCAAACATGGTCAGGACACAGGCATACTCACAAAACAAAAGTTCACATTTCTGTACAATGAACACCCAATAATACCAGTCTTCTATCATTTGCCAAAGGTCCATAAAAACAACACTAACCCACCAGGATGTCCAATAGTCTCAAGAATTAAATCACTCACAGTAAATCTTTCCCAATATGCAGATACATTTCTACAGGAACAAGTTAAATCACTTCCTTCATACATCAGGGACGGAACAGATATTCTCACCACCCTCCAAATAATAGTATGGCAATCAGATGATTGGCTGGTCACAAGCGATGTGACATAATTGTACAGTATTATAGATCATACACAAGGAATAGAAGGCATGCAACATTACCTACAAACTAAGACAGATATGGACCCTATGCAAATTTATATAATTCAGGACATCATTCATTTCATATTACTCTATAACTATGTATTATTCAACAATACCTTTTATCTGCAGACAACCGGGACCACAATGGGATCGAGGGTTGCGCCAAGCTATGCCAACCTCTTCATGGGCAAATGGGAGGAAGCCAGGATTTGGAGTGGGCATGGCTTTGTCACAAACCTCATCCTAGGGGGGAGATATATTAATGACATCATTATAATCTGGAAAGGCACATATTCATTATTACAGGAATTCATAGCACATATGGAGAACAATAACCAAAACCATAAATTCACCACCAATAGCAGCCAGGATAAAACAAGAGATATGGTAAGAACTTACCTTTATATGGGAAAGATTTCTGGACTGCACATCCTGAATATATATATAATGGGAGGTGCTACCTGATGAGACAAATTGCAGGCACAAAAACAGACAAATCTCAGGTGCACAACTCCAAATTATTAATAATACCTCTGTAGGGTAGGTCCCTAACATACTACGATTCAAATCCAGAGCGCAGGACACCCCCAAACTAGCCCAGCTAAGCCACCCCAGGGCACCGCCATAGTAAGAAAAGTGCAGTGTGAAAGAGATAGTTAGGAGCAGCTACTGCTGCATATAAAGAATGAAAATAAAAAGTGAGGTACATACATAATAAACAAACAGTGAAGGGTTAAAATATGTTATAAAAGAAAAATGTGTTATAATGCGGTGCCCTGAAACAGATCAACAAAGGCAATCCAGGGGGACCCACACCCCAAAAATGAACCAGTTTCACTACAGTATATAAAACTTGTAGGACTTACCTAGAATTGTGCCTATTACTAGTGTGCATATTCATTACAAGACTCCATGCTTTTAAACCAATAAGGTAGGGGTGCTAATCCAGACTGAGGGCGTCTCCTTTCCCTCAGGTGTGCAATAAAGCACATTAAATAGAGTATATGGGAAAGATTTCTGGACTGCACACCCTAAATATATATATATATATATATATATATAATGGGAGGTGCTACCTGATGAGACAAATTGTAGGCACAAAAACAGACAAATCTCAGGTGCACAACTACAAATTATTAATAATATATAAATGCAATACAATTTTGCAATCAATAGAGGTTTTTAGCATAATCTTGGCCAGGGTTATGGGCCTACCCACCATATCCAGGTAACCTCTGTAGGGTAGGTCCCTAACATGCTACGATTCAAATCCAGAGTGCAGGACACCCCCAAACTAGCCCAGCTAAGCCACCCCAGGGCACCACCATAGTAAGAAAAGTGCAGTGTGAAAGAGATAGTTAGGAGCAGCTACTGCTGCATATAAAGAATGAAAATAAAAAGTGAGGTAAATATATAATAAACAAACAGTGAAGGGTTAAAATATGTTATAAAAGAAAAATGTGTTATAATGCGGTGCCCTGAAACAGATCAACAAAGGCAATCCAGGGGGACCCACGCCCCAAAAATGAGCCAAAGTTGCACTACAGTATATAAAAGAACTTACCTTTGTTATCTCTGTTTATACGAAATCCATAGGGTCCACAGGGTTGACCTCAGGGTATAGCTGGATCTGGATCCATGGGCACCATGCAGTTAAAGCTTTTGCTGCTCCCAGGATGCACTTGGGTCCATCAACCTCTATACCCCACCACCAAGCCACATGCACCTCAGCTGGTAAGCAGCCAAGGCCAGAAGAGGAAATGAAATAGAGAGAAGGAAGACTGGAACACACAAGAAACCATACTCACAGGAATGGGAGATGGAAAACTGGTGACCAGGAACATAGACCCTAAGAAGCCAGATGCGTCAGGGTGTGTACTCTGTGGACCCTATGGACTTTGTAGAAACAGAGATAACAAAGGTAAGATCTTACCATATCTCTTGTTTTCTACTTCAGGGTCCATAAGGGGTCCACAGTTTAGACCTTGGGGATGTCCCAAAGCAGTTCAACTAAGGGTGGGGATGCTACTGTGCAGAAAGAAGAATCCTGTGCCTGAAGGATGCATCCTGAGAGGCAAAGGTGTCAAACGCATAAAACCTCAAAAATGTATGAATGGAAGACCAAGTGGCTGCCTTGCACAGCTGGACAGCAGAGGCACCATGTCTAGCAGCCCAAGAAGTACCCACAGACCGAGTGGAATGAGCCTTAACAGAGGCTGGAACAGGTAAACCTTCCTATATATAAGCCTCACAAATAACAGAACAAAGCCAAAGGGCTAAATTTTGTTTGTTGGCAGGCCAACCCCTCTTGTGAAAACCAAAGAGGACAAACAAGGAATCAGACTCCCTAACAGAAGCAATCCAGTCCACATAAATTCTGAGAGCACGGACTACATCCAATGAAGCCTCACCAGCTGAAAGATCAGGTGACTGAAAAGCTGGCACCACAAGTTCCTGATTAATGTGGAACTTAGAAACCACTTTAGGCAAAAACTCAGGACGAGTAAGAAGCATGTCTGTGTCCTGGTGAAAAATCAGAAAGGGGGGACTACAGTAAAGCACCCCTAATTCTGACACCCTCCTGGCTGAAGCAATTGCCAGGAAAAAAACAGTCTTAAGTGTTAACCACTTGAGGTCAACCAACTCAAGGGGCTCAAAAGGAGGACCCTGCAGAACCTGAAGAACCACAGCCAAATCCCATGGAGCCACCGGAGTCACAAAGGGAGGCTGGATTCTAATAACTCCCTGGAAAAAGGTGTGAATGTCAGGCAGTGTAGCGATCCTACATTGAAACCACACTGACAGAGCCAACACATGAACCTTTGTAGAAGCAAGACATAAGCCCACGTCCAAACCTGACTGGAGAAATGCCAAAATCCTAGAAACCCAGAACACTTGAGGATCAAGGTTTCTGGACTCACACCACTGAAAGTAAGTGTACCACACTCTGTGGTAAATACGTTCGGAAGCAGGATTATACGCCCTCAGCATGGTACTGATGACAGAGCATGATAATCCCCGGAACCTTAAGACGGCTGTCTCAAGAACCATGCCATCAAAGACAGCCGACCCAGATCCGGCAAAAGGCAGGGCCCCTGAGACAGCAGGTCTCAACGCAGAGGCAGAAGGTACAGAACGTTTATGGACAGGCTACTGAGATCGGAGTACCAAGGACATCTGGGCCAAGCTGGAGGCACCAGCAGAAATGTGCCTCCATCCTGTTTGATTTTTCGTAGTACCCAAGGCAGCAGGAGATCAGAGGAAATAGGTATGCTAGGCAAAATGTCCATTTTACCGACAGCGCATCCATCCACCAGACTTGCGCCTGCATCTCTGTCCTTGAGCCGTACACGGGCAACTAGTAATTGTGACGGGAGGCCATCAGGTCCAACTCCGGCAGTCCCCATTTGTCCATGAGAAGTTGAAATACCTCCGGGTGAAGCGACCATTCCCCAGGATGCACGTCGTGATGGCTGAGGAAGTCCACCTCCCAACTGAGGACTCCCAGGATGAAGACTGCAGAGATTGCAGGAAGGTGGCACTCCATCCAAGCCAGGATGCGAGACACCTCTGACATCGCCGCTCGACTGCGAGTTTCTCCCTGGTGATTGATGTATGCCACCGTGGTGGTGGTGTCGGATTTCACCTGTACTGCCATTCCATGAAGAACGGTGCCTGATGACAGCAGAGCCCTATACACAGCCCACAGCTCCAAAACGTTTATGGGAAGAACTGCTTCCTCCACAGACCAACGGCCCTGAAGAGACAATTAGCCGGTCACTGCCTCCCAACCCCGGAGACTGGCATCTGTTGTGAGCAGAACCCAGTCCGGGATCCAAAAGGGGCAACCCTTGATGAGATGAGCTGTCTGAAGCCATCAAGCTAGAGACAGGTGCACTTCCGGAGACAACACCAGCCTCTGAGATCGGATCCAGCGAGGTAACCCATTCCAATCGGATAGAATCTGCCCCTGTCAAATGCCAACACCATGGACCCTAGAACTCTCATTGCCGAGTGGACCAACACCCTGCAACTGCTCAAGCAACTGTGTATACTCAGCTGCAGAGAGGAAACCTTTTCCGGAGTCAGGAAAATCCTTTGTTGACGAGGGTCCAGAAGGGCTCCCAAATGGACCATCCGTTGTGATGGGATCAGAGAGGACTTCTTCCAATTTATCAACCACCAGTGTGCTTGTGGACAAGCAATGGTCAGGTGGAGATGTTGAAGCAGCACCTCCAGGGAGCTCGCCAGCAGAAGAAGATCATCCAGAAACTGCAGCAGCCGTATACCCTGGCTCCAAAGGTGAGCAGCCATAATCGCCATCACCTTGGTGAACACCCTTGTTGCCGTGGAAAGGCCAAAAGGCAGTGCCTGAAACTGGTTGTGATGTTACAAAACAGCAAACCTCAGGTACCGCAGGTGGGAAGGTGCTATGGGCACGTGGAGGTAGGCATCCTGGATATTCAGGAGACCATGTAATCCCCGGGTTCCATCGCCAGAATGATGGAATGTAATGTTTCCATCCTGAATCTGGGAACTCTGAGGTATTTGTTCAGAGACTTTAAATTGAGGATAGGGTGAGGAGAACCATTAGGTTTCTGCACCAGAAACAGAGTAGAGTAGTACCCCATCCCACGTTGAGACTGTGGAACAGGAACAACAACCCCTGCCTGAAGCAATGACTCTATAGCTATCTGAATCAGTGAAGCTTTGGTCTTGTCCAGAGAAGGACTCATGCAGAATAAACTGGTGGGGCGGCCTGAGCCGAAAAGACAGGGAGTAACCCTGGGAGACTACTTCTCGAACCCTGGCATCCGTGGTGGTATTGTGCCAGCACTGGGTGAATTGAAGAAGTCGGCCTCCCACTTTGAGGTCCCCCAGAGGGAGGCCCATCTCATCAGGCAGAAGGTTTATCCTCCTGCTTGGAAGAAGGGCGCCTAGCACTCCATGCTTGCTTCTTGGACTTAGAGGTGGATTTGGACGCCGATTGCCTCGGGAAGGACTGGCCCTTGGCCTTACCCTGAACCCAAAACTACCGAAAAGCAGAGCTCCTCACATTAGGCGGCGCTGAAGCTGAAGGGAGGAAGGCTGACTTTGATATAGCCAGAGTATCCACTATCTTGTCCAAGTCTGGACAAATAGCAACTCTCCATTAAAAGGCAAGGCCTACAGGCTCTTTTTAGAGTCTGCATCTGCTCTCCAGGACCTCAGCCACAAGGACTGATGAGCAGACACAGCTGCAGCCGAAACCCTAGAGGTCAGCAGACTGGCATCCAATGAGGCTTCCCCAATATAGGAAGCAGCATCCCTCATCTGTCCTTTTAACGCTCTCTGGATATCGGGAGCATCCTCAGGAAAAGTATCCTCCAAGGTGTTGGCATAGCTCTCAATGGCTTTAGCCACCCAGGAGATGGTCATGGACGGATGAGCCACTGCCCCTGAGAGAGAGTACATGGACTTCAAAAAGGTCTCCACCTTCCTGTCTATGGGATCCTTGAGAGAGGAGATAGATGGTAATGGCAGCGTAGCGCTTTTAATCAAGCGGGTGACATGGGAATCCACCGCCGGGGATTTCCCATTTCCTGCAATGAGCCTCAGGAAAGGGATAATTAGACGCCAACCATTTATATGGCTGGAATCTCTTACTGGGCAACTGCCAGGCCATTGCCATATGATCCGATAATTGGTCAGACAGGGGAAAAACATTCGAAGTTACCTTCGATTTTTTAAAATTAGGATACCTAGGAGCCGCCGCATCATCCTCTATATGAAGGATAGCCCGCACCGCCCTAACCAATGCTGGTACATTAACGGAGGACTTAGGACTTCATTCAGAGTCGGTCAAAGCGGCCACACGGTCGTACACCACCGATGTTCGCTATACTGCACATGCGTAAAGTTCGCAATGCGCGTGCGCAAACTAGACGCTACGATCAGAAATTTCTCTCTCCTTGAACACTGCCAGGTCGGTAGTTTGAGTGACAGATTGAGGCGTTTGTGGGTGGTAACAGGGGAAGTGCTTGAAAACGGGGGAGTGGAGTTCCAAACACAGGCGTGCCTCATTATGCGAACTGCGTTTTCTGGGAGTGCATATATTACAAAGTAGTGTCATGGCACACGTGATATGGGAGGTTTTACACTGAAATGATCGTAGAGCTTAAGAGAGGGTCAGGTCAACCTTTAGCTCTACAACCAGTTCCGATGGCTGTCGATGCTCGCGATTAATCCTTATGTAGCTGGAGATGACGTGCTATGCGTATGACATGTGGGCGTATTTTTAGCGGCCCGACTGCATCCACCCCTTGGTCGACCAGCTAACGATCCGACTTTAGGGACGCAACTTGCGAGGAAATCTTTTGCATATCCGGCCCCTTTTCTGTATGACCATGTGGCCGCTTTGACCGACTCTGAATGAGGTACTTAGTCTCTTCGTCCTGGGCCGTGACATCCGAGTCAGAGTCCTCATGAACTTCTCCGTCATCTGAAGACTCATCCGTGTCTGACAACTTTGCAGCCAATGAACCCATAATGTGGCATTTGGACACCTTCGGGGACATGTCACTTTGCAACATTGACTGAAAAGCCAAATATGAGGCCGCCAGACTCTGTACAGAGCTGGAGAGTACATCCACCCACGGTGGAGGAGCCGCCTGAGGAAAACCCAGAAAAGGCACCACAGACTGCTGCATCACAGGGGAAGACTGGACATACACAGGCAGCCCCGTATAAGGACCCACATTCTGAGATCCGGTGGGAGACTGCAATAACTGTGGAATACCCGGGGAATGGGGGATGGTAGGCTGGGGCAACGCCCTAGATGGGACCATAGTCGGGACTGCTAAACAGTCCGCGATTGACGCCAGCACCTGCAAAAACATTTCCCTAGGAGAATCCTGTGACATAGGGGTTTTAGAGGGTCCAGGTACCAGCTGGCACCGCCCACACAGACCATCCTGAGATAGATCCTCCCTATCAACTCCCGCAGAACAGCGTCTGCAGGAAAACAACACAGGAGCCACGGAGTGCTCAGTCTCCTCATCAGACATGATACAGTAAATACTCAATGAATATGTATCACCAGAAGAAGTATGGCGTGTAACACCTGCACACTCACAAGTATGCAACACAACAGCCAACAATATGGTACTGCGTAGCACACAACTGTATGTGACCGACCTCACAAATACTTGATCTATATAGGTGAGGTCCAAGAAATTGCCCTTCCCCCACACACCTTCCGGGCCGTAGGAGAAGGAAAGGGATTGGTATAAGCTGACAGCTGAAAAATTAGCACATATGGGCAGCACTAGCAAAAGTCACATACCATGCAGAAAATTTATACTCACTGCACCTTTCGCTACAATCATCTGCCCAGATTCAGTATCTGGGAGGGCTATAGCTCTGTGTACACTGTCCTTTAGCAGGGGAGAGGTACACAGGGGGACCGGTCCACGCACCGCCTGAGAGATCTGTGTTGCTTGCCAGTTAGAAGATGGCCGCCAGAGAGCTCAAAGGAGGAGTGGCCGCAAGATAAGAGCAGCTCAGCGACGCCAGTACACTTGAGGAAAGGCGTGCTGAGCTGATGGGAGGAGCCGCTAGACAGGTAAGGCTGCCTCCCTTGGCTAGCAATTAACCCCAGGGTTGCCAGTTCCCGCTGCCAGCCTGTCACCCTGGTGGTCTATCAGTCACGCGGGGTACGCCTCTACTGAGGGGGAGCCTGCCGATGCTGCTAGCACCTCCGGTCTGTCCCCAGAGACCGGAGGCAGCCGACTGCATAATACCCGCATGTCACTGCATGCAGCGACCCGCGGCTTAACTGTTCCCCGGCGCTTCCGGAACCAGTCGTAGGAAGTCCCCAGAGCCTGGCTAGTACAGACTCTGGGTTCCGTACTGGCATTGTGGCACCAGCGGGGTGTAGGAGCGGCAGCATAGACTTCCTAATGGACTGTCTGATGCTGCCACTCTGAAAAGAGAAAAAAATAAAAAAACTTTTCTTTTTAAAAATAAAGCTATGGGGCTGCTCCTGCAGCCCTCCTGCGCAAGGGTGACCCGACTCCGGCCGGGCACCAACTAAAACTGAGGTGCCTGTAGCTCAGGGCTGGGTATAGAGGAGGGAGCAGCAAAAGCTTTAACTGCGTGGTGCCCGTGGATCCAGATCCAGCTATACCCCAAGGTCAACCCTGTGGACCCCCTATGGACCCTGAAGTAGAATGTAGAATTTCTAGATTTAGAAATTTTCATAAGCGATAACAAAATACACACCAAAACATACAGAAAGAACATAGATGTTGATAGATATATACTATCATCCAGTAGACATCATAAAACATGGCTCAACAACATCCCAAAGGGCCAATTCAGACGTATCTGAAGGAATTGCTCGAGGATAGAGGACTACACTATACAAGGAGAGGAACTGAGCCAACAATTCATAGAAAAGGAGTATGATTGCCAATCTAAATAGACAAACATTATTAGAGAAAAAAGTCAACAATGACAAAGGGGACAAGGAACATCTATATTTCATTACACAATATAATAAGTCAGCAAACAAAATTAAACAGATACTACAAAGACACTGGGATATTCTTTTGCAAGATAATGACCTCAATAAAATCCTGAAGACCAGACTAGATATTGTTTTCAGGAAAGCTCCAGATATTAATAAGAAACTAGTGAGAAATCACATAAAACCGACGTCTCTCAAATAGACAATACTACCATTTGCCACACATCCCAGTGGATTTCATTATTGTAACAAGTGTGTAGGATGCAAAAACATACTAAATATGAGCACAAAGAAACAAATGGAATTTCACTCCAATACGGTGAAGAAGAAACTTAGAATTAAACAACATATGACATGTGAGACCAAAGGTGTCATCTACATGTTAAGGTGTGGATGTGTGAAGTATATTGGCAGAACCATAAGACCTCTTAAGATTAGAATATATGAACACATATGAAATATCAAAATTGGATATGACAACCATAGTGTCTCTAGACACTTCAAGGAGATACATAATTCCAACCCATCAGATCTCTATTTTATAGCCATAGAACAATGCAGCAGAAATTGGAGAGGTGGGAACCAGATGGCTCATCTAGACAAAACAGGAGATGAAGTGGACTTTTACACTGAAACCAATGACACCAAAAGGCCTAAATGTAGATTTCAATAAAAGCACACTAACAAGATCATAACAACTACCATTAGACTTATGCCGATATATCATTCATTAGTACCAATAATAGTAGATGTGACCACACACTACCATATTGATCAGAAAGTTCAACACATAGAACGACTTAGTTGATTTGGGAGATCCCCATACACTACACAGGGGATACAGATGGAAATTTTACTATACAAATTCTGTGGCTAATCGTGACATAAGATAATGAGTAGATATATATTAGGGTGTGCACTGACAAAATACACATTCCCCTAACATTGAGATTCCTCATATCCCTCCCCACTCTTATCTTTATCCCTTTCCCTCTCCCCTCCTTTTCCTTTGTCCAAGTTTCCCCCTCCCCCTCTTTTCCCACCTTCAACCCCCCTCTTTTTCCTTCCCCTTTCCCCCTTTCCCTCCCCTAATGCCACTTTATGTTGTTGCCCCCCCCTTTTTTCCCTCCCTTTGAACCTCTCTGGTTCCTATCATATACACTATACAATATATATATATTACTTTATTATATACAACAACATTCATTCCTTTAATTATTAAATATATAACTATGTCCACATATGTACTTTGAAGACCAGATCATGTGGTCCACATCACCAATATACAGTACAGGTGTTATCTGAAGTTGCACATTATGCTACATAATGATAATAGATACAGCTATGTGTATCAACAGCACTATGTTCCCCATGACATCGTAAGGAGGAGGAGAAGAGGAACACGCCCATTGATGACCTGATTGGTGGATCAGCAGACAAATATCCAATCAATACATCAGGTGTAAACTTGAAAAAGGCCGACAGGGTGAAACGCGTTGTGCTTAAACGCTATTCATTGCAGCCATCTAGCACATTCACAAACTCCTGGTCTGAAGTTACAGAGCGCCGATGCACACACACATTGTGGAGGTTACCATCTATCCCGGCAACAGGCACCCCGCAAAAGGAGATGTGACCTGAAGCCATGAGTACCAGGGGGAGGCAATCGGAGATGCCGCACCAGTGAATCTGAATACCATCTACGGTAAGGACAGGAGTGAGGGACGCCACCCGTGTCTTACACTGTCACCTGCATGCACCTATTTGATATTGTCAATACCTATTAGTAAGGGGATGTACGATATCCTCATACATTAGGTATGCCCTCATCAAGGGTATACCCACACCCTTCACTAATTAATCCAGGACGGCACTCTCCCTATTACATACTTACTGGAGACTGCATTTACTATCACGGACAAACGGGTTGTCACAATAGTGATAAGAGGGAGACGTAGTCACTAAAGTGCTATACGAAAAGGGTCTTCTTATGTAACCTGCAACCTGCTGGAGATTGTATATACCACCATGAGTTGTCACATTAGTGATAAGAGGTGGACGTAGGCACTAAGGACCTCATTCAGAGTCGGTTGTTAGGTCCGCGATCTCATAAGGGAAAAGTCGGCGGATATGCAAATGAAGCGATCGCAAGTTGCGTCACTAAGATGGGCTCGCTAGCTGAATGAGCGAGGGTAAGAAGCGGCCATAAGATTAAAAACATGCCCCCTTCGCGATCGCAACACACATCATCTCCAGGGATATAAGGATTAATCGAGACCATCGGGAACCATCGAGCTGCTCACAGAGCTTAAGGTTGACCATACCCTCACTAAAGCATTACGATCTAGCCAGTGTAATAACACCCATGTCACATGTGCCATGACACTACTTTTATAATTATGCACTCCCATTATACTCCGTTCGCATAGTCAGGCACGCCTGCGTTCGGATCTCCACTCCCCCGTTCACAAGCACCTTCCCCTGTTACCTCCCTCAAATGGCTCATTTTGTCACTCAAACTAACGTCCTGGCTGTGTTCAAGGAGATAGAAATTTCCAAATACAACAGCTAGTTTGCGCACGCGCATTGCAAATCTTAAGCATGCGCAGTTTAGCAAACATCGCTGGGTAGTGGCCGCTTACGACTGACTCTGAATGAGGGAGTAAGTGCCATATGGAAAGGGACCCCCTAAAAGTGTTTCCTTACATAACCTGCAATCCACATACCAAGCAAAGGACATTATCCTCACTCAGAGGTATTCCCTACATTGCAGGGGCATCACCCAGCTTGACTGGAGGGTCTCCTAGGCACCCATTGGTGACCTACGGAAAGAGGCACTTTCAAGGAGTTCTCTTATTTGTGTATTTAACACATTTTACATTGTTCTCTCATAGATCTACCATTGTAGATACAGGACATTTCCCATGAGAGCATTTCCATATTATTTACCTATTAATCCATCAATTCCAATAAACAATTATTGTTTAATATAACCCACTCCTTGTATTTTCATATCGCACTACATCCCTTATTTCCAATACTATAGATTCACAAGGTTAGCACTGGACACACAACCCTTCTCTGTACTACTTATTCTCTGAGTTTGGACAACTCTGTGCCCAGCAGCTCCCGATATTACGGTTGGGGCCCCCTCTGCACTGGTGGATACATATTATATGATTACGAGTGTATTAGAGGGTGTGACCTATAATAGTATGTCACTAACTGGTTAAAAAAATGATTAAAATAATGTGTATATGTGGTATATTTCAAGTGTGTAAAAAGATTTAAGTGAGAGATTGGGTAGTGAGTGAACTGGCAGTCATGAAAAATGCAATATGATTTTTTTATAATAAATACTCATAAAATCTACTTCTAAAAGTATAAAAAATGATCAAAGTTATAAAACAACTTGTTATTTGATTCCTAGGAAATGTACCATAGGTATATAATGTTATAGCTCTTTTTGCGGAGTGGTGAGATTCCTGCTGCTGTAGTGCCATGCCTTAGGAGACGATCCCTACCTTACCCTAATTGATGCCTTCTCGCCTCCATTGGTAGTATAGCTGGTACTTCTGCCGCTGCTTTGGTTCTCTCCCCGGCACTTGTATCTTAAAAGACAATGATGCTGTGCAGTGTGATGGATGTGTGATCTTCGGTGTGATGGATGTGGTGGAAGACATACGTGGTGCGTGCTGCTCGGGCGGTCTGTTTAGAACTTCACACTGTGATTTTCCAGACCTGCCAGTGGCTTGGTGCTTGTAAATAGATGCAGGCTCCAACAAGTTTCATCCCTGTATGGGTTCCCAGAGTGAGTGCACAGCCAGTCCTTTATTAAGTAAAAGATCCTCTGTGTTTGGTTCCTTTAAAAACATATGTGTACATAAATTAAAAGCCTGTGTAGTGGTAAGGTACATTGCTGCTTTTACATAGGTAAACATTTTTGAAAGTACTTAAAGTGCAGAATATTAAAAAATATTAATAATAAAGATTATAAAAATATATATTAAAAACATAAAAATATATATTAAAAAAATATGCCGCCATATGTTAGAAGTGAGCGATGTGTTGTGTATACAGTGTGCAGAAATAAATCAGCTGTAATTTAGTAGCTTTAATAATGACTTTCAGCATATGGAAGGGATGCAATGAAATCACACTTGTACATGGATGTGATTTTTGGATTGAAGGAAAAAAAGTAGCAATAAATAATCTGAAAACATTAAAAGGTGTCATAAAATCAGTTTTTTTTTCAAGATGGAGCAGATTTCGAAGTCCACATTCAAACCTCCTGGATGGAGGATTTCTAATTTATAAATCCATTCTGTTTCTTTTCATAATATTTGTTTTATTTAGTCTCATCCTCTCCACTTTGGTTCTACTTTTTCTATGGGTATTAAATTGAGCCCTGTGAGATTTCTTTTGTGATGTAAAAGAATTTATCTGAAACACGTGCGTTCTTAATCCCTTTCTTATATTGTTAATATGTTCCCCAACACGTGTTCTTAGTTCTTTTTTCTACGTCCCACGTATTGAAGGCTACAAATACTGTACATTGCAGCAAATATTGGGCAGCACAGATGGTGTAATAGTTAGCATTACTGCCTCACAGCACTGCGGTTGTGGAGTTTGTATATTCTCCCTGTGCTTGCGTGGGTTTCCTCTGGGTGCTCCAGTTTCCTCCCACACTCCAAAAATATAATGGTAGGTTAATAGGCTCCAAACAAAAATTAACCCTAGTGTGTATGCATGTGAGCATGTGAAAGGGAATATAGATTGTAAGCTCCACTGGGACAGGGACTGATTTGAATGGACAAATATTCTCTGTAAAGTACTGCAGAATATGTGTGCGCTATATCAGTAACTGGTCATAAATAAATAAATAAATAGATCACCCTTTAAGTATTGCAAGTCAGAAACTTTTTCACTGCATATTCTCTAGTGGTTGCTTCTGATTGGATTTTTTTCATTGCCTTGGTAGTTACTGTATCCACGTCTTGGTATCCCTTACAGTTATTGCAATAATAGAATCCTTTGTTGCATGTATTTTTAAAACTCAGGGTTATGGTTGCTGGAAGCCAATAAATAATTGATACAAACCATGTCTTTGATGTACAAATGAGTAGCACATTGTCTATATATCGAATCCAAATATGTACATTTGTAGGGATTATTTTTCCAGATATGATCATCCTCCCATTTTTACAAGTTCGTGTAACTCAGAGCAAAATGACTACCCATCTCGATCCCGGTAAGCTGCTTGTAGAATCGGCCATCATACCAGAAAAATTGTGTTCCAGTATAATTTCAATACTGCTCATGAAGAAGTTTACTTGGATGTTGGGAAGGTCCGATTGTTGGCACAGGTAATGGTGTATGGGTGCATCCATCTCTGTGTCTTATGCATGTGTATAGTGACCTGACATCACAAGCAAAAATGTTTCTTTCCATTGTATATTGGACAGCAGTTGTAATGCTGCTGTGGTGTCTTTTATAAAACTTTTTTGTTGTACCACCAGAGGCTGCAGAAAAAAATCCACATAACCTGAGAGATTTGAAGTGATCAAATCTATTCCAGACACAATCTGGCATCCTCTGCGGGTTCCTTAGGTCTTTATGTACTTTTTAGATTTGATAGAATCAAATTCTTCTCTAGTTAAATGACTATATGGTATCCCTCTCCTAAGTGTTCTGTTCTCTTTTGAATGTCTCTGTGGGATCTCTTTTGAATCTTTTGTAAGTGGTCTCATCCTAAAGGAGTCTTTCTGTTTTAGCTTTGTAATCAGTAGAGTTCATTATGACCAGGCCTCCACCCTTATCTGCTGTTTTTATTATGATATCCTTGTTGTTCTAGAATTTATCAAGGGCCTTCTGTTCTTTGCTTGTGAGGTTCATCTTAATTTTGGGTTTTTCTGGTAGTTCTTCTATGTCCTTCTCTACCAGTTTCTGAAAAGTTTTCAAAGCTGCATCTTTTATTGATATGGAGTGAAAATGTTTTGTGGTTTGAAATTAGTGTGTGTGAAGATCTGAGTCCCAATTCTTTGGTTCAACACTTTGGCCCTCATTCAGAGCCGTTCACTATTTGTGTTCGTTCGTTCAAAAACAAGGGGTGGCTATGCAAATGATCCGTTCGCACATTGCTGTCTGTTCACACCTCTAAGTCTGAACGAGCGAGCAAAACATACGCTCGTTTATTTGATAAAAACGCCCCCTGGCCGCTCGCACCATACGTCATGTCCGCTATTTATTAGATTAATCGAGTACATCGAACAGGATATGAACTGCTCGCTATTCTTGTGGTTGGTTTTTTCAACCGCTATTTTGCGAGCAGTTCTGAGTTAAAAAAAACCAAGTGACGTGGTCATTGATGCTGCTGTATTAATTATGCACACCCATAAAATGCCCGTTTTGACCTTTAAGCACGCCTGCGATCGGATCTCCACTCCCCGTTTTCAAGCACCTTCCCCTGTTACCACCCACATACGCCTCTTTCTGTCACTCAAAATAGCAGGCACTCGCTATATTGCGTACAAATGATTTTCGGCCACACTGACTGGTTCGCGCATGCGTACTAAAAACCGTACGCATGTGCAGATGTGCGAACATCGCTCGGAACGAGCGTAATGCCACTAGCGAGCGGCTCAGAATGAGGGCCTTTGTTCCTTTCAACTGGGTCCTTGACATAATATTTCTTCAAGCATAATTTGCGTACAAACTTGTGACTATCAATGTACATCTCACATTTATTGGGTAATGACTGGGATGTGAATTTTAAACCCTTTCTAAGAAGATTCAATTGTCCATTCGTGAGGGTGGCTGAACTGAGATTGAAAATGGCTTCTGGTTTAGTAATTTCAATCTCCTCATTTTTCTTTTTTTTTCATCTGTGCACCTCTTTTTTTCTTTTGGGTAAGTGGGATATGCGCTCCTTTTCTCTCCCCTCTAAAAAACTCTAAAAAAAAAATCTTTCTCTGAATCTATCGTTCTGCTTATTTTTTTGTCTTTTTTTGTTGATTCTTGTCTTTCTTTGTTGTTTATTTGCAAAATCGCTGTCTGAGTTTTTATGTGTGTTGGTCGCTTTCTTTTTGTTCTTCCCTTCTGCCCTCTTGAAAGGATTGTCTTGCCGTGTTTTTTCTATCTAACATGTATCTGGTATTTGTTGTGTTATAATTTTTTCTTGGGTTAGTGGTAGGATTATAACTGAAGTTCCTTGAGTTATAGGATGGGTAATATCTCTGTTTTGCAGTTGTTGGTGTTTTGAGTAGATATTTCCTGTGTTTGGGGGGTTCCCCTCTTCTTTGTTGTTCTATTGACAGTTTGTTCTGGTTCTTTGTTGGAATTCTAGGTAATTGTAATGTTTCTCTTTTAGATTACTGATTTTTAGTCGTCATTCCTGTGGTACTTCCTCATTTCATATCCTCCAAATCCATTATGAATTTCCTTATTTTTCTTTTTATTATATCATTCAATTATAAAAAAAATTATTTGTCAGATTATTTAATTGTTTTTAATCCTTCATTTTTCCTAAGGGTTTGAATTCATCCTCCAGTGATTTGATATTTTCCTGGAAACCTTTCAGGGACTGTACTCTGTCTTTGATGATTAACTCCATCAGTGCCTTGGAACATTGGTCCAATGTGTTCTTCCAATTTTATGTGGATTGTTCATGTTTGGAGATGAAGGTGGTATTTTTCTGAATCGACAAACCCCTAGGGATGAGGTTCAGACCTAGATATCTTTTTAGTGTCAAAAGTTCCCACCATTGTCTCATCTCCATAATGCAGAATTTTATCAAATTGTACACAAAAGCCTTATTCTTCTACTGGTAAATCATTCTCTTTTATATCAATGTTGAAAAACTGGTCTGCGATGATCTTTCTATGTGTATGTGTGATGTCCGACAGATTATTAGGTAGCAGCTGATTACTTGTGTATTGAAAGTACACTAATAACGTAAATAGAAATAATAATAGCATTGTAATAAATTGACCTTTACAGTAGAACTACAAGTCCTAGCAAGCCTCCTCTGCATGCTGGTACTGTACTTGGAGAACCACAAGTATTATTTACAAGCTGCATTATGTAAATCCACTATAACATAGCAATAAATGCAGCATTGTTCTAGATGCTGCATCCCAAAGTGGAACATGATGTGTCTCTGCATATTACTATGTCATATTGTATTTGCTTTTCTTTCATCTCATGAGTAGCATTCTTTTATGTTGTTTGTAGATGTGATTTCGAGGTTTTATTGCTGTTAGAGTGGATTTTCATTTTATATAGAAATATCAGTAATATTATACATTTACAGTTCATTACTGTATGTAGATGTATCTTTGACGGCAGCGCTGTGATATTTTCTTCTTTTATGCTCTTTGTGGTTGTCTGTCCAACAATCTCAGCAGCTGGAGTCAAATTTTCACTACTTACTATAGTTTAATCTATCCACGCATAACTAGAACTATGTGTGCTCTATAGAAAATGTTTTAAGGGGTCCCCTCAACTCAGGTCTCATCCAGAGTGTGTATATATATATATATATATATAAATAAATATATGCATATATATTATATTTATAAATGATCAGTTTCATGATGGCAGTAGCACAGTTTCTTACTCACATTACTGCCTGTGTCTCAGACTCTACTCACTGAAGCAGCCGCTTGCTTGCTAACTGATGGACGCTGCTCCTGCACCACACAAGTCCCTTCCAGTACTCGTTCCCTGCTGCCCGGAGCGGAGTGAGTCTTGTGAGATGATGACATCATCTTGCGAGAAAGCCAGATCTGCAGACTGCAGTGGTGCGGTGGGCGGAAGGACAGTGTCTGTGAGTAACACTACAGTCCACTCAGACATCCGCACCCCCCTCCCCCGACCACTTGCCCAGTCACTTGGCCATTTGGCCGGGGAGTTTAAAAAGTAAAAAAAAAAACTTAGCAGGGTACAGGGGATTGCTTGTAGGGCCAGTGGGCTACCTAAACCAGCGGGTCCCATAGCAAGCGCACTCCTTGCTCCCTCTGTAGTTACTGTACATCATTAAACACATTTGTAGTAAGATCCACACTAGGGTGACTGTATATTTACCAAAGGTCAATTTTTGGTCAATGTTTGTTTGATATTATGTTGATTTTTGGTTGATTTTGTGTTTTAGTGTAGTAATTACACTTTTTCTTGGAGATAATTTTTTGACATTGTTTAATAAAAAGATGTCAAAAATCTTCTGTCAGTAAATGTATGATTTAGACCCTGAAGCAAAAAGTCATCCAAAAATTGAATAAACATCGATCAAAAATTGTCCTAAATAGACTTTTAATAAATATACCCCCAGGACCTTGGGTGTTTCTTTCCCTAATTTATTTAATAGCTGATTGTCAGTGCTAATAATGTGACATTTGTTTGATTTCAACACTTTACAGTATATTTGATAATGATAATGACCCCTAAAACACCTTTGGAGAACTGCAAACAATTTAGAATGTGTAACTAATACAGACAATATTTCTCTTTCTTAAAAAATACTAATTTGGAGCTGGGTATAGAAAGTTGGAAAATTATGATTATTTAATAACATTTTGGGGATGAAACCACAGTAAAAACTACTTAACCCTTTCCCTAGGTAATAGTCTATCTGGGATCTGGATGAAAGGTTGACAATGAATAGGTCAACAGTCAATGTGTTGACACCAGATGGTCGACATGCAATAGGTCAACTGTGACAAAAAGTCGACAGATACAAAAGGTTGACTGACAAAAGATTAACAGTGCAATATGTGACAGGTTCAAATGGTTGACACAAAAAGTGAGTTAGGGTTAGGCTGCCAGAGGGAATGGTTAGGGTTAGGTAACAACAGCTGGAGAATCACAGATTGCCGACCCCTGATCTAAGAATAATTGGTACAGTAAAACAAATGTTTCTTCTCCAGTTAGAAGATGTGGATATGCTGCTCCGTCCTCGTCCTGTTACTGTTTCTGGAGAGGGGTCACCAAGATACGGCCATAATGCCAGGGAACCGTGCTAGAAGTAAGTGATGTTATAACTGTAACTGAGCACCCTGGTAGCACTGAATTTGTCACTCGGCACCCTGGTAACACTCAATATTGTCACTAGCTAAATAGTAATACTGAATTTGTCACTGGCATACTGGTAATACCAATGTGCCCAGTGTCAAAGTCAGTATCACCAGTGTGCCCAGTGAAAAAGTCAGTAACAATGAATTTGTCACTGGGCATCCTGGTAACACTGACTTTGTCACTGGGCACCATGGTAACACTGACTTTGTTACTGGGCACCCTGATAACACTCAATATTGTCATTGGCTATCTGGAAATACTGACTTTGTTACTGGGCACACTGGTATTACTAACTTTGTACCTGGGCACACTGATAAGAGTGACTTTGTCAATGGGCACCCTGGTAAAACTCAATATGGTCACTGACTAACTGGTGATACTGACTTTGTCACTAGGCATACTCGTAACACTATGTATCTGGGCACCCTGGTAACATTAACTGTCATTGGGCACCCTGGTAACACTGACTTTGTCACTGGGCACCCTGGAAATACTCAATATGGTCACTGGCTAACCAGTGATACTGACTTTGGTACTGGGCATACTGGTAACACTGACTATGGGGTATACACAAATAGCCGTGGGGTTTACCCCGCGACTAATTGTTGCGCTGGTGGTGAGTCAATTAATGGGGACTCCATGCGCGGGTGTCCAAGAGACTCCGCGCGCGAGTCCCCCGCTGTCATGCTTTACCTCGCACTTCATGTAGGTGCGAGGTAACAGCTGCAAGAAGCCGCCCTTGTCGGCCTCGCACGCGTCAGAAAATCACACTGTTTCTGCACTTCTCACGGAAACAGTGTGTTCCCACGAGCGAGGGCACATTTACTGGCGCAGGGAAAAAGCTATTTTATTGAATAGCTTAACCCTGCACCGCGGGACTTTCGAGCCCCAATTACTCGCGGGAGAAGTCCCGTGGGTAATAGTATATACCCCTATGTCACTGGTCACCCTGGTAACATTAACTTTCTCACTAGTCATCTAGGTAACATAAACTATTGTCACTGGGCACCCTGGCAACACTGACTTTGTCTCTGGGCACACTGGTATTACTAAATTTGTCCCTGGGCACACTGGTAACAGTGACTTGTCATTGGGCACCCTGGTAACACTGACTATTGTCACTGGCTAACTGGTAATACTGACTTTGTCACTGAGCATACTGGTATTACTAACTTTGTCCCTGGGCATACCGGTAAAACTGACTTTGTCACTAGTCATCCTGGTAACACTCACTATTTTCACTGGCTAACTGGTAATACTGACTTTGTCACTAGGCACCCTGGTAACATGGACTTTTGTCACTGGGCATGCTGGTAACACTGACTATTGTCATTGGCTAACTGGTAACTCTGACTTTGTTACTGGGCACCCTTGTAACACTGACTTTTTCACTGGGCACCCTCGTAACACTGACTTTTGTCAATGGGCATGCTGGTTATACTGATGTAACCCTAATTACTTTGTTCTATGTAAGAAATGGATTTCCTTATAGCAGATTATTTCTATGGTCCTCCGGTAGCAAATGCCTCCACCCAAGCTTCCTCTCCTATATGCCTTCCACGAAGGGGCTTGCTTGGGAAACCTCCTAAGCCTAGGGTATAGGTCTTATTTGTGGGAAACAAATTACCCTCAGTGTCCTATTGTTTTCTATTGCACAAATAAAATACCTGAGATCTGATTAACTGTGATCATAGAAACACAAGTTTTATTATGCAGGATAAGGCAGCAATGAGAATTAAACTTTGCTGTAACAAAAGTAAGTTAGCTTATCCCAAAAGGCATACATTTATATATTACATTTCAGCCAATGTAACTGCCCTTATAGATTAGAAGGAAATAGGTTATGCTATTTTGTACCACATATATAAATGGTTACTTGGAAAATTCTAACAGCTTGAGAAGCAACATGATACATTAAAATACGCTAACTTGACTCCTTTAGGTTAATTTAGAGCTCTATCATTGACAATAACATTACAATTCACATACATGAAACACATTTCAGATAACATGCTGATACCCCACACTAATAACCACTTACAAGTCATATTTGGCCAGTTTACTTGTTGGTATACACATTTCATAGTTGCAAACCTAGGTTTGTGTTGGGTCCTGTTAGGTTGTTTATTAAATGACTGTTCCCGATAAAATGTGTCCTCTTTCCAATATAATAGTACTAGCATCTGCAACATGCAACTGATGGTAATATGAAGTAGTTCCAGCATCTGCACCATGTAACTGATGGTAATATGAAGTAGTTCCAGCATCTGCACCATGTAACTGATGGTAATATGAAGTAGTTCCAGGTTCTGCACCATGTAACTGATGGTAATGTAAAGTAGTGCAAGCATCTGCACCATGCAACTGGTTGTAATATGAAGTAGTTCCAGCATCTGCACCATGTAATTGATGGTAATATGAAGTAGTTCCAGCATCTGCACCATGTAACTGATGTTAATATGAAGTAGTTCCAGCATCTGCACCATGTAACTGGTTGTAAAATGAAGTAGTTCCAGCTTCTGCACCATGTAATTTATGGTAATATGAAGTAGTTCCAGCATCTGCACCATATAAATGATGGTAATATGAAGTAGCTCCAGCATCTGCACTATGTAATTGATGGTAATATGAAGTAGTTCCAGCATCTGCACCATGTAACTGGTTGTAAAATGAAGTAGTTCCAGCATCTGCACCATGTAATTTATGGTAATATGAAGTAGTTCCAGCATCTGCACAATGTAAATGATGGTAATATGAAGTAATTCCAGCATCAGCACCATGTAACTGATGGTAATATGAAGTAGTTCCAGCATCTGCACCTTGTAATTGATGGTTATATGAAGTAGTTCCAGCATCTACACCATGTAACTGATGGTAATATGATGTAGTTCCAGTATCTTCACCATGTAACTGATGGTAATGTGAAGTAGTTCCAGCATCTGCACCATTTAACTGGCTGTAATATGAAGTAGTTCCAGCATTTGCACCATGTAAATGATGGTAATATGAAGTAGTTCCAGATTCTGCACCATGTAACTGATGGTAATGTTAAGTAGTGCTAGCATCTGCACCATGTAACTGGTTGTAATATGAACTAGTTCCAGCATCTGTAGCATGTAATTAATGGTAATATGAAGTAGTTCCAGCATCTGCACCATGTAATTGGTTGTAAAATGAAGTAGTTCCAGCATCTACACCATGTAATTTATGGTAATATGAAGTAGTTCCAGCATCTGCACCATGTAAATGATGGTAATATGAAGTAGCTCCAGCATCTGCACCATGTAGTTGATGGTAATATGAAGTAGTTCCAGCATCTGCACCATGTAACTGATTGAAAAATGAAGTAGTTCCAGCATCTGCACCATGTAACTAATGGTAATATGAAGTAGTTCCAGCATCTGCACCATGTAAATGATGGTAATATGAAGTAATTCCAGCATCAGCACCATGTAACTGATGGTAATATGAAGTAGTTCCAGCATCTGCACCTTGTAATTGATGGTTATATGAAGTAGTTCCAGCATCTACACCATGTAACTGATGGTAATATGATGTAGTTCCAGTATCTTCACCATGTAACTGATGGTAATGTGAAGTAGTTCCAGCATCTGCACCATTTAACTGGCTGTAATATGAAGTAGTTCCAGCATTTGCACCATGTAAATGATGGTAATATGAAGTAGTTCCAGATTCTGCACCATGTAACTGATGGTAATGTTAAGTAGTGCTAGCATCTGCACCATGTAACTGGTTGTAATATGAACTAGTTCCAGCATCTGTAGCATGTAATTAATGGTAATATGAAGTAGTTCCAGCATCTGCACCATGTAATTGGTTGTAAAATGAAGTAGTTCCAGCATCTACACCATGTAATTTATGGTAATATGAAGTAGTTCCAGCATCTGCACCATGTAAATGATGGTAATATGAAGTAGCTCCAGCATCTGCACCATGTAGTTGATGGTAATATGAAGTAGTTCCAGCATCTGCACCATGTAACTGATTGAAAAATGAAGTAGTTCCAGCATCTGCACCATGTAACTGATGGTAATATGAAGTAGTTCCAGCATCTGCACCATGTAAATGATGGTAATATTAAGTAATTCCAGCATCTGCACCATGTAACTGATGGTAATATGAAGTAGTTCCAGTATCTGCACCATGTAATTGATGGTAATATGAAGTAGTTCCAGCATCTGCACCATGTAACTGATGGTAATATGAAGTAGTTCCAGTATCTTCACCATGTAACTGATGGTAATGTGAAGTAGTTCCAGCATCTGCACCATGTAACTGGCTGTAATTGGAAGTTTTTCCAGCATCTGCACCATATAATTGATGGTAATATGAAGTAGTTCCAGCATCAGCACCATGTAAATTATGGTAATATGAAGTAGTTCCAGTGTCTACACCGTGTAACTTATGGTAATGTGAAGTAGTGCTAGCATCTGCACCATGTAACTCGTAATATGAAGTAGTTCCAGCATCTGCACCATGTAACTGATGTTAATATGAAGTAGTTCCATCATCTTCACCATGTAACTGATGGTAATATGAAGTTTTTCCTGCATCTGCACCATATAATTGATGGTAATATGAAGTAGTTCCAGCATCTGCACCTTTTAACTGATGGTAATATGAAGTAGTTCCATCTTCTGCACGATGTAACTGATGGTAATATGAAGTGGTTCCTATAACTACAGTGTATGTGTAACACTTTGCTTTTAATAAAGTAGCCATATGCAGGAATATGTCTTCTACCCTCACTACTGTAGTATTGCCGTAATCCCAGGCAGACAGAGTGCAGATAAGGATTTTTCTGTTTAACTCTATATTAGAGCTGATTATCCCTCACATTGGCAGAGGTAATATTCTGAAATGCTAGAAAGTTTTGCACGTTGCTAAATGTGGCCACCTACTGACTACTCCTTATCAAATTGTCTCCAGCAGAAAAGGGGTTATACCAGTCACTTTTATGAAGGGTCTTTCTTTATTTGGCAATAGACCTTGCATTAATGAGTAGCAATATGCTTAAATGTCACTTAATGGGCTTGAAGTATATGTATAAAGCTATTTAGGTAGTAGGTAGCCAGGGTCCTGATGTGTGCTTCAGTGATAATTGTCATAAGGATGTACACATCTTGGTTTAGGTCTCAGTCACGAAGCTGGCTCTGGTCAGTACCTTGTTCTGGATTAGCTCCTATACCCGATCCCCTTCGCAGGTTTGTCCTCTGGCTGTAATCAGATATCACTCTGCCCTATGGTGTGTTGGTGGGATGTCTCAGGCTCTGTGACTCCCCTGCTTCTATCTCACTGTGCTGAATAACAGCTGCTTCTCCTGTCATACTGACACTGCATCTTCCTCACTGATAGGCTAAAGCACTGTCTCTGCTCACTGTTTCTCCTCAGTACACCTGCTCACTCCTCACTGTCTCTCCTCAGTACACCTGCTCACTCCTCACTGTCTATCCTCAGTGCACCTGCTCTCTCCTCACTGTCTCTCCTCAGTGCACCTGCTCTCTCCTCACTGTCTCTCCTCAGTGCACCTGCTCACTCCTCACTGTCTCTCCTCAGTGCACCTGCTCACTCCTCACTGTCTATCCTCAGTGCACCTGCTCTCTACTCTCTGTCTCTAATCAGTGCACTTAATCTCTCCTCACTGTCTCTCCTCAGTGCACCTGCTCTCTCCTCACTGTCTGTCCTCATTGCACCTGATCTCTCCTCACTATCTCTCCTCAGTGCACCTGCTCTCTCCTCACTGTCTCTCCTCAGTGCACCTGCTCACTCCTCACTGTCTCTCCTCAGTGAACCTGCTCTCTCCTCACTGTCTCTCCTCAGTGCACCTGCTCTCTCCTCACTGTCTCTCCTCAGTGCACTTAATCTCTCCTCACTGTCACTCCTCAGTGAACCTGCTCTCTCCTCAATGTCTCTCCTCAGTGCACCTGCTTCCTCCTCACTGTCTCTCCTCAGTGCACCTGCTCTCTCCTCACTGTCTCTCCTCAGTGCACTTAATCTCTCCTCACTGTCACTCCTCAGTGCACCTGCTCTCTCCTCAATGTCTCTCCTCAGTGAACCTGCTCTCTCCTCACTGTCTCTCCTCAGTGCATCTGCTCACTCCTCACTGTCTCTCCTCAGTGCACCTGCACTCTCCTCACTGTCTCTCCTCAGTGCATCTGCTCTCTACTCACTGTCTCTCCTCAGTGCATCTGCTCACTCCTCACTGTCTCTTCTCAGTGCACCTGCTCTCTCCTCACTGTCTCTCCTCAGTGCACCTGCTCTCTCCTCACTGTCTCTCCTCAGTGCACCTGCTCTCTACTCACTGTCTCTCCTCAGTGCACCTATTCTCTCCTCACTTCTCTCCTCAGTGCACCTGCTCTCTCCTCACTGTCTTTCCTCAGTGCACCTGCTCTCAAATCACAGTCTCTCCTCAGTGCACCTGCTCTCTCCTCACTGTCTCTCCTCAGTGCACCTGCTCTTTCCTCACTGTCTCTCCTCAGTGCACCTGCTCTCTCCTCACTGTCTCTCCTCAGTGCACTTAATCTCTCCTCACTGTCTCTCCTCAGTGAACCTGCTCTCTCCACAATGTCTCTCCTCAGTACACCTGCTCTCTCCTCACTGTCTCTCCTCAGTGCATCTGCTCACTCCTCACTGTCTCTTCTCAGTGCACCTGCTCTCTCCTCACTGTATCTCCTCAGTGCACTTAATCTCTCCTCACTGTCTCTCCTCAGTGAACCTGCTCTCTCCTCAATGTCTGTCCTCAGTGCACCTGATCTCTCCTCACTATCTCTCCTCAGTGCACCTGCTCTCTCCTCACTGTCTCTCCTCAGTGCACCTGCTCTCTCCTCACTGTCTCTCCTCAGTGCACTTAATCTCTCCTCTCTGTCTCTCCTCAGTGAACCTGCTCTCTCCTCAATGTCTCTCCTCAGTGCACCTGCTCTCTCCTCACTGTTTCTCCTCAGTGCATCAGCTCACTCCTCACTGTCTCTTCTCAGTGCACTTAATCTCTCCTCACTGTCTCTCCTCAGTGAACTTGCTCTCTCCTCAATGTCTCTCCTCAGTGCACCTGATCTCTCCTCACTATCTTTTCTCAGTGCACCTGCTCTCTACTCACTGTCTCTCCTCAGTACACCTGCTCACTCCTCACTGTCTATCCTCAGTGCACCTGCTCTCTACTCACTGTCTTTCCTCAGTGCACTTAATCACTCCTCACTGTCCCTCCTCAGTGCACCTGCTCTCTCCTCACTGTCTGTCCTCATTGCACCTGATCTCTCCTCACTATCTCTCCTCAGTGCACCAGCTCTCTACTCACTGTCTCTCCTCAGTACACCTGCTCACTCCTCACTGTCTCTCCTCAGTGCACCTGCTCTCTCCTCACTGTCTCTCCTCAGTGCACCTGCTCTCTCCTCACTGTCTCTCCTCAGTGCACTTAATCTCTCCTCACTGTTTCTCCTCAGTGAACCTGCTCTCTCCTCAATGTCTCTCCTCAGTGCACCTGCTCTCTCCTCACTGTCTCTCCTCAGTGCATCTGCTCACTCCACACTGTCTCTTCTCAGTGCACCTGCTCTCTCCTCACTGTCTCTCCTCAGTGCACTTAATCTCTCCTCACTGTCTCTCCTCAGTGAACCTGCTCTCTCCTTAATGTCTGTCCTCAGTGCACCTGATTTCTCCTCACTATCTCTCCTCAGTGCATCTGCTCTCTACTCACTGTCTCTCCTCAGTACACCTGCTCACTCCTCACTGTCTATCCTCAGTGCACCTGCTCTCTCCTCACTGTCTCTCCTCAGTGCACCTGCTCTCTCCTCACTGTCTCTCCTCAGTGCACCTAATCTCTCCTCACAGGGTCTCATTCAGACCCGGTTGCAATCGCTGAGCGCTCACAACCAGGTCGAAGTTTCCCTACTGGGCATGCATGCATCAGAGCTGGCTCCGATGAGTGCATGCGCAAGACCCGGCTAGCGACGGGCGCTCTGTCGCTATGAGTCTCGCAGAAAATGGGCGAGCTGTCAATGGTGAGTGACAGCTCACCCCATTTGGGAGGTGTGCCGGGGGGTTGGCTGGGCAAACGAAGGCATTACTTAAGGAATGCCTGCCATTTGTGGGTGGCCCCACTGACATCATCAATGATGTCAGTGGGGAGCTTCCTGCTCGAACAGAACAAGAAGCTCCCTGGGGCTTGCGGTTGATGAGACCCAACCTTAGGGTCTCATCGCAAGCCCCGATGGCCGCGATGGTCTAGACCATTGCAACCATCACCCTGGTCGCTCGCTAGAACTGTGGGTGTTAACCCACAGCTTAGCTAGCGACCAGGAGGCCGCACTAAGAAAATTAAGCGGCCGCCCTCATTCAGAGAGAGCGATCGCTTCTAGCAACCGCCTCTGAATGAGGCCCACGGTCTCTCCTCAGTGCACCTGCTCTCTTCTCACTGTCTCTCCTCAGTGCACCTGCTCTCTTCTCACTGTCTTTCCTCAGTGCACCTGCTCTCTCCTCACTGTCTCTCCACAGTGCACCTGCTCTCTCCTCACTGTCTCTCCTCAGTGCACCTGCTCTCTCCTCACTATCTCTCCTCACTGCACCTGCTCTCTCCTCACTGTCTATCTCAGTGCACCTGCTCTCTTCTCACTGTCTCTCGCCAGTGCACCAGCTCTCTCCTCACTGTCTCTAATCAGTGCACCTGCTCTCTCCTCTCAGGGTCTCATTCAGACCCAGTCACAAGCGCTGAATTAGAATGAGGACGTGCGAATGTGTGAGACCTGGCTAGCAATGGGCTTTCCATCGCTAGGTGTCTCGCACCAAATGGGGCGAGCTGTCGATGGTGAGTGACAGCTCGCCCCGTTTGGGAGGCGGGCTGGGGGGGTGGCTGGGCAGACGAAGGCATTCCTTAAGGAGTGCCTGCCGTTTGTGGGCAGCCCCACTGACGTCATCAATGATGTCAGTGGGGAGCTTCTTGCTCGAACAGAGCAGGAAGCTCCCTGGGGCTTGCGGTTGATGAGACCCAACCTTAGGGTCTCGTCGCAAGCCCTAATGGTCACGAAGGTCTAGACCATCGCGAACATCACCCTGGTCGCTCGCTAGAGCTGTGGGTGTTAACCCACAGCTTAGCTAATGACCAGGAGGCCACACTAAGAAAATGAAGTGGCCGCCGTCATTCAGAGAGAGCGATCGCTTCTAGCGACTGCCTCTGAATGAGGGCTGCTGTCTCTCCTCAGTGCACCTGCTCTCTCCTCACTGTCTATCCTCAGTGCACCTGCTCTCTCTATCACTGTCTCTCCTCACTGCTACTGCTCTCTGCTCACTGTCTATCTCTGTGCACCTGCTCTCTCCTCCCTGTCCCTCCTCAGTGCACCTGCTCTCTCCTCACTGTCTCTCATCAGTACACCTGCTCTCTCCTCACTGTCTCTCCTCAGTGCACCTGCTCTCCCCTCACTGTCTCTCCTCTGTCCACCTGCTCTATCCTCAGTGCACCTGTTCTTTTCTCACTGTCTCTCCTCAGTGCACCTGCTCTCTCACTGTCTCTCCTCAGTGCACCTGCTCTCTCCTCACTGTCTCTCCTCAGTGCATATGCTCTTTCCTCACTATCTCTCCTCAGTACACCTGCTGTCTTCTCACTGTTTCTCCTCAGTCCACCTGCTCTATCCTCAGTGCACCAGTTCTTTTCTCACTGTCTCTCCTCAGTGCACCTGCTCTCTCACTGTCTCTCCTCAGTGCACCTGCTCTCTCCTCACTGTCTCTCCCCAGTGCATCTGCTCTTTCCTCACTGTCTCTCCTCAGTACACCTGCTCTCTTCTCAATGTTTCTCCTCAGTGCATCTGCTCTCTCCTCACTGTCTCTCCTCAGTGCACCTGCTCTCTTCTCACTGTCTCTCCTTAGTGCACCTACTCTCTTCTCACTGTCTTTCCTTTGTGCTCCTGCACTCTCCTTAAGGTAATCTCACTCTGTCTATATTGCTTGTGCAGTATGGGGCTTAACTTCAGCTCTCAGTCCCTTTATTGGCTCTAAAAGGAAACAACTTTAGCTGTCCTCCTCTCAATGTCAACTCATCCTCTTCTTCTCATTCATAACAGCTCCCTGCTGTCTGCATCCAGCACCAGACCCTTCCACTCTAGAGCATAGGCTCCTTCTCTCTATCAGGTACCTGACATTACTCTCCTGCCTCCTCTTTCAGCCATTACCCCAGGGCTATCTCCACTCTAACTAACTCCTCCCCACAACTGTCACTATTCTTTAATGTCCTTGTGCACAGTTTGTAGCCCCAACCACCAGTTTGCAACTGGTTCCAGGCAGCCAGAACCCTTGCACAGACTCTGGCCCACACCATCAAAAATACATGAATCCACCTCTCAATATAAATACACTTCCAGGGCTATAGGGTAAAAACAGTGTGCCCAACCTATTCTTTTTATGATCATTGACCTATTACGCCAAAGATACTAAATACAAATATATATATAAAAAAATACCTGAAGTAATTTAAATATCGATATTGCCTATCAATCCCAAACCAATAACATGTAATAGGTGTTGTATACAAATCCCAATCACTGAAATATGAGCACTATTTCTATCTAACATCATTGGAGACTAAACGTCTCACATAGTTAGACCCACATCAAAAACTTGACCCAAATTGATTAGATGAAACACTGTAGTTCCAATGATTCTTTGAGCCCCCGAGGAGACATGGTGTCTGTGATTCACATCATAGTAATTTACGGGACCGGTTACCTCCTCTACTTAATGGGGGGACATGGTCAATAATTTTGTACCTGAGGAATGCTATATTGTGGCTTGCTGTGACAAAGTGTCTCGCCACTGGTTGTTCACCAGACCCAGTGGCAATGGCTGCCCTAATCGCAGACTGATGTTGGGCCATGCGTTCTCTCAAGGTACATTCAGTCTTACCTATATAAACCTTAGAGCATGGACAAGTGATTGCGTAGATAATAAATTTACTAGTGCATGTTAAGTGGTGCCTGATATTTAATCGCTCACCTTTGTATGAGTGACTGAAAGTAGAACCTGGCTATAAAAATCTACATGTAAAAACGTGAAATTCGTGCACTTGAAACATCCTATCCTCGGAGAACCCAAAAAAGTAGTCTTACAAGTTTTTCCTAATTGGGATATATCATTACGTACAAAATAATCCCTAAGGTTTTTCCCCCTACAATAGCAAGTAATTTACTTGATATCATGCAGGGGTTCGAGATCTTTGTCTGATGTGATAATGGGCCATAATGCCCTGGCCTCTTTGTTGATAGTATTACTCATATGGTTTCATTTATTAACCCAAATATGTCTTTTGTTAGCATCACTTTGATTATTACTTGTTTCCTTTCTCATTAATAATTCCGTCTCTGGAATAGCTAGTGCTTTGTTTTTGGCGCGATCTAACATGCTTTTGCTGTACCCTCTCTATTCCATTTTAATGTACATTCCCTCTAACTGGGTGATACCTTTCTTCCTTGCATACAACACCTATTACATGTTATTGGTATGGGATTGATCAGAGCTCGAAGTGGGAATTTAGAGGTTAGGGTATGGAAAGAATGAATCTCTCCCCCCCTTGGGCCCCTACTTCCATATCACCCCATTGTACGTCTCACCCCCCCACTTCTCCCTGCCTGCTCCCCTCTCTCACACCCTGCCCTTCTCACTGATTCCCTCTCTTTCACCACCTACAATACTAGCTGCCTTCCTCCCTCTGTCTGCCCCTCTGTCTGTCCCTCTCTCTATTCCTTCTCTTCGTCTTCGCCTGGGGGGTGGCTGCCACCACCCCAGGGATTCTATGGTCCTCTTCAGGTGCTGCCACCTACAATGACATCACGAGTCATGATTGGCTCACGGTGGACATCTTTGAAAATCAAAGATGACCACCGCGACAAATTCACAGCCTGCGATGTCAAAGTCTGTGTCACCCGGCAGCTGCGGGACCGGCGCATCTTCAGGTGTTGGCAGCAGCATCCATTTCAAAAACCGTGCCTCAGCGCTATTTTTGAAATTCAGAGATGGCCGCTGTGAGCCAATCGTGGTGGCCATCTTTGAATTTCAAAAACGGCGCTGTGGCGCTCATCTTTTTAAATGAGTGCCACTGCCATATTCAGCAGAATGGCTGGCGGGGACTTTATCCTCTCGAATCCAGTCCCGCGCCAATGCCCTCAACACCACCGGACCCTCCGCCGCCGACACCTGCGCCGCTGCTGACACCCATGACCCGCCGTCCGCCGACGACACCGCCGTCGCTGATGTTCCCTCCGCTGCTGATGTCTCCACTGCCACATCCGTGTCCCCACCACTGCTACCATTGCCTGGTATCCAGTGCCCATTATCACCCACAAATGATGGCCATCTTGCTGCACCCAAGCGAAGACACTATAACTACACCTGCTGGAGGCTCTTAATGAGGCTGCGCAACAAGTTGAAAAGTCCTATCTTTATAATGGCGCATTCTTGAGGTAATAGTTTAAAAACTGTAACTTTCTAATTTACCTGAACCCCAAAACCACGTAACCTGGCACAATAGCTACCTAATACAACAAACCCAAGTCTAAATTCCACCCCTACCCTGAGTTTTGCCTTCCCAATAATCCCCATAGACTATAGCAGAAAAGGGTTCCTAATTGACAATGTCAGAAAAGAGTGACAGTTGGAGATCTAGATTACTCCCATGTCCTCATTTTTTATGTTTTTGCCCTGAAATTTGGCATTCAGCACCCAGTGACAGTTCTACCTGACCCTACCAAATTTCAACTCAGAATCACCTCCTATAGCTTTTGAGGTGTAGCCCCTTGAACACCCTGCCCCCTCTTCAGAATTCTCTATGGAGAAATCCATTTTTTTAGATGCAGCCTTAATAAAAGGGCACGACCGTGCCCTACTAATATGTTAAAATTGTCCTCTTTATTCTACATACTATGTGCATTAAACCATTTAATATATATCTTTTTAGTCTGGTGTCACTGGACCATTATAATTATTAGATTTCTTATGTTTATTAAGTTCATTACAATTATCAGAATTATTATGATTATTATTATTATATTTTTTTATTATTTTTAATTATTCGTATATTGGTATATTTTAAAATTTTTATATTTATTTTTATATATATATATAGTATATATATAGTATATATATATATATATATATATATATATGCAGTATATATATATATAGATAATTTGTGGAAGACAGGCGCCTTCAGTGTACCAGTCAATAATGGTGTTCAGAGAGGGAGTTCAAAGGTGTCAGTCCGCACTCTTTAGAATAATTCCTGCAGTGTCCTCACACAGTGACCCTCACTGTGTATATCTCACAAGGGAAACAAAAATAAAACAAAACATAGTGTAGCTTGTAGTGATAATTAGTAGTGCTCAATACATTAGAAAGAGTGAAAAGATATTTAGTGAATGTGCACTCCACTCGTGCTAAAAAATAGAGTTACAGCACCAATAATAGCAGTACCAACTGTATGGGGTCTATGTACTAAGCAGTGATAAGTGACAGAGTGAAAAGTGATAAGTCTGTGATAAGGAACCAGCCAATCAGCTCCCAACTGTCATTTTTCAAACACAGCCTGTGAGATGACAGTTGGGAGCTGATTGGCTGGCACTTATCACAGACTTATCACTTTTCACTCTGTCACTTATCACTGCTTAGTACATAGACCCCTATGTCTTTTCAGCTCAGTGTAAATTTGGTTCCTTGTTCATACCAGATTCCATTCAGTTCCATAGATGATTCATACTCATATGGAAAAATAAGGAACAAAGAAAGAGGCCTCCAATCGTGTGGCACCTTTAAAACACACATATAATTTAATATTTTTACAATAAAGACCTCCTGTTGGTCACCTCTTTCTACTAGACAGATAAGATGTTCCCTATTTTGTTATGCACGAGTCTTTATTGTGAAAATATTAAATTATATGTGTTTGAAAAATGACAGTTGGGAGCTGATTGGCTGGCACTTATCACAGACTTATCACTTTTCACTCTGTCACTTATCACTGCTTAGTACATAGACCCCATACAGTTGGTACTGATATTATTGGTGCTGGAACTTTATTTTCTAGCACGAGTGGAGTGCTTATTCACTAAATATCTTTTCACTCTTTCTAATGTATTGAGCACTACTAATTATCACTACAAGCTACACTATGTTTTGTTTTATTTTTGTTTCCCTTGTGAGATATATACTGTGAGGGTCACTTTTGAGGACACTGCAGGAATTACCCTAAAGAGTGCGGACTGACACCTTTGAACTCACTCTCTGAACCCGATTATTGACTGGTACACTGAAGGCGCCTGTCTTCCACAAATGATCTATTTTATTAACTGTTGGTTTACTGAACAGACCATCTCTAGGAAGTAATTGGTGCCACCTTTAATAGGGAGTGTATATATATATATATATATATATATATATATATATATTTGTCTCTATGATGATCTTTTTTCCTATGAACATGAATATTTCTGTCCAAGGGCCTGATTCTGACCCACTCGCGAGTGCATAGCGTTCGCATGTGGGTTGATGGTGCCCTAGTGTGCACGTGCGTGCACGAGCCCTGGAGCAAGTGAGAACTTTACTCGCTCCGGGGCTTGCTACAAGACAGGGTGGCTGACGATGTTGATCGACAGCTCACCCTGTTTTTTAGGTGGGTAGGGGGGTGGCTGGACAAATGTGGGGTTCCCAAAGGAATGCCTGCCATTTGTGGGTAGCCCTACTGACATCACTTGTGATGTCAGTAGTGGACTTCCTGCTCTATTAGTACAGGAAGTCCACTCGGGCTTGCGAGACCTGAGACACTACCACAAGGGTCTCCTCACAAGCCCAAAGGTCGCGATTATCACAACCATTGCCAGGCAACCTGCTAAAGTTGTGGGTGGTCACCCACAGTTTAGCGAGAGGCCTGAAGGCCGGGGGGAATAAAACGTCCCGCCCTGATTCAGAGGCCTAAGTAAATTTTTTAACCATGCTGAATAAACAGAGATATGTTCACATTAGTTCTAATTAAGTCAGATCACTTAATGAGAACAAGACAGGTGAGAAAGATGATTTCTGATTGGATATGTATGGTATTTAAAGCTAATGTGTTTGTTACTGGGGAGACTGTTGATGAAATGGCAAGAGCCAAGAAATGCGTCAAGCTAAACCTACCCCACTTGCTACATACTGCACAGCTGAACCCTCTGTGGGTTATTTCCCTTTACACCGCACCTTAATCAGTGTCTCCGGATAACGATGCAGGGAAATCTATCCGCTAATTACTAAAGGAGCTCCAACGGACACACACACATGGCCACGAGTGCACTCAGAAAGGATTAATCCTGGATGGCAAGATGGTAGGGATAGGTAGGTAGCGCACACAAATTAACCTACTGATTGTACCATGTGCTGCTAAATTTAATGGGATGTCCCAAACCCCTTTTGGTGATTAGGAAAGAGAAAATAACTAGCGCTCTATGGTACAGGATTGTGTGTATATAGTTCTAGTGGGTCTATGGCAGGTCGGTGCTATTTCTAGCAGAATGTTCCTGGTGGTGTCAGGTCAAAGCTTGAAGCCTAATATCTGGTGGGCAAAAACTTTCGGCAGTATGTTCAATATTATTAGTAAACTGTAATTCCTAGTGAGTTTTTTGACGGGTCGGCAATAACTAAATAGTTGTAATCCACAGGTCTTTGTTTACAGAAAGCTCTGAATGTATCCTCCTTTCTTTCTTTATGTCCTCATTAATACCTCAAAATAATAAATTAGTGCAGTATCAGGGAAATGGACACTATGCGTGCAGATTATTAGTATGTTTACAATATACTCACCAAAATTTGGCATCTGCTGGTCCCCCTGATAGCTGACTTGTAAATTCATGCATGTGGATATGAGCATTAGGATGAATGATAAGCAATAATACTAAGGATAATCAAAATGAGACTATTTTATTTATCTTAAAATACAGCCCACAAAGTGCTGCTAGAGAGCAAAAGTCTATGTTGATAAAGTCACTAAGGAAAATGTTCTGGTTGACCCAACGCGTTTTGTCCCGTTTGGGACTTTTTCAAGGGTTAATAAGGTGTCAGTGTAACTTACCCTGCTTTATACCTGCTTTAATCAGTCAAAACCGTCCCTTCTGTCCCTATCTTCCACACTGATTGTGCGTTGCCTGGTAGATGGGACTTGCCTAGTGTTAGGTCTTCAGTCTCTGTACTGGCGGTGGCCATTTTTGAAGAGTCTTTTGTCTGCCATAGCAATAAATTCTGTTTATGTCTTTGAAGTGTTATGTTTGTTGGAACATCTGTAAAGTCACACTTACAGACTCTATTATCTATGCTGTTATAGTGGATGGGCCTCATACCCTAACTGTTGAAGTTAATAGTCAAACAAATAAATGTATAATAGATATATGGGAACTTACTGATGTTAGTTATGGTTTAGATATAACCTGTCCCCAACCATATAAATTATCCAGACAAAGGATAATGGTTTGTAATCATCATTCTAAAAATCATCTAGCTTTAGGATTTGGGTAAAAAATTCCATATTTTCCTGGTTTAGAATTCATACACTTAACCATTATTATATAGTGCTTGAGTTCTAAAAATATGAAACCTATTAATAAGTTCAGATCATATGTGACATCAACAGAATACGAGATAAGTGTCCCCTCGCAGGCTCGCTGCACTCGCCACACTTCGGGCACGGTGGCTTGCTGTGCTCGCCACAATTATTTATTCCCCCTCTATGCCCTAGTGGATGGTAACGCAGGAGCGGTCCATACGTGGTGGATACGTCACAGAGGTCCTTTCTCCAACTTGGAAATAGCAGCAACCATGCCACCAAGCGCACAGAAGGGACGGTTTTGACTGATTATAGCAGGTATAAAGCAGGGTAAGTTACACTGACACCTTATAAACCCTTGAAAAAGTCCCAAACGGGACGAAACGCATTGGAACAACCAGGACATTTACCTTAGTGACTTTATCACCATAGACTTTTGCTCTCTAGCAGCACTTTGTGGGCTCTATTTTAGGATAAATAAAAATAGTCTCATTTTGATTATCCTTAGTATTATTGCTTATCACTCATCCTCATACTCATACCCACATGCATGAATTTACAAGTCAGCTATCAGGGGGACCAGCAGATGCCATATTTTGGTGAGTATATTGTAAACTTACTAATAATCTGCACGCATAGTATCAATTTCCCTGATACTGCACTCATTTATTATCTTGAGGTATTAATGAGGACATAAAGAAAGAAAGGAGGATACATTCAGAGCTTTCTGTAAACAAAGACCTGTGGATTACAACTATTTGCAAGACTCATTTATATACTCAATAATATATATTTACATCATCTATTGAACACACTGCCGAAAGTTTTTGCCCAACCGGAGTTAAGACTTGTTGTCTGGACACCATCAGGAACACTCTGCCTATAGTTATTGCCGACCTGTCATAAAACTCACTAGGAATTACAGTTTACTAATAATATTGAACATACTGCCGAAAGTTTTTTCCCACCAGATATAAGGCTTCAAGCTTTGACCTAACTCCTCAAGGAACATTCTGCTTAGAAATAGCACCGACCTGCCATAGACCCACTAGAACTATATAAACACAATCCTGAACCATAGAGCGTTAATTATTTTCTTTTTCTTAAACCTGGATGGCCCTGCGATGTGGAACCCCTAAACTTTATTTTGAAGGGCCCATACCAACACCAATAGTGGTACAAATAATTTATTTTATTTCAGCATGATCCATCTTTCTGTGTTTGCACTATAATCATTGTCTCTGTGCATACCATTAATATATCAGAATCGGGCTCCAATTTCCTGCAAGCGAATTCTTTCAACTAGCGGTGTTCATTTGGGAATTTATTTATTTTTTAATATTACCTTTTTAATCAGTAAATCCTGTGCTTAAGTATTGAGATGTGTTAAAAAAAAACCTCGACCACTGGCTGCTACTATAGATGCCCAATTGAACCAGTTCAGCTGCTGATGTTTATTGAAGCACAAGACGAGAGAATCTCTATTCAAATTAAAATATCATACCTATTGCAGGACAATATTGACACGAACTGGCAACATAGTTGCACATTACTGCAGAACTAGCAATATACCCGCAAATCACAGCAGGGTATACAGGTTCATCCTGTAGGAGTATTCTATCAAGTGTTTTGCTTTTTCATTACACCACATTTCTAGGTTATTTTTTATGCCAATGTCATTGCTTTTTATGTGTATTGTTTCATTTATACCTGTTTTTTTTGTTTTGTTTTTTTTATTTATTTTCTTGCTTTTTTGGATCCTTTTAATGTCTGTAAAGATTTTTATCTGATTTATTATATGTAAGATTCTCATTATTTCAATTGTATTCTATGGTATCTTCACCCTTTAGTGGAATCATTTATTAGTCAGTAATACCTTATACAGTATTTACACCAGGCCTTTAGAGATAGCGCTCCTATTTGTGTTGTATTTGTTTCTAACACACAACAAGCCTGCTAATATCAGTAGCATGAAGCAGGTCTATTATTTTATGGATGTTTTGTTTCATTTTGTGTTCGATGTCAATTTGAATATTAGTAAATCAGGGGTTCATATGTTGGTCTATGTAACCGATGTTACACGATATTCGATTTTGAAGGGGATTTAGGGCCTGATTCAGAGCCGGACGCTCTGACCAGAGCGCTCGCTCTGAATCAGGGCCCTCCTACCTAAAAATGGAGCGGCCTCTTGGACCACCCACAGCTTATGTGAGCGTCCATGATGATGGTCTCGATGGTCAAGACCATCGCGACCATCGGGCTTGCGACGAGACTCTTGTGGTAGGGTCTCGCTGCCGCAACCCCAAGTCAGTCACCATCGACAGCACGCCCCCTTTGGTGCAAGACCCCGAGCGACGGCTTCCCCGTCGCTCGCCGGGTCTCGCGCATGCGCACGACGGAGCTCCCTCCGTACTGCATATGCGCATTAGGGCACCATCGACCCGCGGGTCTGAATTAGGCCCTTAGTTTTATATTTGATTTCATATTTGATTTTGACTTTAGTGAATCTCTGAAGCTCAAAATCGAATGCAAATTGAAAGCAAAATCACCCAAAGTCCAAAATCTAACAAAAGTTATCTTTTGTAAATATACCCCTAGGAACCTTATTTAAAGGTGCATAAAAGTAATTTTTTAAGACATATCTCGCAGTTGTTGCACTGTGCATGTATTTGCGCTGAGCATACACAACTTTGCGTGACTGAGGGCTTTACAGAGTCACGCTCATATGAGTTATATCCCCACTTGCAGCTGAAATGGTGTGACTGGGCGGTAACTGGGCATCTGCACGCAGGCTAAGTGTTCCGATGAAGTGCCGTGGGCATGTAGACAGAATTTTGGGCTACGCTGAGACGTTTGTGTGCAGAGATCTGTCTGATTCCAGGGGGATCCTCTGCACCAGATATAGGACTAGTGTAATGCACACTAATAGTGATAATGGCCAATTTCACAATTTGGGGTGGAGAAGCCTCATATGTACATGTAACTACAGATACAGGCGAAGTTCTGCTTTTATCTCTGCTTGCAATGTGGCTGCATTTGTGCGAATCTCTGAATGAGGCCCTCAATGTCGGTGTCACATAGAGATACAACACTATTTTGGACGCAGGCTACACTGCGCCTCAGGGGTCTGTATCCAGGACACAAGCACTTTGCCTTTTTCCATGATCCGGTAAAGGACCCAACTTATAATATCCTGTCATTTACTGTTGGTGTACTGTATATTTTACACTTAATTTTTTGCTTATATTCTAGATCCAAGACTTTTATGCCCATGTACCTATCACCCACGTGACTGCTTGGAATATTTTCTCCTGCGTATTACAGAAAATGACGTGTACATGATATACCCAAGTGGACAGAATTCCTATGCCATACCTGTGTACTGTGACATGACCAGTGAGGGAGGACCATGGACGGTAAGTGACAGCATTGACCCAAAATTGGCCGGAACAATGCTGGGTTCTCATGTGCCCTGGGGTCTAGACTCACATCCAAGCTCATTCCCTTCATAGTTCCTCCTACTATATGCTGGGTATAAGGTTATCGCATGGTGTAAGCTTTTGGTGCATACACATGGTCAGATTTTTCTTCAGATCTGAACGATAACGATTTAAAAAGTCGTTCAATTGTTCATATCTGAAAGAAAAATCTGACATATCTGACATGTGTGCAACAATGAACGATGAACGAAGTGCGTTCCCGTTTGTCAGATAATGATATCTGACATCTGATGTGTTTGCAGTCAGTTTTGGACGATTTCCATTCATTTTAATACTGTCAAAAATCATTCAATCATTTGCAAATCGTTCAGTCGTTCATCTGACATATCTGACCGTGTGTATGCACCTTTATACTGTACGTTACACTAATCATTTCCATTTTGATAAATGTAACAGATGGTTTCCCCCAATCACTGAAAAATCAGGTTTATGTCATATGTGACAACTCTCCCTGATTGTCAGAGGGACTCCCTGAAATAGTAGCAATCTCCCTGTCTCCCTGAAGACTCCAGCAATCTCCCTGATTGCACCTTACCCCCATTATGAAGCTATATTACATAGACAAAAATAACAGAGATATATACATTCAAATGTGATCATTAGTAAAATTTCCCTGCATTGGGTATAAGGCACAATGATCCCTATGGCTACATGCATTTTCTGATAAGAATCAGTGTATTTTCATTAACAAGTACAGTACATCTTACTATCTGCTTTGGGGCTCATTTATGACACGCCTCTCAGATGTAATAGTACACGCCCACTTTACCACCGTGCTCATAGATGTTGCTTTCACAAACTCCCTGAAATGCTTTTTTAAAAGTAGACAAGTATGGTTTATGTGGAACATGAAACCACCTTCCCCCTGCCCAACATTACCTGGAGCCCCCTAGTGATACCTGCTGGACACTTTTGGCACCTGCATGTCCTGTATGATCCCTACATGTGCTGTGACAACCCCCTACCTCAGGGAATGTGCAGGCATGGGCGCCGAGAGGGGGGGAGCGGGTACAGTTTACCCAGGCCCTGGCTTGATAGAGCGGCCCAGGGGGCGGGTCCGGCATCACCCCCCCCTCCCTCACAGCAGCTCAGCACACAGCTTGTGCTAGGCTGCTGTGTGAGACTGCTCACAGCAGCCGGAGCAGTCTCCTAAGGCTGTGGGGGGGAGCGATCACACTGATCGCACCCCCCCTGCATAGCACCGGGCTGGCAGGCTTACAGCGCCCCCATCCCCGGTGCTGAAAAAGTGATGTTTATTTATTTTCTTTTTCATGGGGGTGTGGCCACGCCTCCCGCGATTAGGCCATGCCCCCTCCATGACCCGGGCCCGGCCAGGCTCTCAACGGCCCTGTGTGCCAGAGCCAGGAGATGGGGTGAATCCTGGGAACACAAGGAAAGTAAACTATGAGAATTGGGAGGTAATTCAGCATTCTAACCAAGGCGCCTATTCATCAACACTAAAATAAAATTTTTAAGGACATTTTCCTTAATTACCGTTATTTTAGTGTTCAGAAAGACACTTAACCAGGAGATATCAGTGATATCTCCTGTGTTAAGTCGGCCTGCATTAGGGATCAGCTCCGAAATGTCATCTTACAGTCTGTATTTGAAATTTGACAGTTGGGAGCTGATTGGCTGGCACCTTATCATTATTCAGTCTGTCTCCTAACACTGCTTAGTAAATAGACCCCTTACTTTCCACACTCCGCATATATTAGTACATTAGTATGGGGATGTGGATATTAGGCTATTCATCAAATTCCGAAAATTATGTATTTTGGGAAGTTGATGAAGTGAGGTGGTGTATAGTAGGTGACACTTACCTGTGTCAGCATGGGCAGCTCCTCCTCTGCTACCTGTGGCGCTCCCTGGTTCCTCCTCTGGCTCCGGTGGCTGCTCTGACACTGTGTTCTCCTGGCAGAATACAGTAAAGTTTAGAAAAAGAAAACTTTTTTTTTATTCTAAACTTTACTGTGTTCTGCCTGGAGAACACAGTGTCAGCACAGCAGACTGAGCTGGAGGCGGCTGTAGCGGGCAGGTAAGTCGGGGAAAGGGGGAGGTAAGCGGGGAGGGGGACACAGAATTACTGCAGCTGTAGGCAGTGCTGCATATTATCTGGTTTTACGAATGTAACGGCGCATGCGCAGCACTGATTACAGCTGCGGTAAGGTAGGTATAGGCAGGGAAAAGTATCTATCTCCTGAAAAACTGTCATCGCAGAAATGACAGCTTTTTGGAATAGATACTGATGGGGAGGAAGAATGATGAATTCCTCTGGTAATTAGGTAGAACTCCATGCGAGTCCTATACCTAATTACTGCCAGAGAAATTTTTGTTATGATGAATAGGCCCCTAAATCTGAATGTTCATCATGAAGTCATGTATTCATATAGCTACATAATGTTTAATTACAATATATCATATTAGCAATGTGATAGAGTAAATATACAGTGCTCCTATTTTACAGCCAAATAAGTTAATGTATATTGTCACTTTAAAACACCAAGTGATAATTGATAACAACAAAAGGGTAAATCAACTTCCTAGCGCTCACCATCAATGTTCTGCTCCTAGTTACATACAGACGTATCGTCCATGTATACAAATTAGTGATTAGTGGGTTCGGATTTCTGAAATCCGAGCCCCCCCCCGACCCGAGTCGTATCCGAGTCAGGCTCGACTTTTCCCGCCTGACTCGGATCTGAAATCGAGGCAAAACTTCATCAGCCCGTCTTCCGGATCTCATGGGTTTTGGATTCTATAAAAGGTCCCCACGTCGGCGCCATTTCTCACTCCGGCTGTGGACAGTGAAGAGGGAGGGTGGGAGCTAGGGCTGGCTGGGCTGTGTTGTGCTGATGTGGTCCATAGGGGCTGGGGGCCTGATTCAAAGCTGCTCGTAAGCGGCCGCTCGTTTGCTCCGAGCGATGTTCACACAACTGTGCATGCGTATGGGTCGTAATGCGCATGTGCCAACCAGTCATTGCGGTCGGAAATCGAGCGCTCGCAAAATAGCGAATGCCTGCTAATTTGAGAGACAGAATGAGGCATTTGTGGGTGGTAGCAGAGGAAGGTGCTTGAAAACGGAGAGTGGAATTCCGAACGCAGGCGTGCCAAATGGTCAAAACGGGCGTTTTAAGGGTGTGCATAATTAACAAAGCATCGTCATCGACCACTTCACTTGTTTGTTTCTTAGCCTGAACTGTTCGTATGATTGCGGTAGGAAAATCCAACCACAAGCACTGCAAGCAGTTCAGACGCCTTTCGATGTACTCGATTAATCTAATAAATAGCGGAGATGACGTAAGATGCAAGCGGCCAGGGGGCGTCTTTACAAAAGAGCGAGCGTATGTTTCGTTCACTCGCTTAGACATAGAGTTGTCAATAGACCACAAAGAGCGAGCGCTCAATTTAAATAGCCGGCCCCTTTTTCTGAATGAGCGAACGCAAATAGCGTCCGGCTCTGAATCAGGCCCTGTGTCCACTCAGTCCATAAGGGCTGACTGGGCTGTGTTGTGCTGCTGTTGTCTATAGGGGCTGTCTGGGCTGTGTTGTGCAGTGTCCCATAAAGGCTGTAGTCCTAGAGGGGAGCTGTAGTGTTGTCCAGGGGGTGATCTGTGCATCAGGGGTGCTGCCCCAGAGTGCACTCCAAAAAAAATTTTTTTTTTTCTGTGTTTGTGAATTGTGTGCGCAGTAGCCGCACGTGCATCAACAAAGTAACGCCAAGCGTGCACCTGTGTCATAAGTAAAGGGCCGGCTGGCTTGACTGTTAAAGGGTGCTGTAACCCCCAGAGTGCACTCCAAACAAAATAAAAAACTATTTTCTGTGTTTGTGAATTGTACGCACTGTGGCTGCATGTGCATCAACAAAGGAGCAGCGCCAAGCATGCGTCTGTGCAGGCCTGCTGAGAGCCAGGGCGGGCCCGGGTAATAGGGGGCATGGCCTAATCGCAGGAGACGTGGCCATGCCCCCTTCCCAGAAAAAAAAAAATTTGCAGCGCCGCAAAGCAGCGCTGCGCGCTGGGGAGGGAGGCTGCTCTAGGCCCCCTCAGCCCTGCTCAAAGCCAGGGGGGTGCAATCAGTGTGATTTCTCCCCCCACAGGCAGTCTCCACTGCAGCTCAGAACATGCTATGTGCTGGGCTGCTGTGAGAGAGGGGGAGCGGCGCCGGACCTGGGCCCCTCAGGAAGCCGGGCCCCAGTAATCTGTACCCGCTCCCCCCCCCCTCTCGGCGCCTGTGTCAAGTAAAGGGCCGGATGGCTTGTCCGTTAAAGGGTGCTGTAACCCCCAAAGTACACTCCACAAAAAATTAAAAATTCTTCTTTTTTCCTGTCTTTGTGAAATGTGTGGGCTGTAGCCGCACCTGTATCCTCAAAGCAGAAGCGACAAGCGTGCGTCTGTCTGTTAAAGGATTACATCGGTGACAGCATCCAAGTAGGCATGTCAGACAGTCCGTTCCTGTACTGGCAGGAAAAAAAGGCAATTTGGAGGCCCCTGTACAAACTGGCTCTATTTTACCTGAGTTGCCCCCCCTCCAGTGTGCACTCCGAAAGAGTGTTTAGTGCAGCCGGGAACCTTGTCAGCGAAAGGCGTAGGAGGTTGCTTCCACAAAATGTGGAGAAGATGATGTTCATAAAAATGAATTATCAACTGTTCCAGGGAGACCAGCCTCCAGAACGTACAGAGGGACCTGTGGTGGTGGATTCCAGTGGGGACGAATTAATACTCTGTGAGGATGAGGATGTACACAACACTCAAGAGGGTGAGGAATCGGTGGATGAGGAGGATGAGGACAACATCTTGCCTCCGTAGAGCCAGTTTGTGCAGGGACAGATTAATTGCCAGCTTGTTTTGTGGGGGCCCAAACGAACCAATCATTTCAGCCACAGTTGTGTGGCAGACCCTGGCGCTGAAATGATTGGTTTGTTAAAGTGTGCATGTCCTGTTTATACAAAATAAGGGCGGGAGGGAGGGCCCAAGGACAATTCCATCTTGCACCTCTTTTTTTTCTTTGCATTATGTACTGTTTGGGGCCTAGTTTTTCAAACTGCCATCCTGTCTGCCACTGCAGTGTCACTCCTAGATGGGTCACGTGTTTGTGCCGTCCACTCGTGTCGCTTAGCATAGTCATCCAGCTACCTCGGTGCAACCTTTTGGACATAAAAACACTATTGTGAGGTGTGAGGTGTTCAGAATAGACTGGAAATGAGTGGAAATGAAGGTTATTGAGGTTAATAATAGCATAGGAGCAGAAAAACCCACAAATTCTGTGATTTTAGCTGTTTTTATTCTTTTTTTTTTCCAAAAAATACAGATCCAAAACACAAAACCCAGAACCCAAAACACGGAAGGGTGGTTTTGGCAAAACCAATCCAGATCCAAAACATGAAGAAAGATCCAGATCCAAAACACAAAACACGAAAAGTGGAGAGTGCGCACCCCTAATTAAAACATATAAAACATATAAAGACTAAAAGTAAGTCTTATGAGGTAAACAATTAATTAATTGATCCAATACACAGGAGACAATGATGTATAATAGTCATTGATCCTATAGGAGTATCCCGGAATAATGTCCAGCAATAATATTTACCAGCTTGAAAAAGCAATCACATCTCACTGGGTGAATGTCCCAAATAATAGGTAATGGAATAAGTGCTGGAGTCCAATATGAAGATGCCAGTCCGGAGATTGGTGTGTTGAATCCCAAAAGGAACAATAGTATATGGGTGTGGGGGACCTTGATGTGTGGGGGCCCAGAGTCGACCAGCCCTATCACCCCCTTTAATCTGGCCCTGAGACTAAGGCAGTATTGGTATGGAAATCTAGGTTAAATACTGAACCTTACAGTGAGCCTCATATAAGTTTCGGGAAGGAGAGTAAGCATACAGTAAGGATGAAATACAGGTGGAACACAGGAAGTTCTCAGTTAGTCAAAATGATCTCTTAAGCGATTAGCTAACCGGAGTAAAAGAAATACTTGTCAGTGTAACTGTATGAAAAGCACAGTAGCCTTATTAAGGAAAACAGCTTTGAACTTTGGGGCTGATTCAGACCAGGACGCTAAGCCACGGACACATTCTAGGGGCGATTTGTCACCCGTCTACACATGTGTATAAGTCGCAGTGCGTGTGCGCAAGCCAGTCACTGCATCCAGGAATCGTTCGCTCGTTGTACCCAGACTAAGCGCTACTTTGAGTGACAGATAGTGCCGTTAGTGGGTGTTGTCTGGGGAAGGTCTATGAAAATGGGGGTGTAGATGTGTGAACGCAGGCATGCCTGTTCGGTCTAACGGCGTTTCATGGGCGTGCATAGATAGCATGGAGGCATCATTGTACACATCACCTGGTTGTATTTCAGCCTGCAATTAATGCAGTGCTTGCGGAAGGGTAGGGTCTACCTCAAAGGCTACGAGCAGCTCCGATGGCTCTCGATGTTACTGATATTGCATACACTTCCTGTAGATGATGTGTGCTGCTCTGCCATCGCTCTCTAAGACATAGAGGGCGTCCTTAAGCCTTGTCGCGCGATCGTGGAATTTGCACACCCTGATGGCTGCGAAAGTGTGCTGCTTTGTTTCCGGGTCTGAATCGCCCCCTGCGGATTAGTGGGGTTACAAATGGATCACTCCGATTCCCGATGTTCAGGAATCTGCACATGCACTGGACCATATATGGTAATGCATCCTGCAAGTATTACTGATCCGAGTTGCATTGTAGAATGTAACATCGGATCACCTTGCGATCTCATTGGCTAGCTAAGTGGCTCATGGGATGATGCAAGCCATCTACCGCAGATGCAAAGAAGAGGCCAGGAAATCTCCCATCATCAGACAAGGATACTGGACTCGTCAACTCCTCCCCAATGGTGGCAACACACCTCCGCTCTTGGAAACAGAGATTGTTGCTGCCCCCTCTACACCAAGAAATGGCAGCAGACTGTGAATCACTGACAGTCAGTCTGCTGCAGAACTGTGTGCGAGACCGAACATCGGGAATCTGTGTGATCCATTCAACTGCGTCCTCTGCTGAATCAGGCACTGTAGCAGGATGTCTCCCTGTTATGGTGAATACGCCCCAGCAGGGAGGTGGACGCTGTGTCTGTGTGTCTGTGTGTATATTTTGTATCCTGTAAAGAGATCAGGGGGTACCATTTTGCTTTATTTCCCCCCACCTGAGATGAATTTTGGCCTAATTATTGTTATGCAGAGCCACAGCGCTATACATTGCATTCAGCAGCCTACATAGTGGGAAACACAATTTATAGAGCTTCATCCAACCACTAGATGCCCCCTCAGTTCTGGAGGCCATACTGTACTGTCATACTCTGCCTATTGGTGCTGGGTGGGCAATGCAATGTGTTTGTGCTGATAGAGAAATACTACACATTCGCCCTGAGTGTCTTTATCTTCTCATCTCCAGGTGTTCCAGAAGAGGTTTGATGGAAGTGTGAATTTTAACCGTAATTGGATAGAGTATGAAGATGGATTTGGAGAGGCAAATGGAGAGTTCTGGCTGGGTATTTCCTTTATTTCACACATTCCTGAAACTTTGGACCCCCCCCCCACCCACACACATGTTAAATCATTATTCCTTTTAAATAAAAGGTTATGTAAAAACTCTCCTTCTCATTCTGTCCAGGTCTGAAGAACATTCACCTTCTCACCAAAAAGAAGTCTTATCGTCTACGGATTAACCTGGAGGATTTTGACAATGACGCACGTTATGTGACTTATGATACCTTCTCCATCTCTCCTTTCTCAATCACTCCTAAGGAGAATGGCTATAAACTGCACATTGCTGGATTTCGGGAGGGGAATAAAACTAGGCCTGCTGGTAAGTATGTCTCTGGAATAAAGGTGGGCTGCTGTAGGGATAAGCCAACATACCCAGGTACTTTTCATACCTCTGGGGTGGTTGTTGGTGCCATTTTCACTGTGATAGCTCATTCCTGCCCACCTTGCAGACAGGTAAATGCCCTTGCATGAAAGTATCAAAATCTATTGGGAATCTTGGTGATATCCCACAAATTCAGGGGTCTCTCTGATATTCAATAGTATAATTGTAACTCCCCTTTACTCTCTAAAGGGACAGCAGGTTACTAACTCCCATCTAGTCTTATATTTACCCAACCTAAATGGTGTACTGTACATGCTTTTTACAGATCAGTGCCTCCATCCAAGTATCAGTAGTCAGTATGAGCCTACTTGGGAAAACCTAAATGCTAAAAGCGATTAACTAAAGTGGTGTAGATAACACAATAAGTACGTTATACCCATATTCCTGATCACATCCTGTCCTGCTTGGATTTGTGTGTTCTCCAATGACTCTCACCACTCCTCCCAGTGAGCAGACACCATCCCGTATAGTTTAGTTTTAATGCAATTTATACAGACAAGATATTCATGCATTATAATGCAGCATCAGACTGATATATATCTATGTATGGATCCATATTATAAACTTATGTAGAATCTACAGCGTATCCTTTAATATGAGGTTGCTCATTTGTAATTATAAGTCCAGGTCCCTTTTAACTCTTAGTTATTTGCACTCTGAGCCATAAGCACAATTTCCCCGTTATACCTTGGGTATTATGCCAGTATCCTCCTTGGTATAAGAGTAGTTGGAGTCTGTTTCTGCAGCAGCTAGCTATGGTACGACTCCAGCTGTTATTAGATACTTAAAGTTTATCTCCATTGAAAAAGGATATTTAACAATATTGTATACATATGTTCTTTTACATTCTTTTACTTTACCAGTTACATTACACTTTGATGGCTTATATGTCAGGAAGACAGTGCTGTGACTGGCTGCTAGAGGATGAATACAGCCTCCAGATAATACAGTCCATGACAATAATTAGGTAGTGGCCACTTATTCTTAGTAAGTGGGCATGCACTTACTAGAGATGAGCGGGTTCAGTTCTCAGAGAACCAAACCCACCCGAATTTTGCAGATCCAAGTCGGATCCAAGACCGTCAGTTTTCCCGGCTGACCCAGATATCAAAATGAGCCAAAACATCATTATCCCGCTGATGGATTCTCGTGGGTTTTGGATTGTATAAAGGGTCCCCATGCTCGCTGCCATTTTCTTTCCAGCTGTGGAGAGTGAAGAGGACGCTAGGGAGGGGCTGTGCGGCTGAGCTGGTGCTGTGCATAGGGACTGGCTGCTGTTGTCCATAGGAGCTGGCTGGCTGTTGTCCATAGGGGATAGCTGCTGTTGTCCATAGGGGCTGGCTGGGCAGTGCTGTTGTCCATAAGGGCTGTGTTGTCTATTCTCTATAAGAGCTGTGCTGCAGAGAGAAGAGGGGGGCTTCAGTGGCTCCTTTGTCACTGCAGTCGATAAAGGGGTGCTGCTGTGTTGTCCAGGGGTTGCTCTATCCATCAGGGGTGCTCTTTATAAAGGGGTGTGTGTGTGCGCATTAGCAACGTAGCTGCACAGGGGTGCCACCAGTGTAATTTATCAGGGAGCTGCTGCCTTGTTCAGGGGTGCTCTCCCCCCAAATGCCCCCAAAAATAAATTAATTAATAAAAGTGTTTTTTTTCTGTGTGTTAGCCGCAATTATCAGCAATGTAGCTGCTCAGGGGTGCTGCCTGTGTCATTTATCAAGGGGCTGCTGCCTCATTCAGGGGTGCTCATCTCCAGTTTTAAAAATATTTTCTTTTGGATGGCTGTGTGCATTAGCCACAACTTAGTTGTGCTATAATTGCTTGGTGACACTGCTGCAAGACCACAGTGAGTATGGAGGATAGCCACATGACAGGAAAGCAGGAACCACATACCAGTGACGGCAGCAGTCATGATGATGATGATGATGCAAGGCCATCAACGTCATATTTGAAGGCCGATGCCACAGGGCTTAAGTCAAGCCATGTAAAATCAAATTCTACCTTGTTAAAAAAAAAAATCTGAAGCTAAGTCAGATTTAGAGAAACAAAAATTTGCATTATGCCATTCACTACATGAAGTGGCAAGGAAAGGATAAGTTCTTGGCTTTTATTTATGACTGGTGGTTCTAGTTGTGATGATTTAAGTACTCTGCTTGTAGTAGATGTATAAAAAAAATAAAATTGATAAAACAAGTAAGACACTGGAACCAACTGTGTGCTCCGAAAAGTCACAGATCCCCGAGGGGAGTACAAGTGTGTCCTCAGTTGCCATGTGTGAGCCTGACCTTTCTAATATTGTACTTGAAGAGGATCCTCCTTCCACCATTTGTGTTCCCTCTGCAAATGTGGGGATGAACAGCACAAGTCAACATGCTGATGTAGAAATTGAGGATGCTTCTGTGGAATTGCACCAGGAGGATGAGTAGGATATTTATGTAGTTGGCGATAACAACAAGGATGATGAGGATGTTGATGATGATGAGGATGTTGATGATTATGAGGATATTGGTGTCGAAGATGTTTGTGTAAAACTGTAAATCGGGCAACAGTTGTTGCCCTTGGTGGGAAAAATCCCATTGTTGTCATGCCTGGGCAAAGGACCAAAAAATCCACTTCTCATGTGTGGAATTATTTCCACCCAAATCCAGACAACCTTTGTGAAGCCATTTGTAACCATCGCCAAGTAACAGTGAGTAGAGATAAGGACCTTAACCATCTAGGAACCTCCTCCCTGTTACATCACTTGCAGTGCATTCATCAAATTGAAAATGGTTTTTCAAATTCAGAAACTTTGGTTAAAATTTTTTTAACAACTATCCGTCCAGTGTCACCAAGCTGCTCCATGTTATGTGGATCCATGCACCTGCAATCTCCACCACCAACACCTGCATCATCATCAATATCCTTAATTGTGATCGGAAGTAGTCCTGCACACAATTTCATAAGAATGACTGTCACCCAGTTGCACAGCAGATCACTGGCGCCATAATGGCTGTGCTAGTATTAGATGGTGAAATATTAGAAAATGAGGATGATAGTATGGAGGAAGTGCAAAAGAAGTATGATGGGGAAATTTGTGTCCTATCTGATGCTAATGAGGATGTTAATGATGAGGATGTTGTTTGCGTTAATCAGCCACCAGTGATTTCTTGCTCATGATAAAAAGAAAGCCAGAAAAGCCACGTCTTGGGTGTGGAACTATTTTAACCTAAATCCTGACAACAGTTGTGAAGGCATCTGTTCCATTTGTAAAGCCAAAGGTAGTAGAGGAACGGATGTTAACCATCTAGGCACCTCCTCCCTATTACGTAATTTGCAGCGAGTTCATGCAATTTGTTTAACAAAATTATAATAAATTGTAAATTAATAACAAGAAGTCCAGTATCAGCTACCAGCAGTTTGGACCAGAACATGCAATCTCAACCAACAACACTCTCATCATTAACCTCCTCCTTAATAATTGAAGCTAGTCCTTCCAAAAAATGTTTTGTGGGGGCCAAAACAAACAAAGGAGTTCAGCTACGAAAGTGTCAGTCCTTGTCACTGAAATACTTGGTTTGTTAAACTGTACATGTCCTTTTTAATATCCCACATAAGAGTGGGTGGTAATGCTTCATAGATGTCATTTTTTAAACTGCTGTTTGTTTGTCACTGCTCTGTTGCTTACTGTAGCCAGCCAGCTCGCTGCAGCCTTTGGCACTATATTAGTGAAAAATAGTGAAATCAATGTTGTGAGCTGTGAGGTGGTTAAAAATGCCTAGAAATGCCTGAAAATGATTCTTATTAAGGTTAATATAACTGTAGGAACAAAAACAGGCCCACATTATGTGTTTTTAGCTGTTTATATAATTTATTTGGAAATAAATACAGTCCGAAAACCAAAACCAAAACACAGGGGTCGACGAACACATGCTCTAGTAATTACTAGAGATGAACAGGTCCGTTTCTCAGTGAACCAGACCCACCCGAACTTCCAGATCCGAGGTGGGAACCAAGCTACTGTAGGCTCGGGTTTTCCAGCATGACTCGGATCGCAAAACAAGACGAAACATCTTCCTGCTGTCGGATTCTCGCGAGTATTGGATTCTATATAGGTCCAGGTGATCAGCTCCTTTATCACTCCCTCTGTGGATGGTGAAATGAACAGATGTGTTGCTGTCACAGTCTGTGTCAGTGTGTGGCCAACTTGTCCTGTCAGGATCTGGGGCTGAAGGCTGCTGCTGTGTTGTCCATAAAGGGTCTGGGGCTGCAGTATTATAAAGGGGGGCTTCAGTGGGTGCTGCAGCTGCTGTGTCACTTGTCCTGTCAATCAAGGGGTTGCTGCTGTATTATTATACATAAGGGCTGATGTTGTTGTCCTGTCCATCAAGGGGCTAGGGCTGCAGTTCATAAAGGTGTGCTGTGTTGTCTGGGGGGGGAGCGCTGTCAATCAGGGGTGCTCTTCCCCAGTGTGAAAAAAGAATATTTTTTTTGTGTGTGTGTGTGTGTGCATTAGCAACTTAGCTGCGCTATTATTGTTTGGTGACACTGCCGGCAAGACTGCAGTTTATCATCCACATATTTGTGACTCTGCAGGTGGTCTGTCCGCACTCGTCAGGAGTGCTTTGTTGTCCGTAAAAACGAGAGCTGTCTGTGTTGTTTATCAAGGGGCTGCTGCCTCATACAGGGGTGCTAATCCCCAGTGTAAAAAAAATGCTTTTGTGTGTGCGTTAGCAACTTAGCTGCGCTATTATTGTATGGCGACACTGCCGCAGTTTATCTTCCACGTATTTGTGACTCTGCAGGTGTCTGTCCGCAATTGGCAGGGGTGCTTTGTTGTCCATCAAAAAGGGTTGTTATCTGTTTTTCATCAAGGGGCTGCTGCCTCATTCAGGGGTGCTCTTCCCCAGTGTGAAAAAAAAAGTGAAATTAAAATAATAATATCAATCCACAAAAAAAATATTTTTATGTGTGTGTGCATTAGCAACTTAGCTGCGCTATTATTGTTTGATGATACTGCTGACCAGACTGTAGTTTAACCTCCACGTATTGTGACACTATAAGTCATAGCGCAGTGTGTTATTCTTCTTCATAAATAATTAATCTTGAGACACTGTAAGTGGTAGCGCAGTCTAATATTCAACTTTTCACTTCTTTCCTCAATTGTGAATAAATTATTACTCTACACACCAACAACAAGACCCCTACAAAGTGCTAAATATGTTTTACATACAGTATAAAACATAATGAAATCACTGTAAGTGGTAGCACAGGTGTTATTCTTATTCCTTAATAATTAATCTTATCACACTAAGTGGTAGCGCAGTGTGTTATTCTTATTTATAAATAATTAATCTTGTGCCATTAAGGGGTAAATTTACTAAAGTGAGAGTTTTTAGAAGTGAGTTTTAAAAGTGCTGTTGCCATAGCAACCAGTAAGATTCTAGCTATTATCTTCTAGAAGGTACTAGTTACATGTTATGTAAAATCTGATTGGTTGCTATGAGCAACATAACTTTTAAAGCTCACTTCTAAAAACTCTCACTTTAGTTAATTTACTCCTAAGTGTTAGTGCAGTGTGTTATTCTTATTCATAAATAGTTTTATGACACTAAGTGGTAGCGCATTGGGTTATTCTTATTCATAAATAACCTTGTGACACTGTAGGTCAGAGGTCAGGGAACTTTTTTACCTTTTACCCCAAAATATATTTAGATATGCCGATGTTACCCCCTTGATTTGAAAGAAAGGAAAGAAAGGAAATCATATAGTATTGCCCCCATATAATGCCCCTGTAGAAGTGCCCCCATAAAATGCCACTGTAGTAGTTCCCCCATAGTTATGCCCCTGTAGTAGTGCCCCCATATAATGCCCCTATAGTAGTGCCCCCATAGTTATGCCCCTGTAGTAGTGCACCCATATAATGCCCCTGTAATAGTATCCCCATAGTTATGCCCCTATAGTAGTGCCCCCATAGTTATGCCCTGTAGTAGTGCCCCATATACTGCCCCTGTAGTAGTGCACCCATATAATGCCCCTGTAGTAGTGCCTCCATATAATGCCACTGTAGTGCCGCTTGTACAAAAAAACACTTACCTTAATCCCCGCTCCTGCATCAGCCACCGTTCTGTTCACCCAGCTGCTTCTCAGAACTATGAGAGAGCCAGAAGCTGGAGATCAGAAGAGAACTCCAGCCTCCGGCTAACGCAGAGCTGCAGGGAAGGAGCCGGGCGCCCGCTGGTAATAACATCTCAGCGGGCTTCCAGCTTAGAGCCTCCCTGCGGCACAGCCAGGCATGCATATGAATCATTCTATATTATAGAATGATCCATATGCATGCCCGGCTGTCCATCCATTACCCCCAGGAAATTCATTTTTACCCCATGTGGGGTAATTTTCCCCTGTTCCCTGACCACTGCTGTAGGTCCTTGATAATGCAGTGTAATACTTAAGATTGGTACAAATTGACATGTGTGTTGTACCCCACTTCATTCATTTTTGTTGATATGGAGAATTATCAGTTGAGCTTTGAGAGGAGAGCAGCAACAACATACTAGTGCTGGAGCTGCTGCCAGTGCCATCAGTCATGACTATACTAGTCCATCTACATCATCTACTATAGCCGCTGCCCAAGGGCATACAGGGCTTAGGTCTGGGCTTCTAAAATCAAGAACCAATCTTCTACAATGGTTAAGAAAAAAACATCAAAGGGAAAGTTAGCTGCAGATGGACATAAAATTGGAAATATGCCAGTTTCACCACACGAAGTCGCAAGGAAAGGCTAAGGCCTTGGCCTTTATTTATGACTGGTGGTTCTGCTTATTATGATGATGTACTGTAAGCAAAAGTGAACAAGCTGACATAGAAATTGAGAATGCTTCTGTGGAAGTGCACTAGGATGAGCAGGATATTTGTGTAACTGACGCTAATGAGGATGTTGATGATGAGGATGTTGTTTTTGTAAATTAGGCATCAGTGGATGAAACAGTTGTTGCCCATGATAGGGAAAAGCCCATTGTCATGCCTGGGCACAAGACTGAAAAACTTGGTTGTGGTTTTTTTTGGGAAAGTTTAGTTTGTTCTCGGTGGAGGCACTTGCTGGAGAAACTGAAGGAGAAGCCACCACTGCATAATGTGCCACTGGAGCTGAAAATTTGCTTACCAACAGCTCTTTGCCTCCCTTCAGATCTGTGTCCATTGGGAAGAAAGCAACCATCTTCATTCCTTCTGGGATGTAAATCCACTCCCAGCAGCAGCAGCTGCAGGCATAGTGCTCAAGAATTCTCAAGAAAGACACAAAGTAAGACTTAAACCTTAAATCTTGCATTTGCTCTGTATGGCTGGTCCACATATCTGTGGTCAAGTGGACAGTAGGTACAATGGCATTTTGGTGGCCACTAATGAAGTTTTTTTAAAGTCCATATACAGGTTGGAAAATGCTTTTCTAGTAAAGTGGAATCTTTGCCAAGGATTTTTTAATAGTTAATTGTTTTTGAAAGCACTATTAGTTGTCTTCCTGGTCCCCTTCTGGGATGAAAATACACTCCCAGCAGCAGCAGGCAATGCACTCAAGGATTCTTCTGGGGCAAGGACTGATGAGAATAAGTAAAATATTTTTTGTAAATGCCTCCCCTCCTCTCTCATAGATGTGCGGAATCAAAAATGAAATTAAATTTATAACAAATCATCCCTTTCTCTCCCTGCCTTCTACTACATACATACTCCAACTCCCTCAGGCCTCTTGAATAAGAAAAACATTTGTTTCCTGATATGCCATGTTGGAAGTTGAACTTCTACGTGTTTGTGCCACCCACTGCTGCCACTTAGCTTAGTCAGCCAGCTAGCTTGGTGCAAATTTTGGGCCTATTAACCTCAATAACATTAATTTCCACATGTTTCCAGTCAATTTTGACCATCTCAGAGCTTGCTATATTGTTATCATCTGGTTTAGGTCCACAATTTGCACCAAGCTAGCTTGATGACTAAGCTAAGTGGCAGTAGTGGGCAGCACAAAATTGTGCCAGTTCAACTTCCAACATGGCACATAAGGAAACATATATTTTCATTAATCAAGAGTCCAGAGCAAGTTGGAGTATGTATTGTATGTAGTTGAAGGCAGGGAAATGAAGAGTTGATTAGTAGTAAATTTAATTGAATTTTTTTTATTCCGAAGCAAATTCATGAGGGAGTAGGGGAGAGCATGGGTGAATAATATGTCCCATATTTGTCCACAAAATCAACTTGGTGGTTTAAAATATTTTTTTTTAAATTAAAGGTGGATGCAGGAGATGTTGTCTGTGGCCACAAACATTTCTGGACATTTTTGGCATTTAGCAACTGCATGTAAATATTGCAGCAGCTGTGACAGTTCAGCTTTCAACATGGCACATCAGGAAACAAATGTTTTTATTATTCAAGAGGCAAAAGGGAGTTGGAATAGGTATGTAGTTGAACGCAGGGAAAGGAAGATTTGATTAGTAGTAAATTGTAATTTAATTTTTTGTTAAAATGTTTATGAGGGAGAAGGCGAGGAGGTAATGCATTTACAAAAAATATTTGAATCATCCACATCAGTCCTTGCCACAGAAGAATCATTGAGTGCTTTATCTGCTGCTATGTGTGGATTTTCACCCCAGAGGGAAGCAGGAAGACTACTAGTAGTACTTTAAAAAACAAATGACTGTTAAATAGTCCATTGCAAGGGGGAGCATGTATGACAGCAGTCACCCAGTTGCATAGTGGATCACTACTGCCATAACAGCTATGCTGTATTAAATGTGCATCCAGTATCTGCCAGTAATGCTGTGGGTTTTAGACATTTAATGTAAGTCCTGTGTCCCCGCTACCAAATCCCATCAAAATTTCACTTCACTAGAAAGGCATTTCCCAACCTGGCAGCATCCCCTTGATGAACAACAGAGTGCCCCTGCGTAGTATGGATGGACAACCTTCAGAGTCACAAATACGTGGATGACAAACTTCAGTCTGGCTGGCAGTGTCACCGACCAATAATAGCGCAGTTACTAGCTACAGTAGCACACACACAAAAAAAATCAAAACAGATCTATTTTTTTGTGGAATGATAATTTTATTTAACTCTTTCTTTTTTTAAAACTGGGGTTGAGCACCCCTGGATTGACAGAGCACCCCTGGATGGCACAGCACCCTTTTATGTACTGCAGTCCTAGCCCCTTTATGGACAACACAGCAGCGCCCGTTTATGTACTGCTGCCCACCTTTATGTACTGCATGCCCAGCCCGACAGCACTGTACCCTTGAACAGCAGCACAGACTCCAGCCAGACAACACTGCACCCTTGAACAACAACAGCACAGACCCCAGCCAGACAACACTGCACCCTTGAACAACAGCAGCACAGACTTCCAGCCCAACACTGCACCCTTGAACAACAGCAGCACTGACAGAGTATGTCTGATCTGCAAAGTCTCCACAGCAGGAGTGAAAATGGCGCTGATCACCGTGACCTTTGTAGAATTTAAAACCTGTGAGAATCCGACAGCAGGAGGATGACGTTTTGCCTCAATTTCAGATCCAAGTCACACGGGAAAACCCGAGCCAGTCTTGGATCTGACTCAGAATTGCAATGTTTGGGTGGGTCCGGTTCTCAAAGAATTGGACCCTCCCATTTTTAATTATCCCCTCTATTTGGATTAATTAGCTTGGCAGGGAGTGCTGATAGTCTGTCTTCTCCTTTCAGCTGTATGTACCTGAGAAGCAGCAACACTACTGATAGCTGATGCTGTCCTTGTCCCCTAAGCAGCATTGACCACCTCCATCACTGTGCTGTGTCTCTGTTACCTGTCCCTGCTGCCTGACCACTACTGATAGCTGCTGCTATTCTTGTCCCCTGAGCAGTGCTTACCACCTCCATCACTCTGCTGTGTCCCTGCTGCCTGGCCACTACTAATAGCTGTTGCTCTTCTTGTCCCCTGAGCAGTGCTTACCACCTCCATCAGTTTCCTCTGTCTCTGTGACCTGTCCCTGCTCCCTGTCCACTACTGATAGCTGCTGCTGTACTTGTACCCTGAGCAGTGCTGACCACCTCCATCAGTTTGCTCTGTCTCTGTGACCTGTCCCTGCTGCCTGGCCACTACTGTGATGTTAGGCACTGGTGTAATACAGAATACCCAACACTACTGTCCATTGGACAGGGAGACTAGCCTCTGGCTGTCACAACACCTCCTTTAGCCTGTATGGCCCTTCAGCTGGCTGTTCTGCCTACTGCCTGCTGTCAGCCACTGCCACTGTGTAATCTGCCACTGACAGACTCCCAGCCACCAGACTGTCCACCGCTATCAGGCACCACCGCAAGCTGCCTTTCCACCGGGTGGTTGCTAGCTCTGGGATGCAGTTAAGATGCTGGCCAATGAGATGCTGGACGTTGGTATATAACTTCAAAATCCTGATGCCCATTAGGAAACCGACAGTGCAATCATGAAGAGATCAAGATACCAATGTCAGCATCCTGGGGAAAGGGGGTAAGGGTAGGCACCACCCTGGTAGGGTTAGGTTTAGGGTGCATAAAGGAGGGGTTAAGGTTAGGCACTATCAAGGGAGTAGCGAGGGTGGTCCAGTGGAGCATGCGCTCTGGGCGACAAAATGGACTGAGGGCGCCGTCCAGGGTTCCGGAAATCATGGGCGCTACTCAGTATGATGGCCGCCTGTTAGTTTTATCTCGGTTTGTTTGCTATATATTCTAAATATGTTATGGATCTGAGATAGATTTCTACATTTCGTGCTCCATCATTTCATTCTCCCCAGACTGCCCAGATTGTCTCCCCTCTGGCCCTCCCTCCTCTGTGATCATCTTCTGTCACCTTCCCTTTCCTGTCAGATTGATTACATTCGCTTCTCACCTCTTTTATACCCTCCCCTCTCTACCCTGTGCTTGGCTCTGCCCCTGTCCACTCTTCTTATTGGCTTCTGTCACCACCCCTCTCCTTTTCTTATTGGCTTCTCACCTCCCCTCTCTGATCGGTACTTTCCTCTCCCCTGTCCTCTTTGATCCCCTCCCTCCTTCTCTCATTCATTCATTGTGCTTCAGTGGACTTAAAAGTGACACATCTGAGATAAAGCCCTAAACTTCAATTATAAGGTATCAGATTGAAAAAAGTCACTGCTTTGCTATTTAAAGTAATGAGTTGTTCCCAGGCATGGCCACAAAGTGTTATTTGAAAGGTCCTTTAAAAAATATTAGGAAACCTGAAATAATAATAAAGGTGGTAGACAGAGCATGGTTAGTAGTACTCACATTAATATAGGTGCAATGTATATTTGTGAAGTAGGAGCATAGCTGAGAAGGGAGCTTAACATAGGTGTTCCCACTCCAGTGACTGCTGCTTGGGGCAGTAATTGCAGTAATAAGCTGTGCACCCTGTGGAATTTTTGTCAATTTAATTTAAATGATCAGAATAATACAATCTCCTCTATTAACTAAAAACAATGATTCAAAGGAAATAAAAAATGATCCTAGGTGCTATACATAAATAAAGCATTGGCAAGGAGCTACCCCTTAATGTGCATCACCGAAGCATTCTATTACCCCCAATGGGACCTCAATGCCGTGTCATACTGCCACTATATGCTCTTTTTCTCTTCACTTTAGTATTCTCCCGCAGGCTCGCCATACTTCTATTTTGCATGTGCATCCCACACACTGGGGCATATTTCTACCCCATATAGAGTCCATAATAAGGTTTACATACACAATGCATTACTCACATATATATATTTCATGCATTACATATATCTATATATATATATAGTTTTACCTCACATAATAAATAGGGAGTGTTGTCAACCAGACCATTAGAGATCTACAGGAATCCAGTGGTGAGCACATGGGGTGGCCTAGTGTGAGAAAACAACATTTGTAAAAACTTAGGGCCTGATTCAGAGCCGGACGCTATTTGCGCTCGCTCGTCCTGAAAATAGGGGTTGCTATTCAAATGAACTGTTCGCTCTCTGCGGTCTGTTCACGCCTCTAGGTCTGAACGAGCGAACAAAACTTGCGGTCATTTTTTAAAAAAATACGCCCCCTGGCCACTCGCATCCTACGTCATGTCCGCTATTTATTAGATTAATCGAGTACATCAACCAGCTTATGAACTGTTCGCTATTCTTGTGGTTGGTTTTTGCAACCACAATCTTGTGAGCAGTTCTGGCTATAAAATAACCCAGTGACGTGGTCAATGACGCTGCTGTATTAATTATGCACACCCTTAAAACGGCCGTTTTGATCTTTAAGCACGCCTGCGTTCGGATCTCCACTCCCCGTTTTCAAGCACCTTCCCCTGTTACCACCCACATACGCCTCATTCTGTCACTCAAAATAGCAGGCATTCGCTATTTAGCGCACAAACGATTTTCGGCCGCACTGACTGGTTCGCTCATGCGTATTACGATACGTACGCATGCGCAGTTGGGCAACATCGCTCGGAGCAAACGAGCGGCCGCTTAAGCGCGGCTCTGAATCAGGCCCTTAATACATACATAGGGCCTGATTCAGAGCTGGACACAATTAGCTCTCGCTCGTCCTGAAAATAGGGGTGGCTATTCAAATGAACCGTTCGCTCTTTGCGGTCTGTTCACGCCTCTAGGTCTGAACGAGTGAACAAAACTTGCATTGTTTTTTAAAAAAATGTGCCCCCTGGCCGCTCGCATCCTACGTCATGTCCGCTATTTATTAGATTAATCGAGTACATCGACCAGCGTATGAACTGCTCACTATTCTTGTGGTTGGTTTTTGCTACCACAATCTTGCGAGCAGTTCTGACTATAAAATAACCCTGTGACGTGGTCAATGACGCTGCTGTATTAATTATGCACACCATTAAAATGCTCGTTTTGACCTTTAAGCACGCCTGCGTTCGGATCTCCACTCCCCGTTTTCAAGCACTTTCCCCTGTTACCACCCACATACGCCTCATTCTGTCACTCAAAATAGCAGGCATTCGCTATTTAGCGCACAAACGATTTTCGGCCGCACTGGCTGGTTCGCGCATGCGTATTACGATACGTACGCATGCGCAGTTGGGCAACATCGCTCGGAGCGAATGAGCGGCCGCTTACGCGCGGCTCTGAATCAGGCCCTTAATACAAACATAGGGCCTGATTCAGAGCCGGACACAATTAGCGCTCGCTCTTCCTAAAAATAGGGGTGGCTATTCAAATGAACCGTTCGCTGTTTACGGTCTGTTCACGCCTCTAGGTCTGAACGAGCGAACAAAACTTGTGGTCGTTTTTTTTTTAAATATGCCCCCTGGCCGCTCGCATCCTACGTCATGTCCGCTATTTATTAGATTAATTGAGTACATCGACCAGCGTATGAACTGCTCGCTATTCTTGTGGTTGGTTTTTCCTACCACAATCTTGCGAGCAGTTTTGGCTAAAAGACACCCAACTGACGTGGTTGATGACGCTGCTGTTTTAATTATGCACACCCTTAAAATGCCTGTTTTGACCTTTAAGCACGCCTGCGTTCGGATCTCCACTCCCCATTTTCAAGCACCTTCCCCTGTTACCACCCACATACGCCTCATTCTGTCACTCAAAATAGCAGGCATTCGCTATGTAGCGAACAAACGATTTTCGGCCGCACTGACTGGTTCGCACATGCGTATTATGATTAGGGGTGTGCACCGGCCACTTTTCGTGTTTTGTGTTTTGGTTTTGGATCTGGATCTTTCTTCGTGTTTTGGATCTGGATTGGTTTTGCCAAAACCACACTTCCGTGTTTTGGGTTCTGGGTTTTGTGTTTTGGATCTGTATTTTTTTGAAAAAAAGCATAAAAACAGCTAAAATCACAGAATTTGTAGGTTTTTCTGCTCCTATGCTATTATTAACCTCAATAACCTTAATTTCCACTCATTTCCGGTCTATTCTGAACACCTCACACCTCACAATAGTGTTTTTATGTCCAAAAGGTTGCACCGAGGTAGCTGGATGACTATGCTAAGCGACACGAGTGGGCGGCACAAACACGTGACCCATCTAGGAGTGACACTGCAGTGGCAGACAGGATGGCAGTTAGAAAAACTAGGCCCCAAACTGTACATAATGCAAAGAAAAAAAAGAGGTGCAAGATGGAATTGTCCTTGGGCCCTCCCACCCACCCTTATGTTGCATAAACAGGACATGCACACTTTAACAAATCAATCATTTCAGCGCCAGGGTCTGCCACACAACTGTGGCTGAAATGATTGGTTCGTTTGGGCCCCCACAAAACAAGCTGGCAATTAATGTGTCCCTGCACAAACTGGCTCTACGGAGGCAAGATGTCATCCTCATCCTCCTCATCCACCAATTCCTCACCCTCTTCAGTGTGTACATCCTCATCCTCACAAAGTATTAACTCGCCCCCACTTGAATCCACCACCACAGGTCCCTCTGTACCTTCTGGAGGCTGGTTTCCCTGGAAGAGCTGATAATTCATTTTTATGAACATCATCTTCTCCACATTCTGTGGAAGCAACCTCCTACGCCTTCCTACGCCTTTCGCTGACAAGGTTCCCGGCTGCACTAAACACTCTTTCGGAGTACACACTGGAGGGGGGGCAACTCAGGTAAAATAGAGCCAGTTTGTACAGGGGCCTCCAAATTGCCTCTTTTTCCTGCCAGTACAGGTATCGACTGTCTGACATGCCTACTTGGATGCTGTCACCGATGTAATCCTCCACCATTCTGTCAATGGTGACAGTATCATATGCAGTGACAGTAGACATGTCAGAAATTGTTGCCAGGTCCTTCAGTCCAGACCAGATGTCCAAACTTGGTCCTGCCTGCCCTGCATCACCGCCAGCGGGTTGCTTAGGATACCTAAGTTTTTTCCTGGCAGCCCCAGTTGCGGGAGAAAAAGAAGAAGGAGCCGTTGACGTGTCACGTTCCGCTTCAGCTGACAGTGTGTTCACCAGCAGGTCTTTGCACCTCTGCAGGCTTGTGTCGGCCGGAAAGAGAGACACCACATAGGCTTTAAACCTAGGATCGAGCACGGTGGACAAAATGTAGTGGTCTGATTTCAACAGATTGACCACCCTGGAATCCTGGCAAAGCGAATGAAGGGCTTCATCCACAAGTCCCACATGCCGAGCGGAATCGCTCCGTCTTAGCTCCTCCTTCACTTTCTCCAGCTGCTTCTGCAAAAGCCTGATGAGGGGAATGACCTGACTCAAGCTGGCAGTGTCTGAACTGACTTCACGTGTGGCAAGTTCGAAGGGCTGGAGAACCTTGCACAACACGGAAATCATTCTCCACTGCGCTTGAGTCAGGTGCATACCCCCTCCTTTGCCTATGTCATAGGTGGATGTATAGGCTTGTATGGCCTTTTGCTGCTCCTCCATCCTCTGAAGCATATAGAGGGTTGAGTTCCACCGCGTCACAACCTCTTGCTTCAGGTGATGGCGGGGCAGGTTCAAGAGTGTTTGCTGGCGCTCCAGTCTTCGGCACGCAGTCGCTGAATGGCGAAAGTGGCCAGAAATTTTTCGGGCCACCCAAAGCGTCTCCTGCACGCCCCTGTCGCTTTTCAGAAAATTCTGCACCACCAAGTTTATTGTGTGAGCAAAACATGGGACGTGCTGGAATTTGCCCAGATGTAATGCCCGCACAATATTGGTGGCGTTGTCAGATATCACAAATCCCCAGGAGAGTCTAAGTGGGGTAAGCCACTGGGCGATGATTTCCCTCAGTTTCTCTAAGAGGTTGTCGGCGGTGTGCCTCTTACTGAAACCGGTGATACACAGCGTATCCTGCCTTGTAACGAGCTGGCGTTTCTGAGATGCTGCTACTGGTGACGCTGCTGCTGTTGCTGCGTAAGGTGATACATCTACCCAGTGGGCTGTCACAGTCATATAGTCCTTAGTCTGCCCTGTTCCACTTGTCCACATGTCCGTGGTTAAGTGGACATTGTGTACAACGGCATTTTTCAGGACACTGAGGACACTTTTTCTGACGTTTCTGTACAGTCTCGATATCGCCTGCCTAGTGAAGTGGAATCTAGACGGGATTTGGAACCGGGAACACACTACCTCCATCATTTGTCTAAATCCCACTGCACTAATGGCGGATACCGGACGCACGTCTAACACCAACATAGCAGTCAAGGCCTCAGTTATACGTTTTGCTTCAGGATGACTGCTGTCGTACTTCATCCTCCTCGCTAAGGACTGTTGGAGGGTCAATTGTTTAGTAAAAGTAGTGGTGTTCCTACTTCCTCTCTGGGATGATGAACGACTCCCAGCAGCAGCAACAGCAGCAGCGGCAGCAGTAGGCGTAGCAATGCAGGATCCTCCGGAGGAATCCCGGAGAGGAGAGTCAGTCATGCCAGTGACATGGCCTGCAGGACTACTTCCGATCCTGACTAAGGAGGAAATTGACGAGGAGGGAGTTGAAGGTGTGTTTTGCAGGCGCTTGGATACAACAGGACAACGGGATTTAGGTGTCCCTGGACTGCTTACGGTCTTAGCCAAAGTTTCTGAACTTGACAGTAACTTTTTATGAACGCGCTGCAGGTGCCGTATAAGGGAGGATGTTCCCAGGTGGTTGACGTCCTTACCCCTACTTATTTCACCTTTACATATGGTACATATGGCAAGACAGTTGTTGTCCGGATTTGGATAGAAATATTGCCAGACCAAAGAGGTGGAATGTTTGGTCTTCTGCCCAGGCATGACCGTGATGGGCTTTTTCATCACACGGACAACAACTGTCTCCCCCGGAGCCTGATTTAAACAAACCACATCACCATCAGAATCCTCCTCGCCAACTTCCTCCTCAGCGCCAGCTACACCAGTATCCTCATCCTGTTGTACTTCAACAGTGACATCTTCAATTTGCATATCAGCAAGTGGACTGTGGGTGCTCCTTTCAGCACTTGCAGGGGGCGTGCAAATGGTGGAAAGAGCCACCTCTTCCCGTCCAGTGCTGGGAAGGTCAGGCATCGCAACCACCACCACACTTGTACTCTCATTGGGGATTTGTGATATCTTCTTAGAAAGTACAGTTCTTCGCTGTGCTTTTGCCAGCTTAACTCTTTTGATTTTTTTAGTGGGAGGAGGGCTTCCATCGTCATGTGAAGCTGAACCACTAGTCATGAACATACTAGGGATTGACCATAGCCGTTCCTTGCCACTCCGTGTCGTAAATGGCATATTGGCAAGTTTACGTTTCTCTTCAGCTGATTTAAATGTCTTTTTCAAGGTCATTTTCCTGAACTTTGCCATTTGGGATTGAATGTGCCCTCTACTATGACATTGGGCATCGGCCATGGCAGACGACGTTGATGGCATGTTATTGTCTATGTCATGACTAGTGGCAGCAGCTTCAGCACTAGGAGGAAGTGGTTCTTGATCTTTCTCTATTTTATTTTTATCGGAGAAAGTTTGGTCCTCCATTTATGTTATATCAATTTGATATATACGTGCGGCTAAACACAGAAAATTATTTTTTTTTGGTTTGAACTGGAGTGTACTTTCGGGGGTTACAGCACCCTTAACGGTCAAGCCAGCCGGCCCTTTACTTATGACACAGGCGCACGCTTGGCACTACTTTGTTGAAGCACGCGCGGCTACTGCGCACACAATTCACAAACACAGAAAATAATTTTTTTTTTGGTTTGGACTGGAGTGTACTTTCGGGGGTTACAGCACCCTTAACGGTCAAGCCAGCCGGCCCTTTACTTATGACACAGGTGCACGCTTGGCACTACTTTGTTGATGCACGTGCGGCTACTGCGCACACAATTCACAAACACAGAAAATAATTTTTTTTTTGGTTTGGACTGGAGTGTACTTTCGGGGGTTACAGCACCCTTAACGGTCAAGCCAGCCGGCCCTTTACTTATGACACAGGCGCACGCTTGGCACTACTTTGTTGATGCACGTGCGGCTACTGCGCACACAATTCACAAACACAGAAAATATTTTTTTTTTTGGTTTGGACTGGAGTGTACTTTGGGGGTTACAGCACCCTTTAACGGTCAAGCCAGCCGGCCCTTTACTTATGACACAGGCGCACGCTTGGCACTACTTTGTTGATGCACGTGCGGCTACTGCGCACACAATTCACAAACACAGAAAATAATTTTTTTTTTGGTTTGGACTGGAGTGTACTTTGGGGGTTACAGCACCCTTTAACGGTCAAGCCAGCCGGCCCTTTACTTATGACACAGGCGCACGCTTGCCACTACTTTGTTGATGCACGTGCGGCTACTGCGCACACAATTCACAAACACAGAAAATAATTTTTTTTTTGGTTTGGACTGGAGTGTACTTTCGGGGGTTACAGCACCCTTAACGGTCAAGCCAGCCGGCCCTTTACTTATGACACAGGCGCACGCTTGGCACTACTTTGTTGATGCACGTGCGGCTACTGCGCACACAATTCACAAACACAGAAAATAATTTTTTTTTTGGTTTGGACTGGAGTGTACTTTGGGGCTTACAGCACCCTTTAACGGTCAAGCCAGACGGCCCTTTACTTATGACACAGGCGCACGCTTGCCACTACTTTGTTGATGCACGTGCGGCTACTGCGCACACAATTCACAAACACAGAAAATAATTTTTTTTTTGGTTTGGACTGGAGTGTACTTTCGGGGGTTACAGCACCCTTAACGGTCAAGCCAGCCGGCCCTTTACTTATGACACAGGCGCACGCTTGGCACTACTTTGTTGATGCACGTGCGGCTACTGCGCACACAATTCACAAACACAGAAAATAATTATTTTTTTGGTTTGGACTGGAGTGTACTTTCGGGGGTTACAGCACCCTTAACGGTCAAGCCAGCCGGCCCTTTACTTATGACACAGGCGCACGCTTGGCACTACTTTGTTGATGCACGTGCGGCTACTGCGCACACAATTCACAAACACAGAAAATATTTATTTTTTTGGTTTGGACTGGAGTGTACTTTTGGGGGTTACAGCACCCTTAACGGTCAAGCCAGCCGGCCCTTTTACTTATGACACAGGCTCACGCTTGGCACTACTTTGTTGATGCACGTGCGGCTACTGCGCACACAATTCACAAACACAGAAAATAATTTTTTTTTTGGTTTGGACTGGAGTGTACTTTCGGGGGTTACAGCACCCTTAACGGTCAAGCCAGCTGGCCCTTTACTTATGACACAGGCGCACGCTTGGCACTACTTTGTTGATGCACGTGCGGCTACTGCGCACACAATTCACAAACACAGAAAATAATTTTTTTTTTGGTTTGGACTGGAGTGTACTTTCGGGGGTTACAGCACCCTTAACGGTCAAGCCAGCCGGCCCTTTACTTATGACACAGGCGCACGCTTGGCACTACTTTGTTGATGCACGTGCGGCTACTGCGCACACAATTCACAAACACAGAAAATAAATTTTTTTTTGGTTTGGACTTGAGTGTACTTTCGGGGGTTACAGCACCCTTTAACGGTCAAGCCAGCCGGCCCTTTACTTATGACACAGGCGCACGCTTGGCACTACTTTGTTGATGCACGTGCGGCTACTGCGCACACAATTCACAAACACAGAAAATAATTTTTTTTTGTTTGGACTGGAGTGTACTTTGGGGGTAACATCACCCTTTAACGGTCAAGCCAGCCGGCCCTTTTACTTATGACACAGGCGCACGCTTGGCACTACTTTGTTGATGCACGTGCGGCTACTGCGCACACAATTCACAGACACAGAAAATAATTTTTTTTTTGGTTTGGACTGGAGTGTACTTTCGGGGGTTACAGCACCCTTAACGGTCAAGCCAGCCGGCCCTTTACTTATGACACAGGCGCACGCTTGGCACTACTTTGTTGATGCACGTGCGGCTACTGCGCACACAATTCACAAACACAGAAAATATTTTTTTTTTTGGTTTGGACTGGAGTGTACTTTCGGGGGTTACAGCACCCTTAACGGTCAAGCCAGCCGGCCCTTTACTTATGACACAGGCGCACGCTTGGCACTACTTTGTTGATGCACGTGCGGCTACTGCGCACACATTTCACAAACACAGAAAATAATTTTTTTTTTGGTTTGGACTGGAGTGTACTTTGGGGGTTACAGCACCCTTTAACGGTCAAGCCAGCCGGCCCTTTACTTATGACACAGGCGCACGCTTGGCACTACTTTGTTGATGCACGAGCGGCTACTGCGCACACAATTCACAAACACAGAAAATTATATTTTTTTTGGTTTGGACTGGAGTGTACTTTGGGGCTTACAGCACCCTTTAACGGTCAAGCCAGACGGCCCTTTACTTATGACACAGGCGCACGCTTGGCACTACTTTGTTGATGCACGTGCGGCTACTGCGCACACAATTCACAAACACAGAAAATAATTATTTTTTTGGTTTGGACTGGAGTGTACTTTCGGGGGTTACAGCACCCTTAACGGTCAAGCCAGCCGGCCCTTTACTTATGACACAGGCGCACGCTTGGCACTACTTTGTTGATGCACGTGCGGCTACTGCGCACACAATTCACAAACACAGAAAATAATTTTTTTTTTGGTTTGGACTGGAGTGTACTTTCGGGGGTTACAGCACCCTTTAATGGTCAAGCCAGCCGGCCCTTTACTTATGACACAGGCGCACGCTTGGCACTACTTGGTTGATGCACGTGCGGCTACTGCGCACACAATTCACAAACACAGAAAATAATTATTTTTTTGGTTTGGACTGGAGTGTACTTTAGGGGTTACAGCACCCTTTAACGGTCAAGCCAGCCGGCCCTTTACTTATGACACAGGCGCACGCTTGTCACTACTTTGTTGATGCACGTGCGGCTACTGCGCACACAATTCACAAACACAGAAAATATATTATTTTTTTAGCACTTGGGGGGAGCACCCCTGATGGACAGTGCACCCCCTGGACAACACTACAGCACCCCTTTAGGACTGGGACACTGCACAGGACTTTGGAGTGGACACAGCCCCTATGGAGAACTGACTGCACAACACAGTCCAGCCAGCCCCTATGGACTTTGAAGTAGTGGACACAGCCCCTATTAACAACAGCAGCACAGCACAACACAGCCAGCCCCTATGGACTTTGAAGTAGTGGACAACAGCAGCACTACACTACACTACACTACACAGCCCTAACTTCCACCCTCCCTCTTTACTGTCCACAGCCGAGTGAGAAAAGGGCGCCAACGTGGGTACCTTATATAGGATCCAAAACCCGCGAGACTCGGAAGGCGGGATGATGACGTTTTGCCTCGATTTCAGATCCGAGTCAGGCGGGAAAAGTCGAGCCTGACTCGGATCGGACTCGGATCGGGGGGGCTCGTGGGGGGGTTCGGATTTCAGAAATCCGAACCCGCTCACCCCTAATTATGATCTGTACGCATGTGCAGTTGGGCAAACATCGCTGGGAGCGAACGAGCGGCCGCTTACGAGCGGCTCTGAATCAGGCCAATAAAAAGTAAGGAAATGTGTGGAAAGACTGAGCCAAAAACTTGTAAAATTTGGAAAGTTTGATCTTCTTTTTACATATGTATTAATATATTCACATACAGTGTTGTTATTAGGGATGTGCGCCGACACCCGTGGTTTAGTTTTGGATCTGTTTTTCCTTCAAGGTTTCAGTTTTGGTTTTGAAAAACCGCCCTGGCATGTTTTGGTTCTGGTTTTGGATCTGTATTTTCTTCAAAAATTGATAAAAACAGCTAAAATCTCATAACTTAAGGTGCATACGAACACAACGATATTGTAAATTAACGATTTTATTAAACGATTTTCGTTAATTTTTTAGGGGAAAATCATTTGCTAAAATCATTCATTTACTAAATGTAATGAACGATTTTTGCATATTCCCTTAATGAAGATCGTTGAGTTGCTCAGTCTGACTGAACTACAAACTACAAATGATAATCGTTCATCATTTTAACTTAGAAAGTGAATGATTTTTTCAACGATGAACGACAATCGATATCGTTTATTGATAATCGTTCAAAAAATCATTATGTGTGTATGCACCTTTAGGCTTTTTTTCCCTACAGTATAATTAACCTCAATAACATTTCCAGTCAATTTTGACCACTTCACAGCTCACAATATTGCTCACTGACATAGGGCCTGATTCAGACCCACTCGCGAGCGGCTGTCCGCTCGCAAGTGGGTCGATGTTCTGCATTGAGCATGCGCACGACGGAGGGAGCTCCGTCGTGCGCATGCGCCAGCTGCGATGAGCGAAGGACTTTCCTTTGCTCGTTGTGTCTGATCAAAGGGGGCGTGCTGTCGATGTTGATTGACAGCAAGCCCCCTTTGGTGGGCGTACTGGGGGCGTGCCTCCCTGACGGGGGCGTTCCCAAGGGAACGCCTACCGTCAGAAGCCGGCCCACTGACATCACTAGTGATGTCAGTGGGAGTGATTTTGGCTCTGATAGAGCCAAAATCACTCCGGGCCTTGCGGTTGAAAACCTCAACTGCAGGCTCCAGCTCGCAGTTTCGATGGTCGCGATGGTCAAGACCATCGCGGCCATCAAACTGCACGCTCGTATAGGCTGTGGGTGGTGACCCACAGCTATACGAGCGTCCAGGAGGACGCTCCATAGTTATGGAGGACGGCCCTCATTCAGAGCGAGCGCTCTGCTCAGAGCGTACGGCTCTGAATGAGGGCCATAGGCCAAAGGCTGCCTCACTAAACTAAGCAACCAACAGAGCAGCGGCACAAACACACGGCAGTTATTTCTGTTTACAAATTATTTGTAAATTAGTAATGTACTAGCAATAACCAATCACACTAGCTCACAAGTACGTTCAATAGAAAACAATACAACACAGAAATTTACTAAGAATCGTACGTGGAATATACTTGCTCAAAACAATTAGTCGCAGCTAACAAGCAGCAAACGAAAAAACTGTAAGCCATGTGTAAATAGCAACAGCAGACAAGATTGCCCCCTACCCAGGTGCACTTGCCCCAGTACATACATGCCTATTCTCAGTGTCCAACCTGTACTTCCCTCCTGGGGGTGCTGGGCCACTGATGACTGGCACTCTGTGCCCATGTAAAGCCCTGATCAATCAGCCTTTTTGTTGAGCAGTTCCCCAAAATCTTCCCAACCATAAAAACAGTGTTCTGTGCCTGCAGGTCAGAAACAGTGCTGGTCAGATACAGAGCAGGGTACAATGCTGGTCAGATACAGTGCGGGGTATAGTGCTGGTCAGATACAGTGCGGGGTATAGAGCGGGGTACAGTGCTGGTCAGATACAGAGCAGGGTACAGTGCTGGTCAGATACAGTGCGGGGTATAGTGCGGGGTATAGTGCGGGGTACAGTGCTGGTCAGATACAGAGCAGGGTACAGTGCTGGTCAGATACAGAGCAGGGTACAGTGCCGGTCAGATACAGAGCAGAGTACAGTGCTGGTCAGATACAGAGCAGGGTACAGTGCAGGTCAGATACAGAGCAGGGTACAGTGCTGGCCAGATACAGAGCAGGGTACACAGCTGGTCAGATACAGAGCAGGGTACACAGCTGGTCAGATACAGAGCAGGGTACAGTGCTGGTCAGATACAGAGCAGGGTACAGTGCTGGTCAGATACAGAGCAGGGTACACAGCTGGTCAGATACAGAGCAGGGTACAGTGCAGGTCAGATACAGAGCAGGGTACAGTGCTTGTCAGATACAGAGCAGGGTACAGTGCTGGTCAGATACAGAGCAGGGTACAGTGCAGGTCAGATTCAATGCAGGGTACAGTGCTGGTCAGATAGAGAGCAGGGTACAGAGCTGTTCAGATACAGAGCAGGGTACAGTGCAGGTCAGATACAGAGCAGGGTACAGTGCAGGTCAGATACAGAGCAGGGTACAGTGCTGGTCAGATACAGAGCAGGGTACAGTGCTGGTCAGATACAGAGCAGGGTACAGTGCAGGTCAGATACAGAGCAGGGTACAGTGCTTGTCAGATACAGAGCAGGGTACAGTGCTGGTCAGATACAGAGCAGGGTACAGTGCAGGTCAGATTCAATGCAGGGTACAGTGCAGGTCAGATACAGAGCAGGGTACAGTGCTTGTCAGATACAGAGCAGGGTACAGTGCAGGTCAGATACAGAGCAGGGTACAGTGCTGGTCAGATACAGAGCAGGGTACAGTGCAGGTCAGATTCAATGCAGGTCAGATACAGAGCAGGGTACAGTGCAGGTCAGATTCAATGCAGGGTACAGTGCAGGTCAGATACAGAGCAGGGTACAGTGCTGGTCAGATATAGAGCAGGGTACAGTGCAGGTCAGATACAGTGCAGGGCAGATACGATGCAGGACAGAAACAGTGCAGGTCAGATACAGAGCAGGGTACAGTGCTGGTCAGATACAGAGCAGGGTACACAGCTGGTCAGATACAGAGCAGGGTACACAGCTGGTAAGATACAGAGCAGGGTACACAGCTGGTCAGATACAGAGCAGGGTACAGTGCTGGTCAGATACAGAGCAGGGTACAGTGCTGGTCAGATACAGAGCAGGGTACAGTGCTTGTCAGATGCAGAGCAGGGTACAGTGCAAGTTGAATACAGTGCAGGTCAGATACAGTGCGGGTTGGATACAGTACAGGTTGGATATAGTGCAGATCAGAGACAGAGTGAAAAGTGATAAGTATGTGATAAGTGCCAGCCAATCAGCTCCCAACTGCCATCTCACAGGCTGTGTTTGAAAAATGACAGTTGGGAGCAGACTGGCTGGCACCTTATCACAGACTTATCACTTTTCACTCTGTCTCTTATCACTGCTTAGTACATAGACACCATAGTGTGGGTCAGATATAGTGAGGGTAAGATATAGGGCCTCATTCAGAGGCGGTTGTAGGATGCAAGCGGTCTCTCAGAAACAGGGCGGCTGCTTGCATCCTGAGTGGCCGCCTCCATGTCGGTCGTTAGGCTGTGGGACAACACCCACAGCTCTAACGACCGCTAAGGGAGATGGTCATGATGGTCAAGACCATTGCGACCATCGGGGCTTACGACAAGACCCTAGGGTAGGGTCTCATCAACCTTAAGCCCCAGGGAGCTTCCTGTTCTGTTTGAGCAGGAAGCTCCCCACTGACATCACTGATAATGTCAGTGGGGACGCCCACAAAACGGCAAGCGTTCCGAAAGGAACGCCTCCATTTGGCCAGGCACGCCCCCTGCCCGCCCAGCAAACGGAGCGAGCTGTCAATCAACAATGACAGCTCGCTCCGTCTGCTTCGAGCCCGCTAATGATGGGTGATCCATCACTAGTGGGGGCTCGCGCATGTGCACGACGGAGCAGTCTCCGTCATGCGCATGCCCTGTTGACCAACATCGAGTCGGTTGCGAGCACTCAGCGCTCGCGACCGACTCTGAATAAGGTCCATAGTGCGTGTCTGATACAGTGCGTGTCTGATACAGTGCGGGTCTGATACAGTGCAGGTCAGATATAGTGCGGGTTTGATATAGTGCAGGTCACATACAGGGCCTGATACAGAGCCGGATGCTCTGAATCAGGGCATTTTTTTTGTGCAGACTCCAGCCCGCTCGCATAGCTGTGTTGTGACCACCCACAGCTATTGTGAGCAGCCAGGTGATGGTCTCGACCATCACGACCGTCGGGGCTTGCGACGAGACCCATGCAGTAGGGTCTCATTCCCGCAAGACCCAGTGAGCTTTTGGCAGCATACCACTGACATCACTTGTGATGTCAGTGGGGCTGCCCCAAATGGCAGGAGTTCCATCGGGAATGCCTCTGTTTGGCCAGTCACCCCCCTTGCCCACCTCCAAAACGGGGTGAGCTGTCGACCTTTTGGTACGAGACCCGGAGCGATGAAGCACCTGTTGCTAGCCTGGTCTCGCACATGTGCACGTCGGTGCCGGCTCCGGCATGCGCATGTGCAAACATCGACCCGCTCGCGAGTGCAGAGCGCTTGCAAGCAGGTCTGAATCAGGCTCACCGTGCGGTTCTGATCTAGTGCAGGTCTGATATAGTGCGGTTCTGATATAGTGTGGGTCTGATATAGTGCGGGTCTGATATAGGACCTCATTCACAGTCTCTCGCTAGAGCTGTGTGCTCGCTGTGGCTTGATGTTTTGTGTACGCGCATGCTCATGCTTCGTTCTGTGCATGCGCAAACTACTACTACTAAATGAGTGACAGGAGAGACCGTTTGTGGGTGGTAACAGGGGCAGGACACTAATAACGGGGGAGTAAAGGTGTGAACGCAGGCATGCCTGAGTGTTTCAATGCGGTTTTAGAGGCGTGCATAATTAATATGCAGAGTCATAGTACATGTCACATGCCTGTTTTTTACACTGAAGTCCTCGCAGTGCTTGCAGTAGGGTAAGGCAACCAAATGCGCTGCGATCGCTTCTGACCGTCCTCGATGTACCAATGTTTAATACACTTCCTGGAGATGACGTGTGCTTGTGGGTGGCTCTGCCTGTGTGATTGGGCATACGCTGGCCGCTTGCTAAGACATGGTGGGCATGCATATGCCTTGGCCAGCGATCGCATCCCGTGGCATCACTTTGACAAATTTGCATACGCTGGGGGCGAGCGATCGCATCTAGTGAGAGACTCTGAATGAGGTCCCTGGTGCAGGTCTTATACAGTGCGGGTCTGATATAGTGCGAGTCTTATATAGTGTGTGTCTGATATAGTGCGGGTCTGATATAGTGCATGTCTGATATAGTGCGGGTCTGATATAGTGCATGTCTGATATAGTGCGGGTCTGATATAGTGCGGGTCTGATACAGTGCGGGTCTGATATAGTGTGGGTCTGATATAGTGTGTGTCTGATATAGTGCGGGTCTGATATAGTGCATGTCTGATATAGTGCATGTCTGATATAGTGCATGTCTGATATAGTGCGGGTCTGATACAGTGCGGGTCTGATATAGTGTGGGTCTGATACAGTGCGGGTCTGATACAGTGCATGTCTGATAGTGCGGGTCTGATATAGTGCATGTCTTATATAGTGCGTGTCCGATATAGTGCGGGTCTGATATAGTGCATGTCTGATATAGTGCGGGTCTGATACAGTGCATGTCTGATATAGTGCATGTTTGATATAGTGCGGGTCTGATACAGTGCGGGTCTGATATAGTGCGGGTCTGATACAGTGCATGTCTGATATAGTGCGGGTCTGATATAGTGCGGGTCTGATACAGTGCGTGTCTGATACAGTGCGGGTCTGATATATGTGTCTGATATAGTGCGTGTCTGATATAGTGCGGGTCTGATATAGTGTGGGTCTGATATAGTGTGGGTCTGATATAGTGTGGGTCTGATATAGTGAGGGTCTGATATAGTGCATGTCTGATATAGTGCAGGTCTGATATAGTGCATGTCTGATATAGTGCGGGTCTGATATAGTGCATGTCTTATATAGTGCGGGTCTGATACAGTGCGGGTCTGATACAGTGCGGGTCTGATATAGTGCGGGTCTGATACAGTGCGGGTCTGATATAGTGCGGGTCTGATATAGTGCATGTCTGATATAGTGCGGGTCTGATATAGTGCATGTCTGATATAGTGCGGGTCTGATATAGTGCATGTCTGATATAGTGCATGTCTTATATAGTGCGGGTCTGATATAGTGCGGGTCTGATACAGTGCGGGTCTGATATAGTGCGGGTCTGATACAGTGCATGTCTGATACAGTGCGGGTCTGATACAGTGCGGGTCTGATATAGTGCGGGTCTGATATAGTGCATGTCTGATATAGTGCATGTCTGAAATAGTGCAGGTCTGATATAGTGCAGGTCTGATATAGTGCAGGTCTGATATAGTGCAGGTCTGATATAGTGCGGGTCTGATACAGTGCGGGTCTGATACAGTGCGTGTCTGATACAGTGCGTGTCTGATATAGTGCGTGTCTTATATAGTGCGTGTTTGATATAGTGCGAGTCTGATATAGTGCGTGTCTGATATAGTGCGTGTCTGATATAGTGCGTGTCTGATATATTGCGGGTCTGATATAGTGCGGGTCTGATACAGTGCGGGTCTGATATAGTGTGGGACTGATATAGTGCGGGTCTGATATAGTGCGGGTCTGATATAGTGCGGGTCTGATACAGTGCGGGTCTGATACAGTGTGGGTCTGATACAGTGCTGGTCTGATACAGTGTGGGTCTTCTGATATAGTGCGGGTCTTATATAGTGCGGCTCTGATATAGTGCATGTCTGATATAGTGCATTTCTGATATAGTGCATGTCTGATATAGTGCGTGTCTTATATAGTGCGTGTCTGATATAGTGCATGTCTGATATTGTGCGTGTCTTATATAGTGCGTGTCTGATATAGTGCGGGTCTGATATAGTGCATGTCTGATATAGTGCGTGTCTTATATAGTGCGTGTCTGATATAGTGCGGGTCTGATACAGTGCGGGTCTGATATAGTGCGGGTCTGACATAGTGCAAGTCAAATACATTGCAGGTCTGATACAGTGCGGGTCTGATATAGTGTGAGTCTGATATAGTGCAGGTTACAGTGTGGTTGGATTCAGTGCAGACCAGATACCGTGTGGTATACATTGTGGGTTGGATACAGTGCATGTCTGATACAGTGCAGTTTATAGTGCAGGTTGGATATAGTGCAGGATACGTTGTGGGTTGGATATAGTGCAGGATACGTTGTGGGTTGGATATAGTGCAGAATACGTTGTGGGTTGGATATAGTGCATGTCTGATACAGTGCAGTTTATACTGCAGATTGGAAACAGTGCAGGATACATTGTGGTTGGATATAGTGCAGGTCGGATATAGTGTTGGATACAGCACGGGTTAGATAAAGTGTGGGATTCTGTGCAGGTTGGATATAGTGCATGTCGGATACTGTGTGGGTTGGATATAGTGCAGGTCGGATACAGTGTGGGTTGGATATAGTGCATGTCGGATACAGTGTGGGTTGGATACAGTGCAGGTCGGATACAGTGCAGGTCGGATACAGTGCAGGTCGGATACAGTACAGGTTACAGTGCAGGTTGGGTACAGTGTGGATTAGATATATGTAAACCTGTTTGAGGGTTAAAATAAATATTGCATTAATGACAATATTGAGGTAAAATATATATTTATTGTATGTGCAAGTTGTGAGGTAAAACTATATATACAGATATATGTTAATGTATTTATCTATTTTATTTATTGAGGTGACCTGTATATAAATTAATGTACATTTATGTAACTTGTGTATTATATGTATTAATAAACTCTTCAGCTCAAAATATGCTTCAGTATATGTGATACACATGCACTGTACAAAAAGAGGCGGAGTGATATGTCTAGTAGTGGATTGGTTCCTGTCAGGAAAAGTGGATCCGGTAATAGTGAGGTTTATAACAGCTGTCAACAGCAGTTGAGATTTAGTTAGGAGTTCCCTTCCTAGAGTGCTCAAATCACCCCCCTGTGCCTGCCAAGCACAGGGGGGTGGATCAGGTGAGGGAGCATGTCATAGCAGGAGCAGTGATGCTAGTGGCAGCAGCGTGACACCCATCAGAAGAGGTGGCTGATGAGGCTGCTGTATGCCAGAGCTGGTAACTGGGAGTCAGAAGAGGGATGCCAGTGTGATGCTGTCAGTGGGTCTCCTTCAGCTGCCTGCAGGTTCCATTGAGCAGATGTAGTATAGAACAGCTAGTCACAGACTACTGTCAGGCAGCTGATCAGCTGCTACAAGGAGGTGTACATCAGCTGTCCGAAGGGGAGGCCAGAATTCCCAGACAGGTGAGGCAGAAGTGTAGCTATGGGCAGACGGAGGAGAGACAGATCTGCCATAGTGGAGCTGTCCCAGGTTATAAGCTCAGGAAAGATAGCAGCATAGAAGGAAATTGTCAAGACAAAAGGTGATCCTTGTCTTCATGTCATGGCAGTTAGCAGAGCAAGGACAACGGTGGTCTGGATTTCATTGAGCAGCGCTAAAGGGATTAGACGGACTGCAGCATACCAAGTATGTGTTAGAAGGGTATAAATATCAATCAGAGCTACCTAAGGTTATTCTCCTGAGGAAGCCCAGCAAGCAGAGCGTAAGGGGTGAAACGCATAGAGGACAGTAACTTGGTGACGCAAGTACCTGATCTGGCCAGGTTGAGCCAATCTGAGATAAGCTTTTTTAAAGATTTTCTATTGTAATTATGTTCTTTATATATCTTTTTATGTGGTGTTTGTAATAAATGATATTAGCACTGCACCATGAGAGTTTCTCTTCTCTCTATATACACTGAGTAAATCGTAATTAATATACTACAGGGGACCCGAAGGGGCAGCAGATAAGATGGATCTCATCTGGAAAGACGTACAAGTGTGGAGATCCAGGAATTTTGCTATGTACCCACATATATGATTCATAGGGTACGCATATATATATATATCTATTAAGAAAATTCTGCAGTCTCAATACAACTACACTATAAGGCGCTGTGGGCCTGATTCAGAGCCGGACGCAAGTGGCCGTACACTCGTTCGTCGGATGAGCGGAAATATTTAAATTCAAGCGCTCGCTCGTATGTTCGTTCGTAGCTAATCTTACGCCCCATATTCTACCAACCCCTCCTCTAGCTAAGCGAGCGTTCAAAATAGCGACCGTCCGTCTCCTCTTTGGTTGCAGGGAACGCTCGTCCAAGTCAATTCCGGAAGTGGCCCTGTCAGTTTTCGATTGCCTGCTATTTCATTCAGCAAACATACTGGAATCGATTACTGGCAATCACTATCTTAATTAGCTTACTGTAATTGGAATTCACATCTTTGCAATCCTGTTTTTTTTTTGTCACTGTCAATAAACTTTATTATTGTTCGTGTGTGTCATTGCTTATGCCGAATACGTACGGTTGGACCAAAGGGATGGTTGTTCAAAATTAAAAGTTTGTTTGAATGCTACTATTGTTTTGCATTTTTTTTATAGGCCATTTTTGCATCTTTTTTATTATTATTTAAATTAGCTTACGCATGTCACTGCATCAATCCTATCATAACTCACATTAGATTTGTGAGGGTGTAGGTCACATGACTCATACAATAACCAATAGAATGGTTTCTGTTTATTTACAAACTACATTAGCCAATCAAAAATTTTCTAGGACCTTTACTAAAACTGTTTTTTTAAATAAATATAATTGCCATCATGAGATCCGCAGCATTTAGTCGCCGTGAGCTCCTGGTCCTCACGGCTGTGATGGACCGGCGAATAACCTACCAGCCGCCCCCCATCACCAACCTCTGCAAACATCTGGCCTATGCGGAGGTACGCCGCCGCCTGCGTTCCATCAGCTATCGCCGAAATATAGGCCAATTGGATCGCAGGTGGTCGAATCTCAGGCGGAGATCTCCACACCTGTTGGACAATTTGTGGGAGCAAATCCATGCAAGTAAGTTTATTGTATTTTTTTATGTTAAATGTAAGCATACCTGCGTGTGCATGTTTTCCTTATAGGCCTGTTTCTTTATTTTGGACATACCTGCGTGTGCATGTTTTCAGTCTATTCTTTTTTTTTTTTGTGTCATTTTTTTTATAAACGTAAAAATTATTTAATATTATATTTTTTTCAAACTCATTTAGGGGCTGAGCGCAGACTTGGACGTCACCAGGTCCGACGTCGGGCACGTCCCCTATCCCCCACTCCCTCCCAAACATCCACTCCCCAACCTTCCCCAAATTCCCCCTCCACTCCAGACCTGGCATACCCTGATGTCCATCCATCTCTTCCCATACCCAGCCCTCAAAATTCAAACTCCTCTCCACCCCCCCTATCTTTCCATCACCCTCCCCTCCACCCACCCCTCTCTTTACCTCACCCTCAAGCTCCTCAGAAATAACCCCTCCTCCAGACGACCAGCACTGGCCGACCTCTGACGAGGAGGAATTCGTTGCTCCTCAAAGAATGACCGGTATGTTTCCCTTTTAAACTATGGTTGTTTTTGTATTTTTGGTTTTTTGTTGATGTAGTCCTTTTGCCTGTGCTGTTCCAAATTGTCAAGTTTTTCAAATGTTTGGGATATATATCTTTGGCCAACAATGTCTAGGATGTTTTCCCCTTACACATATGACATATGTCCAAACACTCACACTTGTGTCTTTCTTGTTTACGGTACCAACAAATGTTGTTTTTTTGCGTAATTGTAACTTATTTTTTTTTGCTTGAATTTTTTAAAAATGTGGATTTTACAACAATCTTTTCGTTTTGCATTCCTTTGTTTTTTTTAATGTTTTTTTGCACCTTTTTTTGTGTATAGTCTGTTTTTCTGTGTGTTTTTTAACATATAAATTAAGGTGTCATTTTAGTAATCCACACATTTTTTTTACCCACAGAGGACCAGAGGCGGAACCAGGAGGTGTATGCAGGCTTGACGGCTTTAAGAGGGCATGTTGTAGCCATGCTGGTGTGTTTGGATGGCATTTTGGCGTGCCTGCGCCACTAATTTTTTTTTAGTTTTTCCAAATATTTAAAAAATAAAAATTATTTTGATTTATTAAAGTCTCATTCCTTGTGTGTAAATATTAGATTGTTGAACCTTACATAAATGGACTATTTTACCATGAGTTTTGAAGTAATGTAAATTCGATTGTAGAAAGCTCAAGTAAGTATGTAAGCTGGCACATTAAAGACCTAACAACACCTATAGGTTTGTAGAAATAACTGCCTTTTTGGTTTTTGTTTTGTTAGTGGGTAATGTAAAAATTAAAATCTGCTTAGGCCTAGATTAGAAAACATACTGATTCACCATAATACCTTTGATGTTGGTTTTTAACCACAAAGCAGGGAAAAATAAATTAACATTTAACACATTACAGGATTAGCCATTAAGCAAGTTTTCCTTTTTTTGTCCCGGTTACATTTGCTTGTAATTTGCCAAGGAAATGTTTGTTTAACGTAAACCAAAAATTTAATGCACACAAATAATAAACACAAAGTGAATTGTCACAATCAATTCACACAGTGAAAACACACACAAAAATCCAAACAAAAACAAAAAGAACAAAAGAACAACAACAATCAAGAACTGTTTGAAGAAGTAGCATGCCAACATGAATCCACAAATGTGGCGAAGAAATCATTGTTCCAAAAGTTATATCCTATGTGTAAACATGCAGTCAATTTTGTGGATCAGGTAGTAGGCATCGTTTTGGAGGGTAATTTTTTGGGAAAAAAGACAAGAAAATAGAAAACACAAATTAAATTTCCCAATTTAAATCTTACATGTCTACATTGTGTCAATTATCGTATATTTTTTTAAAAAATAATTACCTAAAAAATCTGGCCACAATGTCATCGCGCATGGCCCCCCCACATACTGACCTCCGACCAACCTCGGGGGGGCCATCCTCAGGCAAGGCATCCTCTGGCTGCATTGGGACACCACTCCTTATGGCGATGTTGTGAAATATCCCACACAGGACCACAATTTTCGAAACCATATCCGGCAAATACATGAGCTCGCCACCAGAGCGGTTGAGGCATCTGAATCGGCCTTTTAAAAGGCTGATTCAGCGCTCCACCACCTGCTTGGTGGCTGTAAGTGTGGAATTTTACTCACTTTGGGGCCCAGGTGTGGGAGCCAAATAAGGAGTGAGCAGCCAGGGCGTGCAAGGGTAACCACTGTCTCCTGTGAAAAGACAAATGCAACAATCAGGACCATTGTGTAACAATCTTTGCATTGGGTTCAACTGAAGTTGTCAGAAGCCACGCATCACCAGCTTGTAGGTTGTCTAATTTAGGCCAAATCCCTGATTGCCGGATGACAAAGGAATCATGTGCACTCCCTGGGAATTTGGCATTCAGGGACAGGATCTGGAGGGAGGCATCACATACCACCATTACATTCAGTGAATGAAAGTGTTTTTGGTTCCTAAAAATAGCCTCCAGCATTGCTGGAGGCTGAAGTGGTATGTGAGTGCCAACAACAACCCCTATGATGTGTGGGAAGCCAGCTGTTTGGTAAAAATTGGCCTTCGCCACACTAAGGGAACCCATTTCCAATGGCATTTTAATAAAATGATGGAGGTGTTTAAAAATGCCTCCATCACTGCCCTCAGGATCCTTGAAAAGGAGGATTGGGAGATTCCGGCAACTATTCCCACCGTGGTTTGAAAGGATCCTGAGGCACAGAAATGTAACACCGACATTAATTGCGTAAGTGGTGGTATTGCTGTAGGATTGTCAATTTGCCGTTCAAGATCACTCTATATTAATGAGAGAGTGTCTAGGATGATTTGTGGAGGAAGACAGTATCGTCTTAATACCTCGTTATCTGGCATTCCAAAAAGGGTGACACATGTTCTATATATCTGGGGCCTTGCACTCCTATGAGGCCTATGCCTGGGACGAAGTTGAGGTTGGTCGGGTTCTGGAAACATGTCCAAGATAATACGACCAACATCAACCTGAAATGGTAAGCCAGGTAGTTATTGTTTGAGACAAATGTGAACCCAAAAAACTACTTATCTTTTTCAATAAATCCAATGATGCTTACAGGCCGGGGTATTGTCATGAGTCGAAAAACCTTCATTTCCAAATGTAAAAATATATTGTTTTTTTATTAAAAACTGGTATTATAAACACATTTTTGTATTTCAAAAAATATAGAAGGCGGCACACATTAGTTAGGAAATGCACGCTACATTTAGTGGTAAAACATGACTTTACATTTGTTACACCCAAAAAACATTAGTGCGCTAAATAGTTTGCATTTTTTAATGGTTAAGAAGGAAACATTAGTGCGCTAAATAGTTCGCAATTTTTACTGGTTAAGAAGGAAACATTAGTGCGCTAAATAGTTCGCATTTTGAAATTTAATACAACTCAAACTATATTTCGCTAAAGATTAGCTATATTTCGTGTTAAGACATGATTGGTTAAATTCCCCCAAAAAAATTACTTTGAGAAAAATATGCGAAGACCAACACATCGAAATTGTAACTTCATGAACAAAAAAACAGTTACCAAAAACCGACAAATAAGTCACAGTCCAAAAACGTCAATTGGGCAATGCCTAAATAACTGTAAAAAAAAAAAAAAATAAGTACGAAAATTGCTTATTAGATCCATTATTTTTTTTATGAGTTTTTTAAAAAGACTTACTCAAATATGAACCAAAAAAGAAAATAACCAATTTAAAAAAAGCGAATGGAAATTAAATAAGTCAGAAAACTAAAAACAATAACAAAATCCAAAAATCCGCCTCAAACCACAAACCACGCCAACAATCCACTCCTCCAAGCTAAACCTCCAACATTCATCATCCGCCACCTCGACTCAAGTCAAACCAAGCCATAAATACTCTTTATTTACCCGCTCAAATTAAGGACGGATCATAGGAGCGCACAATCAATGATGCGGATGAATAATGAGGACGCATGTATAAATACATCACTGAAATTCACAAACGGTCTGCTGTAGTGAAAGTTGAGTCTCTCAAATGTCTACAGAACAGCAAAACACTGGCCAAGAGGTGCCCGGTACGTATTTGTCTCTTTTGTATTAAAGGATTATTTATACCAATAATTTGGAGAACGTTTGACATAAAAATTTTAACAATGTTTTTTACAAAAGGAGTGGAGGATGCCATGTCAGAGGCTGCTGGGCCTAGTCAGCCTAAGAAACACACCAAAAAAAAAGGCAGCCACAATTCACAAGAAAGGAGATGGAGGTTTTGGTCCAAATGTGGCATGACAACCTGCCACAGGCAGAAAGGAATATTGGTGCAAGCCTGAAGTGGAAAATGTGGGATGATATAGCCAGTGCTGCCAATAGGGTGGGTGAGTTTGACCGTGCAACCCGGGAGGTCAAACGCCGGTACCTAAAAACTACATTTTAATAAAAAGTGGTTACAGGGCCAAATACTGCAGGAATAATGCCAACTTTTTCACCCACAGATGGAGCGATTTTAAATATCGGCTGAAACAAAAACTGGCTGAGAGGGCTAGGCATGCAAGGGGGACAGGTGGGGGTCCCACCCCATTGTCATTGGAGCTTAATGACTTGGAAGAGCTGGCACAGGGGTGTGTGCAGGATGAGGAGGTGTTTGACGTGTCCAACATGGATACGGACATGCCAGACTTTGCGGCTCCTCATGTTGTCCCAGGTAAATGTTATGTTACCAACTCTGAAATGTGTTTGTGACAATTTGTAGATTCTAATGTTACTCTTTTCTCATTTTTCTCACAGAGACACAGGCGGATGAGTCTGCTCCAGAGGGGAGCCTTGGCCGCAGAATTTCTGCTGGCTCTGCAGGGGAGGAACCAGTAGATCCGGCTGGGGACCCTGCAGAAGCCAGTCCATTGCAATCCCCATCATAGGCAGTGGCCCTCCTCACAGATCTCAATTTGAAATCGGATACCCACACGGAGATTCTGCTGAGGATGGACGCCAGTCTGCTATGGGTGGCGGAGGCCATGGAGCAAAATACTGCGGCCAATGTGACCATTGCTCAGGCCCTGGCCAAAAATACTGGGGCCAACATCAGGATAGCAAATGCCCTGGAGCAGCTGGTGGAGCCGGCCTCCCTTCCTGCCGGAACATCAGGACCCTCCACCTCTGGCACAACAACAGCCATCCCTCCAAATGTGCCTAGCCCTATGCCTAGTCCAGAGGCCACAACATCTGCCTCTGGACAGGCCAGCCAAAGGACATCCCTCACCCGGTCAGGCTCCCACCCTACCCCGGCCAAACGGGCCAAAAGGCCATGACAGCACTGGCTAATTTTCCCACATTCCTTCTGTGCTTGCCCCATATTCCTTAAGGGCCAAAACTTCCCTCTCCTTTCTTGTGAATTGTTTTTAATGTGTGTTATTTTGTTTTGGGCAACTGCCACTCTTTGTGTGTTTTATTATTTTTCAAATTTATTTACGTTAGCCAGATATTAATTCTGGCAATTACACATATAAAAAAAAATGTGTATAAAAAATAAAACATCTTGAAAATCTGCTCCATTGTATTGTGAAATTATTCTAAAAATGGTTCATAGGTAATCCCGCAAAAAAAAAAAAAACAAATGAACAGAAATCTTAACATTATTTTGGATTCTGAATCCAAAGGGTTAAAAACCATTTAGGAGTTTTAATGAACACTTTGCCAAAACAAAAAGGACAAGATTTTTCTTGGCCCCTTAAAAATGAAGAAAAAACACAAACATGATTACAATATTGTTGCAATAAAATAACTCCAAATACAAAATGCCAAAACACATATTTTCACAAAAATTGGTACGCTAATTGATTGTATAATCCAGAAATTAGCAGCTGAGTAGTTCACCTGCGTACGGTTTTGTGCTACTAAAAAAAAACTATTTGCTAAACACATTACAAGCTTGTTTTCAATTCTAAGTTGATTGTTTTTCTGGCAACAAATGATAAATCGATTAAACATCGAAGAGGCACAGGAAGGAGGAAGAGACCATCATCATTGCGGTAGAGAATAGCAGACCACAAGCTGAGCGAGCAGTTTGAATGGAAAGTGGATCAGACAGTGACGTATCACTTTTTCCGTTCACATTGGCCGCTCGCATCAGATAATTTATGTACGCCCAAAAAACGCCTCGCCACGCCTCCCATCTCCACCCCCGTCACCACCCCAAAATTGACAGTTCTGTCAATCACATTTCACATGTCATTTCCTGTTTGCTACTCGACGAATGACTGAAAAATGATCGCAATCAGCCGTACGCACATGCGCACTGTTACACCGACGCATGCGTGGTTTGATAACATCGGACTGCTACGAGCGTACTGCCGCTTACGAGCAGCTCTGAATGAGGACCTGTTTTCTCACTTTTTTGTTTTTCATAAATCGCCTGGACACTACAACAATGGTCCTTTTTGGAGAACATTCAGCTGCCACCATTGTTTGGGGAAGTGTATTTATTGAACACAATTGATACAAATATTGTGGACATTCAGAAAACTTAGGGTGTAGCGCTGTATATAGTATTTGGGTATATAAATTGTTGGTTGTTGTTTGACTATTTAGCTGCTCCCTTATCATTCGTGTGTTGTTATATAAATGTTTAGGACTCATACAAGGGGTGATTTGAAATCTGATGTTTGCCAAAGGATTTTTAATGAGGAACATCCCTTGGAGCAACCAAACCCTAATAGGGATTTGGATGATGAATTCTGGGACTTGGAAAAACTGCTTAGTAAAGAAATACGGGTCTGGTGGGACATAGCCATTCTAGAGCAATACGCTAAAGTAGGGCGTGTCCCTAGGGGCCTTAGATTAAACAAAAAAACAACATTTGGCTTAAACAATGAAAAGTTTGTAAGAGAGTGGGACCACATCCTACACACTAGTTCACAGAAACTAATGTATTTGATTATTGATAAAAAAACGGGAATTAGAGACAATAGAGAAAGAATTAAAACATAAGGAAACAACATTAGAATCTCAGAAGAATGGTGAGGATTTTAAGGTCAATTTGACAGTGCTCAACAAGAAGCTGGAGAAGGTAGAGATGGAAGTCATGCATATCAAAGAAAATAAATTCCTTAGGGATAAAATAGATTACCAGAACTGTAAAATACATGATTGGAGTAAAAAAGGTCAAAATTAATATAAACAAGTTAGAAAACTATATAGGGAAAAGAGACCTGAATGGATTAATGTTCCATTCACATCTAAATATAGACGATAACAACATATGGATTCCCCTAGACAGGTAACATTTCGACAGAAAAATTGGTTTTCAACATTGGGCAGAATTAACTCAGAAAGTGAAGGAGAATGTTCATCACCGGGGTATACTCCACATCCTCGGGACAGATACACCAAGTATCTGTTCAAGGAGGACGTTATAAGAGCACCCCCCTTAAAAAGAAGATATGTAGAAGAAGAGGGAGGAGAGGTGGAAACATGAAACCTAAAGAGAAGAAACCTGAAGTGACCATTAGTAATTCTGTTCTTCAAAAACATGGTATTTTTAACCTATCAGATCACAAATTTAGTACAACAGAAGCCTCACTACTTAGGGGTTTTCATATGCCCCTACAACCAAAGCTAATAATTTTCAGACATTTATTGATCTTAATAAATTTATGAGGAACTTAACCTTGAAACGACACTTCTTGAGAAAGGATACAGGTATTTTTAAGAATTTCGAAGAGAAATCAAAATCAGGCTTAAAACCTGTATCTAAATACTACCCCATAGAGTCTAAAAGTACACAAATTTAGATATTTTACGAACTTAATAAAAGAGATTTATGTGTAGATGAACAGAAAAACTCTAAAAAACCCAACTTTGAGAGGGAATCCCTCAAAAAGTGAAAACAAAATGAGTCTTTTCTCCTAAAACCGGCTGATAAAGGAGGAGGTCTAGTGGTAATGAATCGGGTGGATTATGAGAAGGAAGTATATAGATTAGTAGGGGATGAAGTGTCATACAAGAAATTAATTCATAATTCTTCCACAATATTTGTTGAAGAACTTAGAATGATATTGGTTGAAGCTTTACATAAAGAGATAATTACAAAGGAGGAATACCAATTTTTGATCATAAAAAACCCGGATATTCCAACCTTCTACTGTCTGCCCAAGATACATAAATGGCTTATAAATCCACCGGGCAGACTGATTGTGGCGGGAATAGACTCCCTTACTTTCATGTGTTCTGAATATGTAGACAAATTCTTAAGAAAATTTGTGAGAAAATTAAACTCACATTTGAAAGATACAACTGTGATACTACAAACACTGAACAACCTGGAATGGAAAAATTGTTTAAGTGTGTCACAATAGATGTACAGTCATTGTATACTTCTATTCCTCATGAGAAGGGGATACAAAGTTGTCATGAATTTTTGGATGAGGATGAATTAATGGAAGAACAACATAAAAATGTAATCTGTACATTAATCCATTTCATATTGAGCCATAACTACTTTAAGTTTTTGGATCGATATTATATACAGATAGAGGGAACAGCGATTTGCACTGTTATTGCTCCCAGCTTTGCCAACCTCCATATGGGGAGCTGGGGGTGGAAATATATATATGGTGATCACCCCCAATGTGGGAAACATAAAACTGTTTGTTAGATATATCGATGATATTTTAATGATATGGGATGAATTAGAGGAAGAATTTGTGGTTTTATGGAACACCTTCAAACTAATGAATATAATTTATCATTCACATACAAAATCAGTGGGAAGGAAATTGAATATTTGTACTTAGTGGTAAAAGGAGAAAATGGAAAAGTAGTGAGTCATAATTATATAAAAAACATTGATATTAATAGCTATGTTCATTTTGAGAGTGGTAATGCAATGGGTTGGAAAACCAATATACCCTATTCCCAGTTGTCATATAAAAATAAATTGTACCTCTGATGTCTGCAAACATCAAATTGGGATATATGCAGAGAGATTTAGGGAAAGAAAATACCCTGAGGATGTGATTAAGAAAGCCAAACGCCTGCTCACTAAACTCAGCAACCAACAGAGCAGCGGCACAAACACATGGTTATTAAGAAAGCAGATGAAAGAAGACAAGAGAAAAATAGGGATGAACTACTACAATATAGAACAAAGGAAAATAATAAGGACAAAATCATCTTTGTAACGAACTATAACACTAAGGAGAAAGAGATTAAAAGGGCATTTAATAAACATTGGGGAATTTTTAAATCAGACAATGTTTTAAATACACTATTACCAGATAGACCATATATAGCTTTTAGGAAAGCAAAAAATCAGCTTACTCCGAGTCTTTTGAGACCTACGGACAGGACAAAGAAGCCATGGATACATGGCACAAAGGGCTTTTTCAAATGCAATTAATGCAATATATGCAGATATACGAGTAATACAACAAATATTTTTTATATTTTTTAATGATACAACATTTTTAAAAATGAAGGATTTAATGAATTGTCTAACACCATGGGTGATATACCAACTCGAGTGTTCATGCTATTTGAAATATATTGGTAAAACTCAAAGGAATTTAAAAATCAGGATACAAGAGCATGTTCGGAGTATTAAAAATAAACTTGATAACCACTCAGTATCTAGACATTTTGGGAAGTACCATAATTCCGATCCCATTAGTCTAACATATAAGGCAATAGAATTGGTACAATTAGGGGAAAGGGGAGGGGATAGGGAGAAAAAACTCTCACAAAGAGATATGTATTGCTTTTACACTCTCAATGCCATGGTTCTGCATGGGCTAAATTAATCATATGAGAATGCACCCTTCCTCTGAATCAATGAATTATTATTAAATCCTTTTTATATATAAATATTTAATTTATTTTTATAATTCTATTATTGGGAATTTTTTAATTATTTATATATTAATTATATGTATAGGTATTTATGGTTCAAATGTATGGTAAAATTGTTATGGTATAGTTTACATGTGAGCATGTGGTTAATATACTGTAGGAATGATGGATGTAAACAATTGAAATGTGTATAAACACAAGACAGCTAGGTAATATCTCTAATTCTGTATTCAATGTTTGGTAATCTACTAAATTCTGGTTGATGTAAAGTTGAAACACACTATATAAGAACAATTACTTGTAGTATGAAAGTGTGTAAGCTAATAGTTATTGAGAAACGAAAATGGCCGCAATTAACATGAGAGCTCTCTAGTGTTTGTACAGAAGTCCCTACCAAATTGGCGACATATGAGCATTTTATATTTAAAAAAAATGGCCGTTCATGTACAGGAGAAACATGGGCCATAAGGGTGCAGTCAGCTGATGCTCCATCAGTAAAAGTAACTTATTGACTAGATGTAATGCCGCAAGCTCTCTCACAAGTGTGGCTGTGGATAACAAATCCATCATGCATGCGCGCCAATAACCAAGATGGCGGCCGCAAGGTCAGCTTCTATTATCACTGAGCATGCACAGTGGCGATTCCAGAAACGCTGGTTTCAGGCATCTAATTAGTGTTAGAAGGGTATAAATGTCAATCAGAACTACCTAAGGTTATTCTCATGAGGATGCCCAGCCAGCAGAGCATAAGGGGTGAAACGCGTAAAGGACAGTAACGTGGTGACGCAAGTACCTGATCTGGCCAGGTTGAGCCAATCTGAGATAAGCTTTTTTAAAGATTTCTATTGTAATTATGTTCTTTATATATCTTTCTGTGTGGTGTTTGTAATAAATGATATTAGCACTGCACCATGAGAGTTTCTCTTCTCTCTATATACACTGACTAAATAGTAATCAATATGCTATGGGGGACCCGAAGGGGCAGCAGATAAGAGGGATCTCATCTGGAAAGACATACTGGTGTGGAGATCCAGGAATTTTGCTATGTGCCCGCCTATATGATCCATAGGTTACACATATATATATAAATATATATATATATATATATATATATATAAAATCTTTTAAGAAAATTCTGTAGTCTCAGTACTACTACACTAGAAGGCGCTGTGTTCTCACTTTTTTGTTTTTCATATATTGTCTGAACACTACAATAACAGTCCTTTTTGGAGAACATTCAGCTGCCACCATTGTTTGGATAAGTGTATTTGAAGAACACAATTGACACAAACATCATGGACATTCAGAAAACTTAGGGTGTAGCGCTGTATATAGTATTTGGGTATATAAATTGTTGGTTGTTGTTTGACTATTTAGCTGCTCCTATATAGGCACCTATATATACCAGACCTTGAGACTATTGATTGCATCTTATGTGTAGAGATATACTGGGTCTTTCCAAGTGTGGATAATATAGAAAGAAGTAGATGTTAATGTAATTTACTCCAGAATGGAACAACATATTTGTGCAGGATCTCTGGAAAACACAGACCGCTATTATAAGCTTGCCGGTGGATTAGCCTTTATATAAATATGAACCCTGAGAAATTGGTTTAAGTAACTCTTTACGGCAGGGACATAGAAACCGCTGGATGTCTGTTATAAACCCTTCTGGGGATAAGTGAGAACTGGACTCAAATTATACAAGGTTATTTAGGAAAGTGAGCCAAACATAGTAATGGTTAGCCTTCATGAAATAATATGTTATAAAGATATGTTCAGGGTTATAACAGTGTAATGACATTTATTTATGCGTATACCAATATAATACACTTGGGTTTTCCCAAGTAGGCCCATGAATACTACCAATACTTGCATAGAGGCACAGCTAACAAAAAGAGTACACTCCTTGATGAGAGGTTAAGGGTAGGTAAAAGAGATTACATGGAAGTTAGTAACCTAGTGTCCCCTATAGAGAGTAAAGGGGGTTTACATATACCAATAGTGAACTTACTGTGACAGCGGTGTTGGCAGTGCATGGGTGCTGGAAGTGTCCTCAGTGTAGGGTGCTGATGGTGTCAGCAGAGCAGGGGTGCCAACAGTGTCCTTAGTTTGGGAGTGTTGGCAGTGTCGGCAGTGCAGGGGGGCTGACTGTGTCCTCAGTATGAGGGGTGGCAGTGCAGGGGTGCCAGCAGTGTCCTCAGTGTGGGGGTGCTGGTAGCGTCGGCAGTGCAGGGATGCCAGCAGTTTCCTCAGTGCATGCTTGCTTACCCTTCTGATTTGGCAGGGAGCCTCCCAAAAATCGGGTGCCACTCCCGGCCCCCTGGAAAGGTAGGCAAGCCTCCCGTCAGCTGCCGACCCCCTGCATCATTTTGGCCCTGCCCCATGCTTCACAATCCTGGCATTGTGTAGTGGGGAAGGGGCCAAAATGACACCATCACATGGTCACACCCCAATCCACCCACAAATTCCAGCCACACCCCCTTGAATTGCCAATCTGTCTGCCCCCTCCTGACAGGGGCAGCCAGAAAGTCTGCAACCCTGCTGGCGGAGTTGGATGCTGGCAGAGTCGGCAGTGTGGGGGTGCCAGCAGTGTCCTCAGTGAGGGGGTGCTGGCATTGTCATCATGCAGGGGTGCCAGCGGTGTCCTCATTCAGGGGGTGCTGGTGGTGTCCTCAGTATGAGGGGTGGCAGTGTCCTTAGTACAGGGGTGCCATTGGTGTCTCCAGTGCGGGGGTGCCAGAAGTGTCTTCAGTGCAGGGGGTGCTGGCAGTGTTGGAGGTGCAGGGGTTCGCCTGTGTACTCAGTGCATGGGTGCCGGCAGTGTCCTCAGTGCATGAGTGCTGGCAGTGTCGGCAGTGTGAAGTGGCTGATGGTGTCCTCAGTACGGGGACAGCAGTGCAGGGTGCTGGCAGTGTCCTCAGTGCCAGCAGTGTCAGAAATGCGGGGGTGCCAGCATTGTTGGCAGGGGGAAGCAGTGCCAGTGCAGTCTATGGGAAAGTGCTTATTGACTGAGAGCTGTGAGAGGTGGCTTTCTCAGCAAATCAGCGGTAAGCCCATTGAATTCAATGAGACTTTGAAAATGACCGTTCGAGGTAAAACCTCGAGATCCGACAGCGGGATCTCGAGGTTTTGCCTAAAATAGGGATCCAGGGAGGGCATGGAGATCCGAGCTGTGTCTCTTATCCCCTCATATCCTCAAAGTTCGGGTGGGCTCGCTTTTCTGAGAACCGGGCCCGCTCATCTCTAATTTTTATTTTTTTTTAAATAAAAATAAAAAACAGCTAAAATTACTTCAGTTTGTCCTGTTAGCATGCAATCCGAAACCCGAGTTTGTTTTTTAAATCCAAGTTCTGAACCACGGGAAGATCCGACCCGGTACTTGGTCCGACTCTGTAGCCAAACTCGGACTCGGCTTGACTCAGAGCCCCTAAATTCAGTTGTTGTCGATTCTCTGAGACCCAGGCCCACACATCTCTCATTTTTATATATGTATTTATAAAAGTAAATTCATCACCTAAGTCACCTGAGAAGCGCAGTGCCTGAGAGTAACCACAGCAACAGGTAAACACTCATCTCATCAGTCTGAATTAAGCAACCAAATGTTTCTTCTCCCTATACAGGAGACTCTCTACAATTTCATAATGGGATGAGTTTCTCCACTCATGATAATGACAGAGATGAAAAAAATTATGAAAACTGTGCGGATACATATAAAGGAGGCTTTTGGTACAAAGATTGTCACAATGCAAACCTCAATGGCTTATACCTGAAAGGCAACACCACCCAGTATGCAACTGGCATGACATGGTCCACCTGGACAGGGCAATACTACTCGCTGAAGAAAAGTGTGATGAAGATTGCAGTGAAAGTAGACTGAGTAGCACTACAAGCATTACCAGATTGCTAGATGAAAGACAGAGAAGCCCCACCTTTCTGTTCTTCTCTTCCCCCTCCCATCTTTTACCTCTTCCTTTGCAGTCTGAATGGCCTCTTCCCATGAAGGTCTGCTTACTGCTTCCTTCTCTGGGCTCACACAATATCTTTATGTTTAATATCAATAGAAGCACTATATAAATAAATACTATGCACAAATAAAGCAAACTGTTTTCCTGTTAGCTCTCATACAATTACAAAGTTCTGGAAAGATATGGAAAATGCTGACTGTAGTGCTCCGTGGTCGTGATGTGCCATAATCTTGGTAATTTCAGGTGTAAGAAAACTCAACCACGTGATCTTTTGTGTACAATGACAGTGTACGTAGTGTATCTCACATTTGCAGAAAGAGAACCAACCATATACGCCTATGCCGATACAGGTCCAGGGTTCCACCAATTACCTAGAAGGAGTTTTGTGAAAAATCATGGAGAAGTGTTTTTTGGTACTAAGATATAATTTCCACGTCAATTCCCTTTAAAAAAATAAAATAAATATATATATATATATACAATACTGTGCAAAAGTTTTAGGCAGGTGTGAAAAAAATGCTGCAAAGTAAGAATGCTTTCAAAAATAGAAAGGGTAATACTGTAAGTTATTTTTATCAATTAACAAAATGCAAAGTAAATGAACAGAATAAAAATCTAAATCAAATCAATATTTAGTGTAACCACCCTTTGTCTTCAAAACAGCATCAATTCTTCTAGGTACACTTGCACACAGTTTATGAAGGCACTCGGCAGGGAGGTTGTTTCAAACATCTTGGAGAACTAACTACAGATCTTCTATGGATGTAGGCTTGCTCAAATCCTTCTGTCTCTTCATATAATCCAAGACAGACTCAATGATGTTGAGACCAGGGCTCTGTAGGGGCCATATCATCACTTCCAGGATGACTTGAAGATAGTTCTTAATGACATTAGCTGTATATTTGTAAAATCTGTTCTAGTAATGAAGGGGCCAATTGTGTAGGGACTTACACAGCAAACAGCTGAGTCTGAGGAAGTCTTGTCATCCGGGGACAAGTTACATCAGATGGACTAATGATACATGAAGCAATATAGTAGATGAGACCCTGTATTTTCTGTTAAAATGCTGTCCAAGTACTTCTATCTTCTAACTATGGATTCTGAGTCACAAACAAAAGCATCTATTGGTGGTCGCCTATATGTGAGTTTAAGCAAATGGCCCACAGACCTCTTCCCTCTGTGCAGACAAATGTGCAGTTACAGAGATGCCCCCTTTTAGCACCCTGTGCATGTTATAATACAGATTGGTGCATCCTTAGATGCCACCATCGGTCGCACCATCGAAACTTGCACCAGTCATATGGCAGGTGCAGCGTCTGACCACGGCCTCCTATGGCTGCTTCTGTGCATCTGTGTATGAGCCTCTTGCACTGACATGGCTGTGACACTCCCATAACACTCATAACACTGAATGGACCATTATTTGCGTGCACTAGTAGTCACTGCCCTGAAGCGCCCATCACCATTACGCCATATTCCAATCGCAACCACATCTTTGTGCCTTTGCTCTGTGTAATAAACTCTCTGTAGGAGTTTTCAGACATTTTCGAACATGCCCAGTTGCAAATAATCCCTCCACTATGTGATCACTGGGCATTGTACGTGGCTCAGAACCAGGCCCTACTGTATGTGTCCACGGACTAAATATTATACAAACATAAAATCATCCAACAGAGTCAACTGTGCTCTCCGAGAGTGCAGGGGCCACAAGATATGACATTTAGCAATAATAATAAAAATAGATAACCAGGGTACATTTAAAAAAATGAAAATGGGAAAGGAGGGAAGGGGGCGGGGAGGTGAGAAGAAAAAATGAAGAGAAAAAAACAAAACTTTTAGACTTCCAGAAAGGAATTATCATCCTAAGTGCTATAACAGGAATTATTACATCTAGGGGTAAATTTACTAAAAATCAAGATAGGTCGAGATGACCATCTTGGGTGATTTATTGATTTTTTCCCCTGCTTGCAAATTTACTAAAGGCAAAAGTTGGGTGAGTTACAGAGAGATTTCTCTCATCTCACTCGTAAAACTCGGGTGAGATAGCAATCTCCAATCTTATCACCATCGGGCCAAATCGGAAGTACTTTTCACCTAAAACATACATCTCTGAAATTTACCAAAAATCGGGATGACAAGCTCGGGTGAGATAGGAGCAAACTCTCTGTCAAAATCACTTTTCAAACTCTCAACCCCCTGAGCTGCGAGATGGTCAGATACATACACAAATCATTGTGATTTGTGTATGTTTCTTTCTGCATCTAGAAAAAATAGGGATAATGTTTAAAAAAAAAGAGGTGAGGTCCCCCCCCCAAAACACTAACCAGCCTCGGGCTTGCCAGCCTGTCCAGGTTCTTAACATTACAGGGAATAAAATGTATAGGGATCCCCTGTAATGTAAGAACCAGCACAAGGCTGCAGGGACAGAGCTGGTTTTAAATATACAGATAAAAAAAATTATGTGAGTTTCACCGTATATTTAAAACCAGCCCTGGACCCTTTCTAACGGGGACTGATGCCAAACCAAGGGGTGCACTTTCACCGGGCCCCCCAGCCACAGCATCAGCCCTGACCATTAGTCAGCCCAGGTCAGGGATCCCTGGGGAGTTGGTGACCCCCCAATAAAGGGGTCACCCTCTCCAGGGCACCCCTGGTCTTGGCTGATAGCCCGGTGCTATCCCTGCCACCCCTAGTTGATGGGTGACCGGTTGATTGTTTAAGGTGTAGTGTAAAAAATAGAATTGTCATCATTGTCTTTACAGTGGAACTACAGGTCATAGCAAGCTTCCCCCACATGCTGGTACTTTGAAAACCACAAGTACCAGCATGCAAGGCATTAAGGGCCCACTGGTACCTGTACTTCACCTGTAAATAAATGGTTACAAAAACACACAACACACCTGGAAAATAAAGCTTTATTACATACATACACATACATACTCACCTGTTTCCGGATGTTCACGTCCCCTTGTCAACATAAAGTATCTCCACGGTTTGCCTGGAGAAAAAGAACCAATACTCACCTTTATGTCCCACGATGTTCTCCGCAGAAATCCAAGAGGTGCCCCGGATACAATGTAACAGTATTACTGTAACATTAGCGGCCGTTCATTGGCTGTGACCCACGTGGAGGAGCCGCCCACGTGGGTCCCAGCCAATGTGCGGCCCCTAATGTTAGCCGATGCTGATTGGCCAGCGGGCCGGAACTGAAGTCTGCTATTTCCCATGAGCAGACAGTAGTGTAATATAACGCCATGCAGTAACATGCTATTACATTGTATCCAGGGCACCTCTTGGATTTCTGTGGAGAACATCGTGGGACATAAAGGTAAATATTGGATCTTTTTTTCCAGGTAAATCGTGGGGATACTTTACATTGACAAGGGGACGTGAACATCTGGAAACAGGTGAGTATGTATGGGTATGTATATGTATTTATGTATGTAATAAAGCTTTATTTTCCAGTTGTGTTGTGTGTTTTTTTTAACCATTTATTTACAGGTGAAGTACAGGTACCAGTGGGCCCTTAATGCCACGCATGCTGGTACTTGTGGTTCTCCAAGTACCAGCATGCAGGGGAGGCTTGCTGGGATCTGTAATTCCACTGTAAAGATAATGTTGATAAATCTATTTTTACACTATACCAAACACTATCAAACCGCTACCAAACACCAAGGGGTGGCGGGGATAGTCCCGGGCTATCAGCCTTGGCCAGGGGTGCCCTGGGGAGGGTTACCCCTTTATTGGGGGGGTCACCCACTCCCCAGGGATCCCTGGCCTGGGCTGACTAATGGTCAGGGCTGATGCTGCGGCTGGGGGGCCCGGTGAAAGGGCACCCCTGGCTGTGGCATTAGTCCCCCATTACAAAGGATCTAAGGCAGGTTTTACATAAACGGTGTAACCAACATAATTTTTTTTCTCCGTATATTTAAAACCAGCTCGGGCCCTGCAGCCTTGTGCTGGTTCTTACATTACAGGGGATCCCTACACATTTTTTTCCCTGTAATGTTAAGAACCTGGACAGGCTGCAAGGCCGGGGCTGGTTAGTGTTTTTTGGGGGGGACCTCATGTTTATTTTTTATCACAAATAAACCCCTTTATTACAGGCCCAACACAAGCAGCTTACACATATATCACTGATATGTGCATGCTACTTGCTGTGGCGAGTTAAAATGTTTTAAACAGACCAGCCTTGGTGAAGCGACCGAAAGTGTGGTTAACTCCAATTATGAAACTTTGCATCAATTCCCCAATGTTTAATTTCTGGGGAAACTGGTGGGGGAGACTTTGGGTCCCCCCTGGAGTGTTTTTTTTTTTTCATTTTGTTTTGTTATTTTGTTTTTTCCCAAGTTAAACCCCTTTTTTTTTCCTTCTAAATTTACACACAGATGATTAATACATCAAAATTTAAGCATAAAAATAGCACATTTTTTAAAAAAAGAATAACAAACAGAAAATAATTTTGGAAAAAAGGTGGATTGTGAGGCAAAAAACCTTAACTCAGTCACATTTGCACATGTATATGTTTTGGTATTTTGTTGGCATACCAAAAAGTATAATTATTATAAACAGAAATAAAAAATATCTAGATTTCCCCCTGCCACCATAGCCTGTTTGGGTACCACCTCTGGTACGGAGGGTGCGTCGTGGTGGTGTGGCACTGTGTGCTGGTGCAGGTGTGGCACTGTGTGAGGTTTTGCTTTGAGGGATGCTGGCTGGTGCCTCAGGTAAGCGATTGACTATTTGGTTGCCTAGATTTTGTAACATTGTCATAAATTCACGCTGTGTCGAATTTTGCAGATCAATTACTCTTATCAATTGCTCTGTAAAGCGATTCTGAGTTTTATGTTGTTGGAGATTTGTTTGTCCAAAACTTAAAATGGCTTCACGTATAGATTCCATTGTATTTGATTGGCGGGTGATTTGCATACTTCTATTATGTCTGTGTCCAATTCTGGTGATTGCAGTGTTTTGACTGAAATGTGTGGTCAGTAAGTCAATTTGTTCCTGCTGTAATGCAGTCAATTCAAACCAGTAGTTCTCATGTGGGTGTGGAGGATTCGGACTAGCTGGCAAGAGTGTTGGAGAAGATGGTCCGAGTGGTGTGTTAGGCATTTATGGGGTGTATGGTATTTCTGTGAGGGTTATAAGTTCCTCATCTACTTCTTGTTGTCCTTCTTGTAGGCTTTGGTTGCCCAAACATAATGGTTCAGCAATCCCTGCCATATCGGTGGAATCTGCAATACAGTATTGTGTAATTTTGAGTCTGAATTTTAGGATAATTGTTAACACATTTAAAGAGGCTACAGACATGATGTTCTGTTTTTGTTCTTCCTTTAGAAAAACAAAAACTTGAACACTTTAACCAGACACACTGCCTATTTTGCACAAAAAATCTACTTGTCACCATAAAAGCTATCCTGTCTTTTAACATTAAACAATGTTGAGTTTTTTTAAAAATACCAGAACAATTTAAAAACACTTTCTATGTCCAAACTCAGCTTATTATCTATGGCCAAACAAATGAGGCTCAATGTTACTAATGTAACATTGTGTAAACATAGAAAGCACCTTGAATCCAAAACACGAGTTATGTGGACACCATAAACTGACAACATTATTTTACCTAAACTGCATAAAAAAGAAACTCAGGTTTTAAGCTAAGTTGAGAAACAAGGAAACATATTTGTACAACATTGATAAGGACATATCCCTATTTGACAAAGAATGTAACAATATGATGAAATTATATTAGCCAACAGACAAATAACAAAATGAAGAGACCCAAACAATATATTGTAGAGTGCAATTCTTGATCCACCCAAAAAAAATAACTTTAAAAAAAGTTAGGTTTATGAAGAAGAAAGAATCACACACTCACCATCCATATGGTGGGACATATGACCAGATGCACTTGTTATAGGGGCCAAAATTGTGGCTTCAACTGATGATGTTGTCAGCATGTCCCTGGGCAAAGATCGAGTTGGCCTTTTTTTTGCAGGTTGGTGAGATGGGCCTACAAAGCATAGTGTATTGTCATATTCTTTTCTTTCATATTTCTTTCAAAAACACCATACTCTCCAAAATGAACTTACCTGTCTCCTCTGAGTCTGGATCTTGCTGTTTTCTGCTTCTTTTTCTTGTAGTTGCTGTTGCTTTTTGTATTTAAAAAAAATACATTAGTCATGTTTCTTTTTAATTAGTATTATATCCCATATTTTCAAATTTTTGTTTGGTAAAATTTAAAAAATTTAATAGTATGTTTCTGACACTCTTTTTAAAAAAAGACATAGATTTTCTTTCGGAATTATTAGTTTTCTAAAACTACATTACTCAACCAAACATTTTTAATAAAAATAGAACAATCTAAAGACAAACTTGGAAACCTATAAATAGTTTATACAAAGTTGGTTTACATACTGTTGTAACTCTGGTCCGTAATCAATTTTGATGGGAAAGACGAGATGAGCGATAAAGTTTCACCAATGATGTCATTTCGACAGGCGGAAAAGTATTGCCATATTCAAACACTTTCTGCCTAGGTAGAAAGTCAATGCAATGTAATAGGCGGAAAAGTATCGCCTATGAATAGCAGGCAGAAAAAGGTCAGAATTGGGGTTTTGGGGTGCAATGTTGCAGGAACCCCCGTGTAGCCTTCCGACAGTCCCCCAAAGGTAAACTGCATTTAAATAAAAAGAAAACACTTAAGGACACCCCAAAAAAACACAATGCCCCATGAGTTTTTATCATTGCAGGGGCTTGTGGCAGTTGGATTTTTAATGAATTTACCAACTTCACTTTAGCAACTCGGCCACACAAGCGATACTTTTCCGCATCCCAAACACGCAATGTAGGTGTAAAGCCTAGGAGGCGGAAAAATATATTGCGGCACAGCACAAATTGAATACAGCTCTTTAAAAATGGATATAAATTTACGACAGGCTTTGGCTTTTAGTTAAAAATGCAGATTTGGGGTTTATGGGTGTAAGGTATAAATTTAAAACCTCCAGCCTTTATTAAGTCCCCTTAGAAGACACTGTGTTAATACAAATTAAAACAAACCCTCTGTAACCCCAAAAAAATCTATCCCAAAAAAAATTACAAAAAATTTAACAATATTAAAAATAAAAAATAACAAAACAAAACTTACTAGTTTTGGCAGGGGCATCTGTTCCCTGACATAGCTTCTTCGAACCACTTCTGGAGGAATGAGTGCTTTTAGTGGCTCCTCATACTCTGCATATGAGGCGACATAAGGTGAACTACCACCAGTAGCTTGGGCAGCCTTCATTTCATCCGACATTTTAGACTTAACATGACGTTTTATGTTGGAAAAACATTTTTTACAATGGCCCTCATCCCTCTTGGTAGGGCCAACCGCATTAACAGCTGCAACCACACCAGACCAAATAGCAGTTTTGTGACATGCAGAGGTGCTTTAAGCTTTAGGGCCAAATAAGAGATGCTGGTGTTTCATCACTTTGGTGACAAGTGCCAGGTTCTGGTCATAAATAAACCTGACATTACGACCACTTTTGGTCTTTCCCTTCTGGGGGGCTGCCACCTCACTCTCCTCACTGGTGCTCACATGGGCCTCTGCTGCAGACAGCAGCTAACTCTCAATCTGGCCCTGGCTCTCATGGTCCCCAGACATCACACAACAAATATTAATACAAATAACAGAGAAAAAAATTAAAAAGCAAATTAAGAACCAAAAAAAAACCAAAACAAGTCAACAACCACAAATCTAATCACTGTCCCTCACGCTTCAAACTACTAACAACAACCCACGAGGTTGCTGCATTTACAGGGCGAATTATAGGCTTAGTCATCAATGAAACACAGGACACCTTTTAAGACGATTTAGTGCCAAACAAAAAACAAAAACACAGGAGAGATAACTCGCTCGAGCTTGCTTACAAATGACCCGACAATCTCGACCTACATCACCATTGGCAAACTCGTTTTGCCTCAAATCGCCTGTTGGTAAATTTGGTAAATGAAAAGGGATTAAATTACCCTAATTTTGGCGAGGTCCAGCGAGATAAATCACTTTGAAAATCAGGACCATCTCGAATCTTAGTAAATTTACCCCCTAGTTTGTTATTGCTATTGGTATTTTATATAATATCAAAGATAACCAAAAATAGAGATAGAAAATAGATAAACAATTTTTTTACCAAAACACATTTTTGCTGATTTTCCAATTTGATCCACACAATTATTATTTTTCTTTATAATTCAAGTTTAAGGAAGATCAGAAGCTGAGCTAGGTACATTAAAGCAAACTACTAGAATTCGTTGGTTAACTTTACAATATCGGAGACCCTTAATTGAATCAGGATAAATTTATGAAAAAGCCTTAGTACCATCCATAAAATATATCTGATTTTAATTAATGACTGATGTACTTAAGTATCCAACTGGCAGCAGGGGATAGTTTACACCAGACCAATTCATCATTGCTCCGGTGCAGGCATTGCTGCTACAAAAGCAGCTGTCCCCTCGGTTAGTATCGCAGCTACAGATGTAGCTGCATTACTTACCTCTTCCCCGTCGTCCCGTCTACATATATGAGGTCACGCATGCGCACAGCTGCTGAGGAGTCCGTGATAAGGCCGCTCGGATCCCTCTTCGCATCCCCAGAACTCCTTCCCATAGAGTGGGGCTATGAGATCAAGTACCATCTGAAGATGTGAATGTTCTCATGAGAAAACTCCAAAAACTGAATATCAGGGGGTCCTATCGGACCACTGATGATGAATGGCCCAGTAACTAAATTATGGGGAAAGTAGTGTTTCTGCATAGTTACTATGCCATTTATTGATGATGAATAGGCCCATTATCACAAATAAAATTAACATTAATACTCCATTAGATCATCATCTAGTCATTGCAATTGAGGTTGATTCTTTTCTAAACACAGGTTCCATGTTGCTTATAAGCACTCTGGAAAACATTGTCAGGCAAGTGATTAAACCAATAGGGTTTTGTTTTTGGATCTTAATAAATAGCTAAAGGCACAATCTTATGTTTTCTTTTCCAAATAATTTAAAGCATCTTCTGGTGAACTGAGGTCTATGAAACCTGAATCAGCAAATATCCTTAATCCAGCAGGATATAATAAAGCAAAATATTCATCCCTCATTGATCAATTTAGCATAGTTTGGTGGAAATTTTCTAGCTTTTGAAAAATCAGCTGAATAGTCCTGAAATACAGTACGTAAAGTTGATGACCTTCCCATTCCAGATTTGTTATCTTTCCCAATGCAGTCCATAATGCCATTTTATGCAGAAAATTTAGACACTGGAAAAATCACTGTCCTGGGTCTGGTAGTTGAATTCTCTCTAATAGGAACAATGTACTCTTCCAATAACCATATTGGTATCAGCTAGGAATTTATATAGCAATGTCCCATGGAAGGTCTCTGTGAGACCTAGTAACTGCAAATTATCCTCCTAGTGCGATTTTCCAGATTGTCTAATAGATTCTAACATATTGTAATACTTTACCATTAAATTAAAATTTCATTTTATGTTTTATGTACCAGGGAACAAAATACTTAATTTCTACAGGACCTAAAATGACTTAATCTGGGTGTTACTAACTAAAATGACCAATTTACTAATGTCAAATGACATCGAATGTGGATAAATCGCACGTTAAATGCATATTCGGAATTTACTAAAGGCTAAACTCTGACGACTTTGCTCCATTCAATGTCCAAAACTCTGCTGGCAATACCTGTAACGTGGCCAGTAACATGTTTTCAGACACATAGGGCCTGATTCAGAGCCGGACGCAAGTGGCTGCTCGTTCGCTCCGAGCGATGTTTGCCCAACTGCGCATGCGTACGGATCATAATACGCATGCGCGAACCAGTCAGTGCGGCCGAAAATCGTTTGTTCGCTAAATTGCGAATGCCTGCTATTTTGAGTGACAGAATGAGGCGTTTGTGGGTGGTAACAGGGGAAGGTGCTTGAAAATGGGGAGTGGAGATCCGAACGCAGGCGTGCTTAAAGGTCAAAACGGGCGTTTTATGGGTGTGCATAATTAAAACAGCAGCGTCATTGAACACGTCACTGGGTTATTTTATAGCCAGAACTGCTCGCAAAATTGTGGTAGCAAAAACCAACCCCAAGAATAGCGAGCAGTTCATACCCTGGTCGATGTACTCGATTAATCTAATAAATAGCGGACATGACGTAGGATGCGAGCGGCCAGGGGGTGCAGTTTCCCAAAAAACGAGTGCAAGTTTTGTACGCTCGTTCAGAACTAGAGGCGTGAACAGACCGCAAACAGCGAACGGTTCATTTGAATAGCCACCCCTATTTTCTTGTCGAGCGAGCGCAAATAGCGTTCGGCTCTGAATCAGGCCCATAGACCATCAGAACAACTCGGCAGCACTTTCCCATAGAAAGTAATATGACCTGCAAATTTACTAAGGATTCGTATTTGTTTTATCGGATGAAATATAGCGCAAATCGTCCGCAAAAGACACAAAATAGAACCCAAATAGAACACATTTTTCCAATCAAGTTTCACATCTCAACCTACACAGATGCATGCACAGATCAAGGAGATCCATGATACATGTATCTGTGTGTAAATAAATAAACACAGAAGCACGGGTGGGATCAGTGAGATCTGTCTGTGCTTCTGTGATAAAAAAAATAAAAACCAGTGTAAAATTGGAAATAAAAACAGTGTGGCTCCCTCCCTAAAAGAACAACTATCACCGGGCTTTGAAGCCCCAGTATTGGCTGTGCTAAATACAGAGGACAAACAATGTAGGGGCCACCCGTATTAAGCACCACCAGCACAAGGCTGATCAGAACCAGCCCTGGTTGCCAAAATACAGGGGACAAAAGACTTAGGGGGTCCACTGTATTAAGCGCAGCCAGCACTGGGCTCTGAGCCAGTCCTGAATCTGGAAAAACAGGGGGAAAATATGCGTAGGGTTCCCCTATAAATTCCAGAACCAGCTCCGGACTGTTCTTGCGGGGGGGGGGGGGTAATGCCACAGCCAGGGAAACCCTTTCACCAGGTCCACCAGCCAAAGCATTACCCCTGACCACTATTTAGCCTAGACTAGGGATCCCTGGGGAGGTGGAGACCCCACAATAAAGGAGTCCCCCTCTCCAGGGCACCTCAGATCTAGGCTGATAGCCCGGGGCTATCCTAGGCACACCTGGCCGATGGGTGCTGGGTTAATAGTGTAGTGTGGTGTTAAAAAATAGATGAGATAATAATGTATTTTGCTGTGGAACTAAAGGTCCCAGCAAGCCTCCCCTGCATTCTGTATTTGGCAGTAACACCTAGATAATAGTGGCACCATGGGATCCGTACCTCTTCATTATCATATGGGACAAATCAGATTTCTCTATGCCTTTCCCATGAGATCACACCCCTCTTTCAGTAGCAAGTCTTATGTCCCTGTTTGATAAATAGGGGGGGGGGCACCAATGCTCTTTCTGGCCCATGGCACCAAAAAGTCTAGTTACGGCTCTGCTTCTGGGTCATAGACCCGGAATCCCCTTCATCGCAATGGGCCGCTCTTACAGTGAGAGCGGTCATTTGCTGTGTCCTTCATGCATATCGGCATTGCTAATGCCAGCATGCATGCGAAGGGTGACGGGATGCATCATACATGCTGCCCATGGAGAAAAGTTTTAGCGCATTCAAGCAAATTGTAACAGAAGACAGAAGAGGTTTTACTCCTGAAAACCTGTCAAAGTATGTCATTGTTCAATATCATGTTAGGCAGTGGTCGAAGTGGGAATTTTGTAGCGGGCGTATGGAAAATGTAGACGTTATGGCAGTGGGGCAAGCAGAAACAAAGCGTCAGCACCTATATGAGTGCGCGTCAAAGGCGTGGGGTGTGGCTACTCAAAATATGTCAGGCAGTGGGTGACAGGGAGAGAGTGAATGGGAGAGGCAGAAGGTGAAAGGGAGAGATAAAGAGTGATGGGCAGAGGGTTACGGTGGAGAGGTAGAGGGTGACAGTGAGGCAGAGGGTGACAGGGAGAGGCAAAGAGTAATGGGCAGAGGGTGATGGGGAGAAGCAGAAGTTGATGGTGAGGCTAAGAGTGATGGGCAGAGGGTGACGGGCAGAAGCAGAGGGTGACAGGGAGAGGCAAATAGTGATGGGAAGAGGGTGACATGGAGAGGCATAGGGAGATGGTGAGGCAATGGGTGACAGGGAGAGAGTGAACAGGAGAAGCAGAGGGTGACAGGGAGAGACAAAGAGTTATGGGCAGCGGGTGAAATGGAGAGGCAGAGGGTGACAGGGAGAGGTAAAGAGTGATGGGCAGAGGGTGATGGGGACAGACAGAGGGTGATGGTGAGGCAGTGGGTGACAGGGAGAGAGTGAACAGGAGAGGCAGATAGTGACAGGGAGAGAGAAAGAGTGATAGGCAGAGGATGACAGGGAGAGGCCGATGGTGACAATGAGAGGCAAAGGGCGATAGGGAGAGACAGAGGGTGATGGTGAGGCAGAGGGTGACAGGGAGAGACAAAGAGTGATGGGCAGAGGGTGACAGGGAGAGAGTGCACAGGAGAGCCAGAGGGTGACAGGGAGAGGTAAATAGTGATGGGCAGAAGGCGATGGAGAGAGACAGAGGGTGATGGTGACAGGGAGAGAGTGAATAGGAGAGGCAGAGGGTGACAGGGAGAGAAAAAGAGTTATGGGCAGCGGGTGAAATGGAGAGGCAGAGGCTGACAGGGAGAGGAAAAGAGTGAAGGGCAGAGGGTGATGGTCAGTTGGTAGTAATTACAGGGCACAGATTGACATACATAGGTCCAGTATATGGAAGGCGGTAAGTGACAGAACTAATCTGTAACACTGATACCATTTGCACTTACCTATGTACGGTGTAAGTGGGCAGCAGTGCTGGGGGGCAAAGTGTGGGTGGCTATGTCTGTGCTCTATCTTTGTGCAGAATGCAGATGAAGAATGTTTGTTTCCTGCAGCTGCGGGTGCCAGGGGACAGGGGATGGGACAGCAGAGCACACACAGGAAGTGTTTCCTGTGCAGAACTCCCAGGGACACCTGATGGAGGAGGAGGCAGCAGCCAGAAACAGTCAGGGCCGACCCTAGCCCAATTTTTTGGGTAAGTACATTTTTTGGTGTCCCCCTATGTTGTACCCCTTTTACAGTGCCCCCAGAAGTGGTCCCCCCTGTGCAGTGCCCCTTGTGCCCCCAGTAGTAAACCCCTTATATAATACCCCCAGTAGTAGTCCCCCTATGCAGTGCCCTCAGTAGTGGTACCCCGTATGCAGTGCCCCTTATATGGTGCCCCCAGTACTGGTCCCCCCTGTGCAGTGTCCCTTGTGTCCCCAGTAGTAAGCCCCTTATATAGTGCCCCCAGTAGTACTCCCCCATATGCAGTGCTCCAGTAGTGGTACCCCCTATGCAGTGCCCCTTATATAGTGCCCCCAGTAGGTGTCCACCGATTCAGTGCCCCCAATAGTGGTACCCCTTATGCAGTCCTCTTTAAACAGTGACCCCAGTTGTAGTTCCCCCCTATGCAATAACCCCAGTATTGTCCTTTATATAGTGCCCCCAGTAGTGGTCCCTCGATGCAGTGCCCCCAGTGGTACTCCTCCCCCTTGTAGTGCCCCCAGTGGTACTCCCCACCTTGTAGTGGTCTCTCCTTGTAGTGCCCATAGTAGTAGCCCCCCCCTTGTTGTGCCTCCAGTGGAGGTTCCCCCCTATGCAGTGCCCCAGTAATAGCCACCCCATTGTAGTAGTCCCCCCCTTGTTGTGCCCCTAGTGGAGGTTCCCCCCTATGCAGTGCCCCACTAGTAACCACCACCCCCGTCTCTCCCATTACCCTATGTGGGAGCCGGAAAGCTCCAGCCCAGATCTGGCAGTGGGGGCAATAGCCAATGAGAGTCTGACTGACTCTCATTGGCTACTATTCAAAACCAACACACAGCTGCCGGTGCCAGCGGCTGTGTGTTTGTCACTGTGTAGTGCTGACCGAACTCCATCTGGTCAGTGCTGCATGTGTGGTGCAGCTGTGTCACAGAGACACTGGGCTTCATTCAGAGGTGGCCATATGGTCTACGACCGCATGGCCGCCTCGATGTTTGTCCAGTGCGCATCCGCACAAGGGAGCTGGCTCCATCGCACGCATGCGTGAGTCCCGTTATGACCGACAGCACCGGTTGTAGCAGGTCTCTTTCCAAAGGGGGTGATGTCAGTAGAGAGCTTCCAGCTCTGACAGAGCCAGAAGCTCTCCGGGGCTTACGACAAGTGAGATCCTACCCTAGGGTCTCGTCGTAAGCCCCGATGGTGGCGATGGTCTATGACCATCACGACCATCACCTTAGCGGTCATTAGAGCTGTGGGTGTAAACCCACAGCCTAATGACCGAAACAGAGGCGGCTGGTCAGGATGCAAGCGGCCGCCCAGTTTCTGAGCAACCGCTTGCATCCTCCGACTGCCTCTGAATGAGGGCCACAGACTGCCCGTGGCCTGCATGGTCGCACTATGTGGCACCCTACTCAGCTGCATACCATGCGTGATGGTAGAACCGGCCCTGGTAACAGTGAAGGTACTCCTGCAGTCTGGCTGGTGGCAGAGAGAGACTGGTCACTGAGAGGACTTCAAGAGGTCCCCTCCTCCCACTGGGTGGCACACACTAGATCACCTCCCCAGCATTGCCAAGCACTGTCTGACAGTGATTCTGACAGTGAGATGCTGCTGACAGTTTGCACTGTTCAAGGTAAACCCAGAGAGGTGGCAGCGCTGACAGCTGTCAGTCTGATGACTGTCAGCGCTGTGGATCATCAATGATGATCTGGTCCCAGCGGACCCCCTACTTCTGCATCTGGAAAACTGCTAAAAAAATGCATAATGCTAGAGCACTGATGTTAGGAGAAGGAATGTTCTAATTTAGGAGTTTCAAATGAGTAGTTTTGATATGTAATTCATATATAATAAAGGCACAGGGGCCTATTCTTCATCACTTGATTTTCAGAAAAGCAGGAGAAAATGCACATTTTAACCTGCAATTGTAAAAATTAAGTTATCAGGCCATTCGTCAAGAAGTTAAAGCAGGAGATATCACAGATACTGTATCTCCTGCTTACCTTCCTCTCCCGGAATGGCCCACTGTCCCCATACACTAGTATCACAGATATCTCCAACTTACCTTCTCCATGCGGAATAGCCCGCTGTCCCCATACAATAGTATCACAAATATCTCCTACTTACCTTCCTCTTGCGGAATAGCCCACTGTCCCAATACACTAGTATCACAGATATCTCCTGCTTACCTTCCTCTCCCGGAATGGCCCACTGTCCTCATACACTAGTATCACAGATATCTCCTAATTACCTTCCTCTTGCGGAATAGCCCACTGTCCTCATACACTAGTATCACAGATATCTCCTACATACCTTCCTCTTGCGGAATGGCCCACTGTCCACACACTAGTATCACAGATATTTCCTACTTACCTTACTCTCCCGGAATGGCCCTCTGTCCCCATACACTGGTATCACAGATATCTCCTGTTTACCTTCCTCTACCGGAATGGCCTGCTTTCCCCATATACTAGTATTACAGATATCTTCTGCTTACCTTTCTCTCCCTGAATGGCCCACTGTCCTCATACACTAGTATCACACATTTCTCCTGCTTACCTTCCTCTCCTGGCATGGACCGCTGTCCCCATACACTAGTATCACAGATATCCCCATACACTATTATCACATATACTGTATCTCCTACTTACCTTCCTCTCCTGGAATGGCCCGCTGTACCCATACACTAGTATCACAGATATCTCCTTCTTACCTTCCTCTCCTGGAAAGGTCAACTGTCAACATACACTAGTATCACAGCTATCTCCTGCTTACCTTCCTCTCCCGGAATGGCCCGCTGTCCCCATAAACTAGTATCACAGAAACTGTATCTACTACCTACCTTCCTCTCCCGGAATGGCCGCTGTCCTCATACACTAATATCCCAGATATCTCCTGCTTACCTTCCTCTCCCAGATTGGCCCACTGTCCCCATACATGAGTATTACAGATATCCCCATACCTTAGTATCACAGAAACTTTATCTCCTACTTACCTTCCTCTCCCTGAATGGCCTGCTGTCTTCATACACTAGTATCACAGATATCTCCTGCTTACCTTCCTCTCTTCCTTCCTCTCCCGGAATGGCCCACTGTCCCCATACACTAGTATCACAGATACTGTATCTCCTACTTAACTTCTTCTCCCGGCATGGCCCGCTGTCCTCATACACTAGCATAAAAGATATCTCCTGCTTACCTTCCTCTCCCAGCATGGCCCGCTGTCCCCATACACTAGTATCACAGATATCCCCATACACTATTATCACAGATACTGTTCCTACTTACCTTCCTCTACTGAAATGGCCCGCTGTCCCCATACACTAGTATCACAGATATCTCCTTCTTACCTTCCTCTCCTGGACTGGCCTGCTGTCCCCATACATAGTATCAGAGATATCTCCTGCTTACCTTCCTCTCCCGGAATGGCCCGTTGTCCCAATACACTAGTATCACAGATACTGTATCTCCTACTAACCTTCCACTCCCAGAATGGCCCGCTGTCCTCATACACTAGTATCACAGATATCTCCTGCTTACCTTCCTCTCCTGGAATGGCCCGCTGCCCCCATACATGAGTATCACAGATATCCCCATACACAAGTATCACAGATACTGTATCTCCTACTTACCTTCCTCTCCTGGAATGGGCTGCTGTCCCCATACACTAGTATCACAGATATCTCCTGCTTACCATCCTCTCCCAGAATGGTCTGCTGTCCCCATACACTATTATCAAAGATATCCCCATACACTAGTATCACAGATACTGTATCTCCTGCTTACCTTCCTCTCCTGGAATGGCCCGCTTTCCCCATACACTAGTTTCACAGATACTGTACTCCTACTTACCTTCCTCTCCCGGAATGGCCCGCTGTCCCCATTCATTAGTATCACAGATATCTCCTACTTACCTTCCTCTTGCGGAATGGCCCGCTGTCAACATACACTAGTATCACAGATATCTCCTGCTTACCTTCCTCTCCCGGATTGGCCCGCTGTCCCCATACACTAGTATCACAGAAACTTTATCTCCTACCTACCTTCCTCTCCCGGAATGGCCGCTGTCTTCATACACTAGTATCCCAGATATCTCCTGCTTACCTTTTTGTTTGCAATTGCAAACATAAGCGTGTAAATGATCCTAACGCAAAATGCACATGCATTTTTAAAGTTAACACAATTAGCAGCCGTACATTCACAGATAATAAACATTACTTTGTTTTGGAATTTTTAAAAAAAAAATGAGAACAGGGAAAACCCTCACAGAAAAAACAATAAAGTTTATTGACACATTAAAAAAAACTGAATAAAAAGAACAGCAATAGTTAAACACTCTTAATTAGATAATTGACATCAAGCTAATAACAAGCTGTTCGATAGTCCATGTAAACATGACATGTGACCATCAATACAACACATACGGCACAACCATCACAACATAATTAGCATACAGTGACTGACAGCGCCTGACTTCACTAGTATCACAGATATCTCCTGCTTACCTTCCTCTCCCGGAATGGCCCGCTGTCCCCATACACTAGTATCACAGAAACTGTATCTCCTACCTACCTTCCTCTCCCGGAATGGCCGCTGTCCTCATACACTAGTATCACAGAAACTGTATCTCCTACCTACCTTCCTCTCCCGAAATGGCCCGCTGTCCCCATACACTATTTTCACAGATACTGTATCTCCTTCTTACCTTCCTCTCCCAGAATGACCCGTTGTCCCCATACACTAGTATCACAGATATCTCCTGCTTACCTTCCTCTCCCGGAATGGTCCACTGTTCCCGTACACTAGTATCACAGATATCTCCTACTTACTTTCCTCTCCCGGAATGGCCTGCTGTCCCCATACACTAGTATCACAGATATGTCCTACTTACCTTCCTCTCCTGGAATGGCCCGTTGTCCAGATACACTAGTATCACAGATATCCCCTGCTTACCTTCCTCTCCCGGAATGGCCCACTGTCCCCATACACTAGTATCACAGATATCTCCTACTTACCTTCCTCTCCCGGAATGGCCCGCTGTCCCCATGCACTAGTATCACAGATACTGTGGACCTCATTCAGAGTCGGTCGTAGCGGCCGCATGGTCGTATGCATCCGATGTTTTTCTTTCTGTGCCTGCGCATGGCTAGCTGTGCGCATATGCGTACGAGCTCTACCAATGCAAAATACTGTCGGTCGTAGGGCTTCCGAAACGGAAGTGGCTTACGATAGTTGATTGACAGGAAAGTCCATTTGTGGGTGTATACGGGGGTGATGGTCTGCAAATGGAGGCGTGCTTCAGCGTTTGCAGGCGTTTTAGGGGAGTGCATACATTATCTGCTTCGTACGATTATGAATTGCGGATGCATGACAACGTCTCTCTACGAACAGGATGATCGTCCAGGCTAAGGTAGGCAAGAAGCGTCCGTAAACCACAACAGTACAACCGTTAATCCGATGTTAGTTGTGATGTTTCTAATTGGAACCATACAAACCAAGCAGCTAAGATTGGTGCATTGTAACTATTAACACTGCTAATTACCTTGTAAATGATTTCACTTGCGTGTGCATTAGGGAATTCGTAACACAACTGTTTATTTGTGCTTTTTTTACTTATTTTTTTCGGGCATTTTTTAAAACATATTTTGTTGTGTTTTGCATAGCAGCCGTTTCAGATACAATACTTTTTAAACCATGTAAACATTTATATAGTTAAATATAGACATTTTGTTAATAAAATTTTAGTTTTTTTTTTAAATTAGCCTTAAATCACAATTTTAGTTACAATTGTTAGGGCAACATTAGCCTATAAATAAAAATAAAAAATAAAAAACACAATTCTAAAATTAAAATAAAAAATTAAAAATAGAGCTTGAGACATTGGTGACAAGAAATATGGGGACTGGACAAGAGGTGAGGGAGGAGATATCCAGGGCTACTTGTGTCGTTTGGGCTGGCTCGGAGGAAGAGGTAAGCTATGGACAGCCGAATGGCGTGTAACCCGACGACTGGCCAGGCCAGAGGTAGATGGTACTTCCTCAGGCCTATGCATAGGGCTCTCCATACTTGCGGGGGTGGCTGTTGGGCTGCCAGAGGTGGTTGTCCTGGGAGGAAGGGAGTCTCGCTCCATCATGGCAGTTTGGTTTGCCTGCTCCTGGGTATTGGCCCAATGATCTATGGCCCCAGCAATGGTCTTCAGGGTCACCGCCACCCTCACCAGAGTGGTCTCCATCCTCAGAAGAACACATCTGTTCTCCTGAGTTTGGGAGACTAACCTGGTGAGGAGAGGCACTGCTCGTTCCAATGGTTGCCCTGGAGTAGACTCCACAGGGTCCCCAGATGGAGTACTTGGATCCTCCCCTGCAGAGTCTCCATCTGTGCTGGACCCAGACCTGACCTCAGGAGCAGGCACTACCTCCTCTGAGTCTGGAAAATAAAAAAAAAACTGCATACACATTTTAGCTTTATACTTTTTTCAGTCCAAAAAATATTTACATTCTTGCACATGTGGAGCGTTGAAGTTTGCCGACTATCTCCTCTTCCGCCACACATCCCTGAGCCAACGTCTCCAACCTCGTCAAGGTCAGCTCCTCAGGGATGGGACCACCACCTGTCCCCGCAGCATGGTCCACCCTGCTCCGTAGCTTCCTCTTCAGCTGGTATTTGAAATCAGTCCATCTGACAATGTGATTTGGCATTTTTTAAGGGTTAGTTTATTTAATTAAGATCTCGCTTTTGACTTCAGTACACTCACAATATAATTTTCTTACCTTTTTTTGATGACTTTCATGGTTCTGTGGGTTGTCCCCACAGCATTAACAGCCCTGGATATCTCCTCCCAAATACTGTCTTTGGCTCCAGCCCCCATATTTCTTGGGGCATGGACAAGGTTTTCCATTGTCATGGTCACCAATGTCTCAAGCTCTAGCCTTGAAAACGGTGGATTTCTGGGCCTTGGCCTGCTTGGCCCCGCCTCCTCCTCCTCTGGTGGTGGTAGTGGATTTCCAGCACCTACAATATTTTTTTAATTTTGATAAATTAAAAATGCATTTTTGGAATATATGAACTGTTATTGTGTTTTTTAAAAAATGTGTTTAACACTTATCTGCCTCATTTGGCCTCTGCCCACCATGCTCCTTGCTTGCCATTTTCAAAACTTGTGAGAGAGCATGAAGAATAGTGCTTTTGATGACTATTTTATAGATGTGAGTGCAACCCTGGATTGGTTACCCATGCATCCCTATTTGCCTACGTACAATGCACACCTTGCCTGCATTCCGTAGTCACTGAGTAGGGTTGTCCGAGATGTGAGTGCATCCCTGGATTGGTTACCCGTGCATCCCTATTTGCCTACGTACAATGCACACCTTGCCTGCATTCCGTAATCACTGGGTGGGTTGTCCGAGATGTGAGCGCATCCCTGGATTGGTTACCAGTGCATCCCTATTTGCCTCCGTTCAAAGCACACCTTGCCTGCATTATTCAATCATTGTGTTTTTTTTGGCCTTATTTAAGGCAAAGCCAAATGTTCCCTTACTTGTGGGTTGTAGTTAGAGTGATTTGTGGTGCAGGAAGGGATTGCTAGTGTTTACAGTGTTTGGAGTTGTTTGAGTGGTGCTTGTTTATGTTGTTTGAGTGGTGCTTGTGTGTGTTGTTTGAGTGGTGCTTGTGTTTTTTTTTTTTTTGGGGGGGTGGGTTTTTTATTTGTTTTTTTGGGGGGTTCCATATTTTTTTTTTTTTTGGGGGGGGGGTTTGTTTGTCCATAAATTTAACAAACCCGGTTACTTTGTGTGTTTGGGTGGATGTGTTTTAGGAGGAACAAAATAACAATGTTCTTTGCAGACTCCAGTAAGTGTGCCAGCCTACTGCAAGCTGTTTTTTTATATTTTGGAATTTAAAACCAAAAAAAGGACATTATTCAAACAATTAATGTCATGTTATATTGTTTTGTTTTAGGTGTTTAACAGTCCAGTTTGTACTGGATTCAGGTAAGTGTCTATTTATAAAAAACCTAAAAGTTTGTTGTATTTAATAATAAAGTGTTTTATGCTGTCTTTTTTACATTTAATAATGCATTTGTGGTTTTTATTGATAAAACAATAATTATATTTTAAATTTTTTATATTGCCCAATTTCAAAGTTAAGGATTGTTTTAACAATAATAGTAGTAATAGACATGGTTTTTTTAAAAAATATTATTTTCTTTTTCTTCCATAAAATAAAAACCCATACACAAACAACACATGTAGGGGTTCCCGAAAATGGCACAGCCCGACCCTGTAAGAATATGCACCATTATTACTAAGCTAAGTATTTTTTGAAAAATATTGAAAATTCTTTCTCAACACCACTTATTTTTTCAAATTCGAACTTTACAGAGCGATGTGGGCCAGCTAATAGTGGGCATGTGGCCCCTCACCAACCTTCCTCAGCCTCCTCCTGGGCATAGGCATAGGAGGCATGCAAGGGCCAAGATATATAGAACACGTGTCACCCTTTTTGGAATGCCTGATGATGTGGTTGTAACCACTTATCGCCTGCCTCCAAATATTTTCCTAGACACTCTTTCAATAATAAAGAATGATCTAGAAAGTCAGATTAACATTCCTACAGCAATCACACCACTTACACAGTTGTTGGCGGTGTTACATTTCTGTTCCTCAGGGTCCTTCCAAACCACTGTGTGGCTGGTGGGTGGCCTCTCCCAGCCCTCATTTTCACGGATCCTGAGGTGTGTGCTAGATGCATTCTTCAATCATATAGCACATTTTATTAGTATGCCTTTGGATATGGAAGCCCTTGATGTGGTAAAGCAGAAGTTTTTTGAGATTGCAGGCTTTCCACACATCATAGGGGTAGTGGATGGCACTCACATAGCACTTCAGCCCCCTGCATGTAGGGAACAAATCTATAGGAACGGTAAACATTTCCATTCGCTAAATGTAATGGTGCTATGTGATGCCTCCCCCCAGATCCTCTCCCTGAATGCCAAATTTCCGGGCTGCAGCCATGATGCATACATGATCCAGCATTCAGGAATTTGGCCAAAAATAAGCACACTGCAAGCTGGTGATGCGTGGCTTCTTGGTAAGTATAAATCCAGTATGTAGCTATAGTAATAGTGTAAACATGTTTTCATTGACAATTTATGGATCTTTTGGTGTCCCATTTCCATCAGACGACAGTGGATATCCTTGCACGCCCTGGCTGCTGATTCCTTATTTGAATCCCACACCAGGGCCACAAACTCAATATAATGCTGCGTTTACTGCCACCAGGCAGGTGGTGGAGTGCTGTATCGGCCTTTTAAAGGGCCGGTTCTGGTGTCTCCATCACTCTGGTGGTGCACTCATGTACTCGCCGGATATGGTTTCTCGCATTGTGGTCCTGTGCGGGATTTTACACAACATTGCAATAAGGAGTTGAGTACCCATGCAGCCAGAGGATGCCTTGCCAGAGGATGTCCCCCCAGAGGAAGGTGTTGTGATGCTGTCAGGGGGGGGGCAGATGCGACTCTGTGGCTTCAAGATTTTTTAGGTAATCATTTTTTAGTTTATTTTTAATTTCACACTTAGAGCAAATGTATTTTAAGGTGAACCTAATTTTTTATTGTTTTTTCTCAAAAATCAAAACACTTTCCGAAACTGAAAAACTAATGGAACCCATTGGCAATACCCTGTACTGTTTTAGGACAACTAACATACTTTTTCCGAATATACCACCACATGTTTAGTTAATTTTGATAAAAAAAATGTATTTTGTCTGTTAAAAAAGAAATATTATGTTTGAGTTTAGCTTTTGTTATTTATGTCTGACTAAGCAAGATATTTTATTTTATAAAAACCTGAGGCCATTTTTTTGTGTGATTCTGTGATGAAATGCTTTTTACAATTAAAAGCATGTTGGCAACATGTTTGTTATTTAATAAATGTTTTACCAAAAAAAAAGTTTGGTGTAAATGTATTTTGAAACCCATTTTGAGGTGGATAATGTAGGGCAACCCCAAACAAAAAACAAAAAAAACATTACTGCAAATGTTCTTAAGGTTAAAATAAACATTTTTGTATTAGTTACACTATGGAAAGGCACCCAGCTTTGTTAACAAAGTAGTTGAAATGCAGAATTACACCATTTAATTTTTATGAAAAAAGAGGACAAATGTTTTTAGAACAAAAACTTTACTGGAAATGTAAACATTTTGAAATGTACAAAGGGAACAAAAAACTAAAGCCGCTCCAGACTACCCACAATCCGCTGTAGGCAGCAGTAGGCCTCCAATAGATGGCCACTTGCTCGAGTGAGCTCCTCTCGTATTCCAACAAGTATGGTGGTTACATCTGTGGACAGAAAATGTATTTGTAGGTTAAAAACATCTAAAAACTGACCCACATCTTAACATTAAACATTATTCAATGTCCCAAACAGTGGGTAGACACAATGATGTTAGGGTGTGTTCTAAAGTTTACTTCACACAACATTATTATTATGTCAAAACTTTTATGGTGTAAAAACACTTTGAAACCCTAACTATGTGGCATAATCAAAAATACATTAGGATGACTTATAAACAACTGGGAGGTGTATTCCTAAGTCATGATGGCCATATCCTTAAAACACACTGCACGTATTCACTTCTAGAATGTTCTTGATAATCCAAAACTACAATATGTTTGTTTGCTATGGCTAACATCACTTTTCCTAATGAAGTTACATCTTAGTACATTTTAAACACAGTGTACACAACATTAACAAGGTTAGTCTGGTTCCTATCACCTTCCCAAGTTCTGTGACATGTTTTATTTAAATCTAAAATACAAATCAAAATGTAATCAATTTTTACACAAAAAAAAGCATTTTGTAAACCCCAAAAGGCATACATTTTTGGGCACCCCAAAAAAAAAAAAGGGCCCAGGCACAAAACATAACCACAAAATATTGAGTAACAGGATTACTGCGGAATGATTATGACACCCATACTGTAAAAATGAAAACAAACACACATCCAAAATTTTTAAACAAAAACTTGGATAACATCAACACTCAAAAAAAAAAAGGCAAAAAACATAATATAAAAAAAAAACACTATTGGACAATCCTTTAATCATGTGACCCGAAAAATAAGGTCAGATTTGATTGGATAAAACACGCAGTGTGCAATTGCAAACATAAGAGTGTAAATGATCCTAACGCAAAATGCACATGCATTTTTAAAGTTAACACAATTAGCAACAGTACATTCACAGATAATAAACATTCCTTTGTTTTGGAATTTAAAAAAAAAAAACGAGAACGGGGAAAACCCCCACAAAAAAAACAATAAAGTTTATTAACACATTAAAAAAAACTGAATAAAAAGAACAGCAATAGTTAAACACTCTTAATTAGATAATTGACAACAAGCTAATAACAAGCTGTTCGATAGTCCATGTAAACATGACATGTGACCATCAATACAACACATACGGCACAACCATCACAACATAATTAGCATACAGTGACTGACAGCGCCTGACTACGATTGTCTCGTTCATTCAATCAGATCACTCGGTAGCTAGAGGAGGTGCAGTGCTAACGAATGGGCGTCACTTTGATTACGATCGACCAGCCGTACGATCGCTTCTGTTTATGATTTTGCAGCTGTAGCCCGTACGACCGTGCGGCCGCTACGACCGACTCTGAATGAGGTCCTGTATCTCCTGCTTACCTTTATCTCCTGGAATAGCCTGCTGTCCTCATACACTAGTATCAAAGATATCTCCTGCTTACCTTCCTCTCCCGGGATGGCCCACTGTCCCCATATACTAGTATCACAGATATACCCATACACTAGTATCACAGATACTGTATCTCCTGCTTACCTTCCTCTCCCGGAATCGCCCACTGTCCCCATACACTAGTATCACAGATATACCCATACACTAGTATCACAGATACTATATCTCCTACTTACTTTCCTCTCCTGGAATGGCCCACTGTCCCCATACACTAGTATCACAGTTATCTTCTGCTTACCTTCCTCTTGCGGAATGGCCCGCTATCCCCATACACTAGTAACACAGATATCTCCTACTTACCTTCCTCTTGCGGAATGGCCCCAATATACTAGTATGGGGACAGAATTCATCAAGCTCCGAAAATATTATATTTTTGGAGCTTGACTGTGGGAACATTCGCCATTTTCAGATGGCGAATGCTTCTGCTCCTCGATTGCAATCTGCTCCTTCCCTAAGGGAATGAGGTCTGGGTTTGTGATGAGGGATCCTTCAGGATCCCTCCGCCCCTATCCGGCTCCTTCTGCTGGACGTCAGTGTGCTTGTGCGCATGCATGACATATAGGTTGCGCAAGCACAGTCCCGTCATTGATCCGAAAAGGAGCAGTGAAGCCGCTCTCGGGGACAGCTGTCACCATGCCGGAACAATGATGTTCGGACCCAGATAATTAACATCATGAATAGGCCCCACAGTGTTTCAAACATAATGATATGGTTTTGTTTTATATTCTAACAATGTATAAATTCCTAAATCATGGATTAAAAAAACCTAATGTTTAGATCCTAAAAATCCAGGGCCTATAAATAACACATGTAATCCATTTTTGTACCTGGGTAGGACCATACTTACCTACCCACCCAGAACGGCCAGTAATCTCAGCATTGCATAGCAGAGTGCAGGGCTATGATAATGTGATTGCACCATCACGTCCTTAGGCCCGCCCTCCTCCGCACCAGCAATTCACCAGCAAATGCCAGTAATCCATCATCAATATAGCCCTTTCTACTGTGTGAATACCAGCTCTCCACCTACTGAGCACACTCTTCAGCTGCTCCAGCAGTTGTCAGCCATCCTTCTGCAGAGTATCACTACCTCTGCTCCTTGTATACTGGCTGTGTGAGGCTATTCATCTGTGACAAAATGGAGTTGAGCAGTGATGATTTTAGTGAAGAAAAGTCACAGAAAAAAATCTTGCGGCAAGCTACTGTATAGAGCTGGCCAGGGTGCTGAAAAAGCAAGAGGCAGTGAGAGCCAATTAGAGATAGCAATGTGCCCTGTTGCTTAGCAGTCAACAAACAGGCAGACCCCAAATCCAGAGACTATATATATATATATATATATATATATATACATATATATATAAGAAAACATTTGTTTGTTGGCAAATCTCTTCCACAGCTCTCAAGGCAAAGCTGACAAATTTTACAAACAGGGCTATTCAATATGGAGCGAAAAGTCAGTTTTTGCGTTAATTTCGCACCGATGACATTATTTTCATTGGTTTTGGTTTTATTTCAATTTCAAAGACTTTTTGCAGGTTCGAAAAGTCTTTGAAAAAAAAGGGGATAACTTTTCACCACTCAATAGGTGGCGAAAAAAAGTGCAGAATTGGGGTTTAGGGGTGCAGGCTTAAAAAAAATAGCCTGCATCCCTGGGTATGTCATTTTAAAATAAACTGTGTCCAAAAAAGTCTTTTAAAAAAATAGGGACACCCCAAAAAAATTATTCAAAATTTGGGGTGAAAAAAAACAATGGGAAAAAAGTGTTTAAAAATAGGGAAATAGGTTCAGGGCTATTCTGCAAGTATGCGGCACTTGTTTTCTTGAATAGGCTATTAGCGGCAGGTGCATATTTGCAGAATTTTTAAATAAAGACTTTAGGGACTTAAAAATATGCTAGTACCCATTTTCATGTACCCTAAATTTGATGGGACCACTTAAAAAACGAAAAAAAATAACCTAAGTGCTCTTCTGCATCACTTCTTCAATGTTGGGAAAAAACACCTGCAGCTGCTTTTTAAATCCCCGACTTTCATTTGCAGGCTAAAACGTGGGTACCCATAGTGATCCCCCATGTTTTTACAGCTTTAGGGGGGTCCTACAATTTATTCCAGGAAAATTTAGTTTTTTTAAGCAGATCCCACCTTGCAGGTTCCCGTTTTCGTATCTTTTATATTGAAAACGGGGATAAAGCGGGCACGCGCCCGATACTTTATCCCTGGAAAATCTCCGAAGTGGAGCGAAAAGTCCAGCAAGGACTTTTAACTCCCATATTGAATACCCCTGATAGTGTTTAAGTATTGAAAAAGTAAGCCTATTAGACCACATAGTGACAAGGCTGCAAATCTTATATATAAAATTAATTGGTCTGTTTGTTTATTTGTCTCTCCTGTTATGCATTCAGACACCCCTGCGCCAATTGGGATGAAACCAACACTAGCTTGTCCAATTGGATCCTGGCCAGGTTTTAGGGGGCTATGGATCCTGGTTGGACCACCTGATAGTGTATGCTGGGCAGAACTTTGACCCAAGAGCCTGTTCTGGGCCTTCCACTGGATGGATTGTGATGACATCACATAATAAGTTTTACTTCCGCTAGTTTTATATATAGACACATAGGCGTCTTTATAATGGGTGCAAGGTGTGCGGTGCACATGGGCCCCTATGTAATTATTAGGGGTGAGCGGGTTCGGATTTCTGAAATCCGAACCCCCCCGAGCCCCCCCGATCCGAGTCCGATCCGAGTCAGGCTCGACTTTTCCCGCCTGACTCGGATCTGACATCGAGGCAAAACGTCATCATCCCGCCTTCCGAGTCTCGCGGGTTTTGGATCCTATATAAGGTACCCGCGTCGGCGCCATTTTCTCACTCGGCTGTGGACAGTGAAGAGGGAGGGTGGGAGTTAGTGCTGTGTAGTGTAGTGTAGTGTAGTGCTGCTGTTGTCCACTACTTCAAAGTCCATAGGGGCTGGCTGTGTTGTGCTGTGCTGCTGTTGTTAATAGGGGCTGTGTCCACTACTTCAAAGTCCATAGGGGCTGGCTGGACTGTGTTGTGCAGTCAGTTCTCCATAGGGGCTGTGTCCACTCCAAAGTCCTGTGCAGTGTCCCAGTCCTAAAGGGGTGCTGCAGTGTTGTCCAGGGGGTGCTCTGTCCATCAGGGGTGCTCCCCCCAAGTGCTAAAAAAATAATATATTTTCTGTGTTTGTGAATTGTGTGCGCAGTAGCCGCACGTGCATCAACAAAGTAGTGCCAAGCGTGCGCCTGTGTCATAAGTAAAGGGCCGGCTGGCTTGACCGTTAAAGGGTGCTGTAACCCCCGAAAGTACACTCCAGTCCAAACCAAAAAAAAATTATTTTCTGTGTTTGTGAATTGTGTGCGCAGTAGCCGCACGTGCATCAACAAAGTAGTGCCAAGCGTGCGCCTGTGTCATAAGTAAAGGGCCGGCTGGCTTGATCGTTAAGGGTGCTGTAACCCCCGAAAGTACACTCCAGTCCAAACCAAAAAAAAAATTATTTTCTGTGTTTGTGAATTGTGTGCGCAGTAGCCGCACGTGCATCAACAAAGTAGTGCCAAACGTGCGCCTGTGTCATAAGTAAAGGGCCGGCTGGCTTGACCGTTAAGGGTGCTGTAACCCCCGAAAGTACACTCCAGTCCAAACCAAAAAAAAAATTATTTTCTGTGTTTGTGAATTGTGTGCGCAGTAGCCGCACGTGCATCAACAAAGTAGTGCCAAACGTGCGCCTGTGTCATAAGTAAAGGGCCGGCTGGCTTGACCGTTAAGGGTGCTGTAACCCCCGAAAGTACACTCCAGTCCAAACCCAAAAAAAAATTATTTTCTGTGTTTGTGAATTGTGTGCGCAGTAGCCGCACGTGCATCAACAAAGTAGTGCCAAGCGTGCGCCTGTGTCATAAGTAAAGGGCCGGCTGGCTTGACCGTTAAAGGGTGCTGTAACCCCCGAAAGTACACTCCAGTCCAAACCAAAAAAAAATTATTTTCTGTGTTTGTGAATTGTGTGCGCAGTAGCCGCACGTGCATCAACAAAGTAGTGCCAAGCGTGCGCCTGTGTCATAAGTAAAGGGCCGGCTGGCTTGATCGTTAAGGGTGCTGTAACCCCCGAAAGTACACTCCAGTCCAAACCAAAAAAAAAATTATTTTCTGTGTTTGTGAATTGTGTGCGCAGTAGCCGCACGTGCATCAACAAAGTAGTGCCAAACGTGCGCCTGTGTCATAAGTAAAGGGCCGGCTGGCTTGACCGTTAAGGGTGCTGTAACCCCCGAAAGTACACTCCAGTCCAAACCAAAAAAAAAATTATTTTCTGTGTTTGTGAATTGTGTGCGCAGTAGCCGCACGTGCATCAACAAAGTAGTGCCAAACGTGCGCCTGTGTCATAAGTAAAGGGCCGGCTGGCTTGATCGTTAAGGGTGCTGTAACCCCCGAAAGTACACTCCAGTCCAAACCAAAAAAAAAATTATTTTCTGTGTTTGTGAATTGTGTGCGCAGTAGCCGCACGTGCATCAACAAAGTAGTGCCAAACGTGCGCCTGTGTCATAAGTAAAGGGCCGGCTGGCTTGACCGTTAAGGGTGCTGTAACCCCCGAAAGTACACTCCAGTCCAAACCAAAAAAAAAATTATTTTCTGTGTTTGTGAATTGTGTGCGCAGTAGCCGCACGTGCATCAACAAAGTAGTGCCAAACGTGCGCCTGTGTCATAAGTAAAGGGCCGGCTGGCTTGACCGTTAAGGGTGCTGTAACCCCCGAAAGTACACTCCAGTCCAAACCCAAAAAAAAATTATTTTCTGTGTTTGTGAATTGTGTGCGCAGTAGCCGCACGTGCATCAACAAAGTAGTGCCAAGCGTGCGCCTGTGTCATAAGTAAAGGGCCGGCTGGCTTGACCGTTAAAGGGTGCTGTAACCCCCGAAAGTACACTCCAGTCCAAACCAAAAAAAAATTATTTTCTGTGTTTGTGAATTGTGTGCGCAGTAGCCGCACGTGCATCAACAAAGTAGTGCCAAGCGTGCGCCTGTGTCATAAGTAAAGGGCCGGCTGGCTTGACCGTTAAGGGTGCTGTAACCCCCGAAAGTACACTCCAGTCCAAACCAAAAAAAAAATTTTTTTCTGTGTTTGTGAATTGTGTGCGCAGTAGCCGCACGTGCATCAACAAAGTAGTGCCAAACGTGCGCCTGTGTCATAAGTAAAGGGCCGGCTGGCTTGACCGTTAATGGTGCTGTAACCCCCGAAAGTACACTCCAGTCCAAACCAAAAAAAAAATTATTTTCTGTGTTTGTGAATTGTGTGCGCAGTAGCCGCACGTGCATCAACAAAGTAGTGCCAAACGTGCGCCTGTGTCATAAGTAAAGGGCCGGCTGGCTTGACCGTTAAGGGTGCTGTAACCCCCGAAAGTACACTCCAGTCCAAACCCCAAAAAAAATTATTTTCTGTGTTTGTGAATTGTGTGCGCAGTAGCCGCACGTGCATCAACAAAGTAGTGCCAAGCGTGCGCCTGTGTCATAAGTAAAGGGCCGGCTGGCTTGACCGTTAAGGGTGCTGTAACCCCCGAAAGTACACTCCAGTCCAAACCTAAAAAAAAATTATTTTCTGTGTTTGTGAATTGTGTGCGCAGTAGCCGCACGTGCATCAACAAAGTAGTGCCAAGAGTGCGCCTGTGTCATAAGTAAAGGGCCGGCTGGCTTGACCGTTAAAGGGTGCTGTAACCCACAAAGTACACTCCAGTCCAAACCAAAAAAAAAATTATTTTCTGTGTTTAGCCGCACGTATATATCAAATCGATATAACATAAATGGAGGACCAAACTTTCTCCGATAAAAATAAAATAGAGAAAGATCAAGAACCACTTCCTCCTAGTGCTGAAGCTGCTGCCACTAGTCATGACATAGACGATAACATGCCATCAACGTCGTCTGCCAAGGCCGATGCCCAATGTCATAGTAGAGGGCACATACAATCCCAAATGGCAAAGTTCAGGAAAATGACCTTGAAAAAGACATTTAAATCAGCTGAAGAGAAACGTAAACTTGCCAATATGCCATTTACGACACGGAGTGGCAAGGAACGGCTAAGGTCGATCCCTAGTATGTTCATGACTAGTGGTTCAGCTTCACATGACGATGGAAGCACTCCTCCCACTAAAAAAATCAAAAGAGTTAAGCTGGCAAAAGCACAGCGAAGAACTGTGCTTTCTAAGAAGATATCACAAATCCCCAAGGAGAGTCCAAGTGTGGTGGTGGTTGCGATGCCTGACCTTCCCAGCACTGGACGGGAAGAGGTGGCTCTTTCCACCATTTGCACGCCCCCTGCAAGTGCTGAAAGGAGCACCCACAGTCCACTTGCTGATATGCAAATTGAAGATGTCACTGTTGAAGTACAACAGGATGAGGATACTGGTGTAGCTGGCGCTGAGGAGGAAGTTGGCGAGGAGGATTCTGATGGTGATGTGGTTTGTTTAAATCAGGCTCCGGGGGAGACAGTTGTTGTCCGTGGGATGAAAAAGCCCATCACGGTCATGCCTGGGCAGAAGACCAAACATTCCACCTCTTTGGTCTGGCAATATTTCTATCCAAATCCGGACAACAACTGTCTTGCCATATGTACCATATGTAAAGGTGAAATAAGTAGGGGTAGGGACGTCAACCACCTAGGAACATCCTCCCTTATACGGCACCTGCAGCGCGTTCATAAAAAGTTACTGTCAAGTTCAGAAACTTTGGCTAAGACCGTAAGCAGTCCAGGGACACCTAAATCCCGTTGTCCTGTTGTATCCAAGCGCCTGCAAACCACACCGTCAACTCCCTCCTCGTCAATTTCCTCCTTAGTTAGGATCGGAAGTAGTCCTGCAGGCCATGTCACTGGCATGACTGACTCTCCTATCCGGGATTCCTCCGGAGGATCCTGCATTGCTACGCCTACTGCTGCCGCTGCTGCTGTTGCTGCTGCTGGGAGTCGTTCATCATCCCAGAGAGGAAGTAGGAACACCACTACTTTTACTAAACAATTGACCCTCCAACAGTCCTTAGCGAGGAGGATGAAGTACGACAGCAGTCATCCTGAAGCAAAACGTATAACTGAGGCCTTGACTGCTATGTTGGTGTTAGACGTGCGTCCGGTATCCGCCATTAGTGCAGTGGGATTTAGACAATTGATGGAGGTAGTGTGTCCCCGGTTCCAAATCCCGTCTAGATTCCACTTCACTAGGCAGGCGATACCGAGACTGTACAGAAACATCAGAAAAAGTGTCCTCAGTGTCCTGAAAAATGCCGTTGTACACAATGTCCACTTAACCACGGACATGTGGACAAGTGGAACAGGGCAGACTAAGGACTATATGACTGTGACAGCCCACTGGGTAGATGTATCACCTTACGCAGCAACAGCAGCAGCGTCACCAGTAGCAGCATCTCAGAAATGCCAGCTCGTTACAAGGCAGGCTACGCTGTGTATCACCGGTTTCAGTAAGAGGCACACCGCCGACAACCTCTTAGAGAAACTGAGGGAAATCATCGCCCAGTGGCTTACCCCACTTAGACTCTCCTGGGGATTTGTGATATCTGACAACGCCACCAATATTGTGCGGGCATTACATCTGGGCAAATTCCAGCACGTCCCATGTTTTGCTCACACAATAAACTTGGTGGTGCAGAATTTTCTGAAAAGCGACAGGGGCGTGCAGGAGACGCTTTGGGTGGCCCGAAAAATTTCTGGCCACTTTCGCCATTCAGCGACTGCGTGCCGAAGACTGGAGCGCCAGCAAACACTCTTGAACCTGCCCCGCCATCACCTGAAGCAAGAGGTTGTGACGCGGTGGAACTCAACCCTCTATATGCTTCAGAGGATGGAGGAGCAGCAAAAGGCCATACAAGCCTATACATCCACCTATGACATAGGCAAAGGAGGGGGTATGCACCTGACTCAAGCGCAGTGGAGAATGATTTCCGTGTTGTGCAAGGTTCTCCAGCCCTTCGAACTTGCCACACGTGAAGTCAGTTCAGACACTGCCAGCTTGAGTCAGGTCATTCCCCTCATCAGGCTTTTGCAGAAGCAGCTGGAGAAAGTGAAGGAGGAGCTAAGACGGAGCGATTCCGCTCGGCATGTGGGACTTGTGGATGAAGCCCTTCATTCGCTTTGCCAGGATTCCAGGGTGGTCAATCTGTTGAAATCAGACCACTACGTTTTGGCCACCGTGCTCGATCCTAGGTTTAAAGCCTATGTGGTGTCTCTCTTTCCGGCCGACACAAGCCTGCAGAGGTGCAAAGACCTGCTGGTGAACACACTGTCAGCTGAAGCGGAACGTGACACGTCAACGGCTCCTTCTTCATTTTCTCCCGCAACTGGGGCTGCCAGGAAAAAACTTAGGTATCCTAAGCAACCCGCTGGCGGTGATGCAGGGCAGGCAGGACCAAGTTTGGACATCTGGTCCGGACTGAAGGACCTGGCAACAATTTCTGACATGTCTACTGTCACTGCATATGATACTGTCACCATTGACAGAATGGTGGAGGATTACATCGGTGACAGCATCCAAGTAGGCATGGCAGACAGTCCATACCTGTACTGGCAGGAAAAAGAGGCAATTTGGAGGCCCCTGTACAAACTGGCTCTATTTTACCTGAGTTGCCCCCCCTCCAGTGTGTACTCCGAAAGAGTGTTTAGTGCAGCCGGGAACCTTGTCAGCGAAAGGCGTAGGAGGTTGCTTCCACAGAATGTGGAGAAGATGATGTTCATCAAAATGAATTATCAGCTCTTCCAGGGAGACCAGCCTCCAGAAGGTACAGAGGGACCTGTGGTGGTGGATTCAAGTGGGGACGAGTTAATACTTTGTGAGGATGAGGATGTACACACTGAAGAGGGTGAGGAATCGGTGGATGAGGAGGATGAGGATGACATCTTGCCTCCATAGAGCCAGTTTGTGCAGGGACACATTAATTGCCAGCTTGTTTTGTGGGGGCCCAAACGAACCAATCATTTCAGCCACAGTTGTGTGGCAGACCCTGGCGCTGAAATGATTGGTTTGTTAAAGTGTGCATGTCCTGTTTATACAACATAAGGGTGGGTGGGAGGGCCCAAGGACAATTCCATCTTGCACCTCTTTTTTTTCTTTGCATTATGTACAGTTTGGGGCCTAGTTTTTCAAACTGCCATCCTGTCTGCCACTGCAGTTTCACGCCTAGATGGGTCACGTGTTTGTGCCGCCCACTCGTGTCGCTTAGCATAGTCATCCAGCTACCTCGGTGCAACGTTTTGGACATAAAAACACTATTGTGAGGTGTGAGGTGTTCAGAATAGACTGGAAATGAGTGGAAATTAAGGTTATTGAGGTTAATAATAGCATAGGAGCAGAAAAACCTACAAATTCTGTGATTTTAGCTGTTTTTATGCTTTTTTAAAAAAAAATACAGATCCAAAACACAAAACCCAGAACCCAAAACACGGAAGGGTGGTTTTGGCAAAACCAATCCAGATCCAAAACACGAAGAAAGATCCAGATCCAAAACCAAAACACAAAACACGAAAAGTGGCCGGTGCACACCCCTAGGAATTATACTTACCTCTCCACCGATCCCGCTGGACCGGTGCTGGGAAAATGGCGGTGGCAGAAAAGATGACCACCGGGAAAGTGAGTGCAGGCGCCATTTTCCCAGAGACCCGCGAATGTGCAGTAGATTCTGGCATGGAGCCAGAATCGACAGCGCTCCGTGCCATTGAGCCACTTACAGAGAGGAGGGGGCCCAAATTAAGGCTACACACGGGCCCCCTCCTCTCTTAAAACATCCCTGTATAGAGAGATATCAACAATATAATTATCAATGGTACATAGGCAGGGCTGGCACTACCAGTAGGCAGCATTAGGAAGCTGCCTACGGGTGTTGGCACCTTAAGGGTGGCACTCACTGCATTTCCCTAACAAGAAATTAAGCCTGCTTTTTTCCTTAGTGTCCCTACTATCACCGAGTTGGGGATGAGGGATCACCAGCTCCCAGAACTTCTGTGCACATCGCTCACCGCTGTCACAGTTGGGGATCAGCAGCCAGACAAGCTTGCTCCACAGCAGGGGTGGGTTGGGCTTGGGGCAGGCTGCTAGATGCCCCACCACCCACAGGCCGGTACCATTTTCACTGCCTTGGGCCGGCACCTGGAGACAGCATAACAGCATGCTGTCTATGAGCAAGGCCAGAAGATAGCACAAAGCCACAAACCCATTAGGTTCCAACTTCCCACTGTAAATTGCACACATGTGGCCCCGCCCCTGTGTATGCTTCTCTGCCTCCTATAGGTGAAACTGAGAGAGAAGACTTAGCAAAGCTGCGGACTCCTCCTGGCTCTGCTGTGCTGAGTTCAGCTTCAATTCTGCATCCTTTCCTCTTTAGGTGCCAGTGCTGCCCCTGCTGTGACTCAGCGAGGCCCTCCTTCCTTTACCCGACCTCCGATGCTGTGCTGAGGAGCTGTGATGGAGCAGAGAGAAGAGAGTGCAGAACTGTAAGGGAACTAAAGGAATGGCATATAGGGAAAGGGGGGATGATTAATGAAGGGGTGAACATGCAAATGGTGGGAGAGGTGGGGAGTTGGTGCACATTAAAAACTTGCTGTTGGGGGTTGAGGGGGGACTATAGCAAAATATGGTTGTTACTAAACAGGGAGGGGGTGTCTGGTAAATTACCGATGGGGGCTGAGTAGCATGATATTGAACACATGGGAAGCGGGCTACTACACAAAAAATCAGGTGGAGGGGGATGATATGTCTGTGCCTCTCTATGCCTGACTGTGCTCCCTCCATGCCTGTCTGTGCTCCCTCCATGCCTGTCTGTGCTCACTCCATATCTCTATGTGCGTGCCTCCTCCATGCCTGTCTGTGCTCCCCATGCGTGTTTGTGCCCCCTCCATGTCAATCTGTGCCTCCTTCATGTCTCTGTGCCTCCTACATGTCTGTCAGTGCCTCCTCCATGCCTGTCTGTGCTCCCCCCATGCCTGTCTGTACCCACTCAATATCTGTCTGTGCCTCCTCCATGTTTCTGTGTCTCATCCATGCCTGTCTGTGCTCTCTCCATGTCTGTCTGTGCCGGGAAGTAGTTAAGAGACCGGCAGCTGCATCCCGACAACGGAATCCTGGCAATGGACTTAACATAGGCATCAAAGTACCGATGCCCAGGGATGGATTGGAACTCTAAATCAGTCCTGGCATTCCCCTCTGTGCACTCACATAAAAGGGAAGTGGCCTCACCTCATTGGCGTGGCCTCATCTCATGGGGTATGGTTTTAACTCACGGGGGTGTGTTGCAAGTCACAAAGTCCTGGTCTTACAGCACAACCCTTGTCTCAGTATCCTGACCAAGGACAGCGATGGGAGGTAGAGCTGCTCGGACATTCTTTCAAACCAGTCCGGCCCATCAGGCCTGTCGACTAAGCTACTGTATATGTCTTCTATGCTCCATCCAGAGTTTACCAGCACCTGTAAAAGGGAACCTATCCTGAGGACCGTGACCTGTGTGTCAGATGCATCCAAGCCCATACCTTCTTGCAAGGGTCAGTGGTGAATACCGCCAGCACATTAGACGCCGAACCTCAGGCTTAGGTCTAGCCAACTCCCTAATATGGACTGCATCCATAACCATCTGGGAGTTGTGACAGATTGCTCAGGCCCAAAAAATATGGATGCTTCTGGTCAGACTCAAGTGGCAGACCCCAGTCTGGGTCTTATGAATGTGGTGAAAAAGATTTGAGATGACACAAGCAGGTATACTACAATATTTGGCTGATTGTTTTACCTTGGCTTCTCAGAGGATTTTTTCAGACACAGTTAACCCCTGCATACCTCCACTTGCTGCTGAAGATTTTGCTGGTAACTTGCATCTACATAATTCAGTTAAAGGGACCACTTATCACAATTGCTCACAGACCTCCCAATCATCAAGTAAATTGAATCCTGCACAACTTGGAATATTTCAGCAAATGCTAGAGCAGCTGCAAAAGCTTTTAACCAAAATTATGCTGATTCTACCAGACTTTATTTCTCCTGATTCTGACAAAATCCCATCTCAGCATAATAAAGCCAAGGAGTTTGTTGATTTGGGAGCCATAAAGACTGAGGGGGTCATTCAGATCTGCTCGCGAGTGCAGGATGCTCGCAAGCGGGTCGATGGTGCCCTACTGCGCATGCGCACAATGGAGGGAGCTCCGTTGTGCGCATGCACGAGACCCGGCTAGCGACGGGCTCTCCGTCGCTCCAGGTCTCGCACCAAAGGGGGCATGCTGTCGATGGTTAGTGACAGCACGCCCCCTTTGGTGGGCATGCCAGGGTCGTGGCTGCCAGATGGAGGCATTCCCATGGGAACACCTACCATCTGAAGCCGGCCCCACTGACATCAGTAGTGATGTCAGTGGGAGTGATTTTGGCTCTGATAGAGCCAAAATCACTCCAGGGCTTGCGGCAGAGAGACCCTACCGCAGGGTGTCCATTGCAAGCCCGATGGTCACGATGGTCTTGACCATCGCGACCATCATCATGGATGCTCGCTATAGCTGTGGGTGGTCACCCACAGCTATGCGAGCATCCAAGAGGCCACTCCATTTTCGTGTAGGAGGGCCATGATTCAGAGTGAGCGCTCTGGTCAGAGCGTCCGGCTCTGAATCAGGCCCTGTGGCCTCCTCCTGTGTACAGAAAAGGGAGAAATATCAGAGTATCCCCCGACCAGGGGCTGGCTGGTAACTTTTAGCCTGGGGGGCAAATGCATGCAGGCAGCCCTGGCAGAGGAGTAGCGTGTAGCCAGGGTGCCCAAAGAAAGTGCATGGTACAGTGCCACCCCCCCAAGTGTTCCAGGGTGGAGGCGGGTCTATATGGGATTAATGTATATTAAAAATAAAGATTAGGGTCATCCCCCTGTCATGGTGCCCATATGCAGTGCCCCCCTGTGCCCCAGGAGAGGACCCCCTTATGCAGACCTCCAGTAGTGCCCCCAGTAGTGATCCCCCCTATGCAGTACCCCTTATACAGTGCCCCCAGTAGTGGTCCCCCCTGTGCAGTGCCCCTTGTGCCCCCCAGTAGTAAGCCCCTTATATATTGCCCCCAGTAGTAAGCCCCTTATATAGTGCCCCAAGTAGTAGTAGTCCCCCCCTTGTAGTGCCCCCAGTAGTAGTAGTCTCCCCTTGTAGTGCTCCCTCTTGTAGTGCCAGCCCCCCCAGTAGACACACATAAAAAAACCACTTACCTGAATCCCCGCTCCTGCCGCCGCCATCCGCTCCTCCATTTAACCTCCCAGGCCAGGCCGCTCTGCATTGAGGGAGAGACGTCATGACGCCTCTCCCATTATCCACTGTGGGAGCTGGAAGATGGATCGGCTCCTGCAGTGGATGCAGCAGCAGCTAATGTGAGTCTGTCAGACTCTCATTGGCTGCTGATCAATACAAACACACAGCTGCCAGAACTCCGTCCAGTCAGTGCTACACATGTGGTGCCGCCTGTGTCACAGAGACACCCAGCCCGCCTCTGCCCTCGGCCCAAGCTGTCAGAAGCTGAACATCAGCGGCATAAGGAATTTCAACTGTGTCTTTACTGTGGGGGTCCTGATCATTTTATAAATCTCTTCTATCTGTAAATCAAGGAAGGATGACAAGTCTCAGTGTCAAAGCGTTTATGCCATCAAACTATCTAGATGGTCGCCTTCAGTTCCAGTTTCCACTACTCCAAATGGGAGTGCTGAGGAAGTTGCCCAAAAAGGAACTTCAGTTCAAGATTGGGGTCCTGTTACAACAGCACCCAATTCCAGCTCTGGAAATCAAAAGAGAGTGTTCAAATCTCCCAAAGACAGTGAGAAGTCTGTTCCTGCAGTCTGAGTAGAAGTATTTGATATTCAAACTCCAGCAGGAATAGCTGATGTCCAGACCTCAGCAAGGGTATCCAATGCTTCAGTCCAAGCAGAGATATTCAATGTTTCAGTGCCATACTTCAATTCCAACAAGGGTATCCGATGCTCAGACTCCAGAAGAATTATTCGATGTTCAGAACCCAGCAGGGGTATCCGATGTTCTACCTGTAAGCAGGGTGTCCAATATTCCAACCCCAATGGGGGTATCCAATGTTCCAGCTGCAAGAGAGAGATTCGATGTTCAAACCCCAGCAGGGGTATCTGATGTTTCTCCTTCAACAAGGGTATCAAATGTTCCAGTACAAGCAGGAGTATCCAATGGTTTGATTCCAGCAAGGGAATCCTTTTTTTCAGCCTCAAGAGATATATCCAATGTTTTAATCTAAAGAGATGTGTTTGACTGTTCAACCCCAGGAGGGATATCCAATATTCTAACCCCAGTAGGGGCAGCAGATGTTTCAGCCTCAAAAGCAGTGATTGATGTGCTAGCCTCAGAAGGGGTATCTGACTTACCAGCACCAGTGGGGACATCAGACTTTCCAGCCCCAGAGGGAGCATCTGATCATCTTGCCCCAGGGGAGGCATCTGACTTTGTAGCTCTAGAGGGGTCATCTGATTCTATACCCTAGTAAGAACATCTGACTTCGTAGCCCCACAGAGGGCATCTGATTCTGTAGTCCTAGGAAGGGCATCTGACTTTGTAACCCCAGGAGGGTTGTCTGATTTTACAGCTCCAGGAAGGGCATGTGAGCATCCAGCTCCAGGAAAAATGTCTGAGTTGCCAATCCCCGAGAAGGTGTCTGAGTTGCCAACCCCATGGAAGGTGTCTGAGTTGCCAAACCCAGAGAAGGTGTCTGAATTGCCAACCCCAGAGAAGGTGTCTGAGTTGCCAACCCCAGAGAAGATGTCTGAGTTGTCAACCCCAGAGAAGGTGTCTGAGTTGCCAACCCCAGAGAAGGTGTCTGAGTTGCAAACCCCAGAGAATGTGTCTGAGTTGCAAACCCAAGAGAAGGTGTCTGAGTTGCAAACCCCAGAGGAGGTGCCTGAGTTGCCAACCCCTGTGGAGGTGCCTGAGCTGCCAGCCCCAGGAGGGGTCTCCAGTGCCTCAGCCCCAGGAGGGGTCTCCAGTGCCTCAACTACCCAGGGGGGGTGTCCAATGCCTCAGCCCCAGAAGGGGTGTCCAGTGCCTCAGCCCCAGGAGGGGTATACAGTGCCTCAGCCCCAGGAGGGGTCTCCAGTGCCTCAGCCCCAGGGGAGATTTCCAGTGCCAAGATCCCAGGAGGGATGCCATGGATACAGATATGGATTTTTGTTTGCCACTTCCCGAGAACATCACCATGTGGACTTCTAGTACGGTCAAGACCCAGAAAGTGTCATCTAAACTTCCTGTTCCATCCAGTTCCAGTGTGTCTGGTCTTAATCCGGTTTTGACCTTGCCAGTTTAAGGGGTAAATTAACTAAGAATTGAGTCTGGGAGAGTTTGCTTTTTTTAACTCGATTAACTTCACCTAAACTTGGGTGATTTGAAGCTCCAGAGACTCTCAAATTTACAAAGAAGGGAGTTTAGCTGAGAGTGAGATGGCCGATGTTGAAGCAGAATGAGATTTCTCTGCTAAGTAACAGGGTTTGCATGAAACTTCTCCCCCGAGTAGCAGGTTTTGCAGGAGATGACTCACTCGAGATTGCAGTGTCTTCTCTCTGCAAAACTCTCCCAAGCAAGCAGCCTGCACATATTTGTGAGATATGTGTAAACTGCTTGTGTTGTACCTGTTAAAAAATGGATAACAAGTATTTAAAAAAAATGTACATTGGGCCCCCCCCTAAAGCTTAACCAGCCCTAGGCTTGCCAGCCTGTCCTGGTTTCTAAGATTACAGGGAACAAAATGTGTAGGGTTCCCCCTTAATTTAGAAACCAACACCAGGCTGCAGGGCCAGTCCTGATTTTAAATATAGGGGGGAAAAATTGCATAGGGTGCCCCTTATATTTAAAACCAGCACCAGACCCAAAACGGACGGTCTGTAATGCCACAGCCCAGAGACCCTTTCACTGGGGCTCCGGGTCCAAAGCATTATCAATCCAAGCCGGTCAGGCCAAGTCGGGGATCTCAGGTGAGGTGGGGACCCCCCAAAAAAGGGGTCCCTCACTCCCTTAACCCCAGGCTTGGTCTGAAGCCTGGGGCTCTTCCCCACACCCCTGGAGTGTTAGGTAGGGGGTAATTAAGAGGGGAAATTTAAGTCAACTATTGTATTTTACAGTGGGACTACAGGTGACAGCAAGCCTGGCCTTTGGAACATGTGGAATTACAAGTGCCAGCAGATGGGCGGCACCTGTACCCCCACTGTAAAGTAAATAGCTAAATAAACACAAAACACACACACCATGATTAGTAAAGCTTTAAAATCAGGACTGGCCCTGCAGCCTGGTGATGATTTCTAAATTACGGGGGAGCCCTACACATTTTGTTCCCTGTAATCTTAGAAACCAGGACAGGCTGGCAAGCCAGGGGCTGGTTAAGCTTTAGGGGGGGTGGACCCTATGTAATTTTTTTTCAGATATTTAAATTTATTTTCTGTATTTACAGGCAGAAACATACATGGATCACAGCAATCTGAGGGCCTGATTCAGACCCGCTCGTGAGCGCTATGAACTAGCAAGCGGGTCGATGGTGACCCAGTGTGCATGTGCATGATGGAGCCGTCTCCGTCGTACGCATGCGCGAGACCTGGATAGCGATGGGCATTCTGTCGCTCCAGGTCTCATACCAAAGGGGGCATGCTGTCAATGTTGAATGGCAGCACGCCCCCTTTGGTGGGCAGGCCGGGGGCATGGTTGCCGCCTGGGGCCGGCCCCACTGACATCACAAGTGATGTCAGTGGGAGTGCTTTCAGCTCTGTTAAAGCCGAAAGCACTCTTGGGCTTGTGGCAACGAGACTCTACCACAAGGGTCTCATCGCAAGCCCGATGGTCATGATGGTCTTGATCATCGCGCCCATCTTCCTGGCCGCTCACTATAGCTGTGGGAAGTCATCCACAGCTATGCGAGCGTCTAGGAGGCCGCTCTGAAAAACAAGAAGGATGGCCTTGATTCTGAGCGAGCACTCTGTCAGAGCGTCTGGCTTTGAATCAGGGCCTGAGTATGTTTCTGCCAAACTCGCAGATCACAGGCAGGTGTATTTTTTTCGTGAGTTTTTACAGGAGAGTTTTCCAATCTCATGAGAGTTTAGAAACTCTCTGCTTGGTAAATTCCAGAATCCTATCTTCACCAGTGAAAAGGTTCTCAAGTTTTGCTGATGGTGAATTGAAGAGAGTTTGCTAGCTCTTCAGTATTTTCCTGTAGCAAAGGAGATCTCTCTCCTGAGTTTGACATTAGTAAATTTGAGAGTGGGCAAAAATTCCCAAACTCTCCAGAGTTTGCAAACTTTCCCAAACTCTCATCTTAGTAAATTTAGCCCTTAGAGTCAGTCACTGCTGGGAGGGTTAGGGTTAGGCTGCTGTCGGAGGTTAGGTTTTGGTTATGGGGGGAGGGTTATGGATTAGGGAATGTGGAAGAATACACAGACATTGGGGTAAATTTACTATAGGGAGAGTGTGCAAACTCTGGAGAGTTTGGGCATTTTTCCCACTCTCAAATTTACTAATGTCAAACTCAGGAGAGAGATTCCTTTGCTACGGGAAAATACTGGAGTGTTAGCAAACCCTCTTCAATTCACCATCGGCAAAACTCGAGAACCTTTTCACTGGTGAATATAGGATTCTGGAATTTACCAAGCAGAGAGTTTCTAAACTCTCATGAGATGGGAAAACTCTCCTGTAAAAAGTTGTGAAATAAATACACCTGCCTGTGATCTGCGAGTTTGGAAGATTCATACACAGAACACTGTGATCCATGAATGTTTCTGCCTATAAATAGAAAAAATATATAAAAGTTCTGTCTCAATAAAAAAAAACTGTTATAAAAAAAAATAAAAGTAAAAATAAAATGACATAGGGCCCCCCCCCCAAAATACTAACCAGCCCCGGACTTGCCAGCCAGTCCTGGTTCTTAAAATTACAGGGAACAAAATGTGAAGGGTTCCATAGTAAATTAAGAACCAGCACCAGGCAACAGGGCCAGCCCTGGTTTTAAATATAGGGAGAAAAAAATTGTGTGAGGTTCCCCTTATATGTAAAACCAGCTCTGGACCCTTTCTAGCGGGGGACTGATGCCACAGCCAGGGGAGCCCTTTCACCAGGCACCCCAACTGCAGCATCAGCCCTGACCTCTAGTCAGCCCAGGCCAGGGTTTCCTGGGGAGTTGGGGACCCCCAAAAAATGGAGTCCCCCTCTCCAAGGCGGCACCCCTGTCCTAGGCTGATAGCCCAGGAGCTATCCCCACCACCCCTGGGTGGTGGGTTGATAGTGTAGGTGTAGTGTTAATAATAGAATAAACAACTTTGTCTTTACAGTAGAACTGCAGGTCCCAGCAAGCCTCCCCTGCATGCTGGTACTTGGAGAACCACAAGAATCAGTATGCTGGGCATAAAAGGCCCACTGGTACATGTAGTTCACCTGTAAAGAAATGTGTAAAAACACAACACACACCGAAAAAATAAAGATTTATTATATCCATACATATACACATTCTCACCTGTTCCCAGATGTTTACGTCCCCTTCTCATCGTAAAGTATCCAATGGAAGTACCTGTAAAAATAATCCAATACTCATCTTTTGTCCCATGATGTTCTCCACAGTAATCCAAATAGGGCCCCGGACACATTGTATCAATATGCTACAGCATGTAGATACAGTACACTTATGACAGCTCATGTAGAATGAGTTATCATAAGTCACGGGCCGCAAGCCAATCAGTGGTGGCTTAACATTCATGGCTGCTCATGGGCTGGGACCCACATGGAGGAGATGCTCATTGGCTAAGTCCACGTGAGTCCCAGCCAATGAGCGGCCGCTAATGTTAAGCCGCCGCTGATTGACTTGTGGCCTGGGACTAATGATAACTCATTCTCCATGATCTGTCATTAACATAATATAACTACATGCTGTATCATGTAGTTACAGTATGTCCGAGGCTCTATTTGGATTTCTGCGGAGGACATCATGGGAGAAAAGGTGAATGTTGGATCTTTTTTTACAGGTACTTCCATTGGATACATTGAGAATGGGACGTGAACATCTGGGAACAGGTATGTGTATGTATGGATGTAATAAATCTTTATTTTCACGGTGTCTTGTGTTTTTTACACATTTTTTTACAGGTGAACTACACATACCAGTGGGCCCTCAATGCCCCGCATGCTGGTACTTGTGGTTCTCCAAGTACCAGCATGCGGGGGAGGCATGCTGGGACCTGTAGTTCCACTGTAAAGACAATTTGAATAATTTTTTTTTTTACACACTACACCGACACTATCAACCCGCCACCCACCATCCAGGGGAGGCGGGGATAACCCTGAGCTATCAGCCTAACCTACGCCAGCAGCCCAACTCCCCAGGGATCCCTGGCCTGGGCTGACTAGCAGTCAGGACTGATGCTGTGGCTGGGGGGCCTGGTGAAATGGCTGTGGCATCAGCCCCTTGCTTGAAAGGCTCCGGAGCTGGTTTTAAATATAGAGTGAACCTGCCTGATGCTGGTTCTTAAATTATGGTTAAACCCTACTGGTTTTGTTCCCCGTAATTTTAAGAACCAGGACTGGCTGGCAAGTCCAGGGCTGGTTAAGCTTTGGGGGGGGGGCTATGTCATTTTTTTTTTTAACATTAAACTGTTTTTGTTACAGAAACAACACAAGCAGCTTATACGTATCTCACTGATGTGTGCAGGCTGCTTGCTCAGGAGAGTTTTGCAAAGAGAAGACACTGCAATCTCGGGTTAGTAATCTCCTGCAAAACCTTCTACTCGGGGGAGAAATCTCGTTCTGCTTCACCAGCGGCCATCCCACTCTCAGCTAAACTCTCTTCTTGGTACATTTGTGAGTCTTAGGAGCCTCAAATCTCCTGTGTTTCAGCGTAGCTGATCTAGTTGGAAAAAAAATACTCTCCCAGACTCAGGACCTCATTCAGAGTTGGTCGTTGCGTGCGCAATCTAGCTGTTACAATCAGAAATATCTCTCTCCTTGAACTTGGCGAGGTCGTTAGTTTGAGTGACAGGATGAGGCGTTTGTGGGTCGTAACAGGGGAAGGTGCTTGTGAACGGGGGAGTGGAGATCCAAACGCAGGCGTGCCTGACTATGCAAACGGCGTTTTATGGGAGTACATAATTAACAAAGTAGTGTCATGGCACATGTGACATGGGAGGTTTTTACACTGACTAGATCGTAGTGCTTAAGAGAGGGTATGGTCACCCTTAAGCTCTACGACCATTTCCGATGGGTCCTGATGGTCTCGATTAATCCTTATAAGCCCGGAGATGACGTGTAATGCGTACGAGAAGGGGGCGTATTTTTTGTCTTACGGCCGCATCCTCCCCTTGGTCAGCCAGCTAACGATCCGATCTTAAGGACGCAACTTGCGAGTGCATCATTTGCATATCCAGCCCCTTTTCCCTTACGACTGTGTGGCCGCAATGACCGACTCTGAATGAGGTCCTCAATTCTTAGTAAATTTACCCCATTAAGTCATATCATTATTTTCTGTATTGTAATGTAGTGTTTATTGTACTAGATTGTACATTACAATTTATATGCACTGTGGATCTGATTCACAGTTGTACACTATTCTGATATTCACGCAGCTAAACAATTAGGGTGATTTGCGCATCCCTCACAGCCGCATTATGCACATGCTGCAAATGAATTGCGTACAAGCACTCTTTGAGGTTTCACTCACAAATAATTGACAGGAAGAGACTGTTTTGTGGGTGGTTATGGGGAGTCCCGGCCAATCAGCGTGTTGGGGCTGTTTCCTGGGCATGTACTAGCCAGCGTCTGCGATCGCGCATGCAGAGAACAAAGCACCAGCGCCTTAGTTACGGCGGCCATTCTGAGTTACTATAGACTACTGGGGGAGTCAATGTTTTGAGGATCTGCTTCAATTGCTGCATTACATTAACATTAACATACACCGCTGAATTCGGCCACGTGTTTGTATATTGGTGGTTACTGCTGTGTTTTTGGATTTTTTGTGTGAGTTTTATATCATAAGTCATTAGAGATCTTTAACCTATTGAAATTTAATATTTCAAAATAAGAATGTACTGCACCCATGATTATCACTGAGGGGAAAAGTAATAGAGTGTGGTTCTAATGGTGACTTCTAATCACCTGTGATTGTGGCCTCCAATCTACCAGATGTATTACCGAGCGGAATGGACCCTTTAGATTCCAATTGGCTGCATTTTACAGTGATGACAGTAACTAATACTAATGCTCTGTATCTGTGAGACACTTACTGTATGTCTGCTGCACTCCAGTAAGCTACAGATAAGAGCTAACACTCTAACCCATCCCCCCAGCTGCCCTGTGTTCTTCCCAGTGTTCTGACTAGAGATGTGAACAGACCCCCATGCTTTGGTTATGGATCTGGATTCATCTTTGTGTTTTAGTTTTGGATTCATTAAAAATAGCTAAAAATCGATTAAAGATTGTTAAAAATTGATAAAGCAAGATGTATAAAAACAGCTAAAATGTCCGAATCCAAAACCTGAATTAGGTTTTTAAATCCGAGTTTCAAACCAGCAACAGATCCGAACCAGAACTCGGTTCAAAATGGGACACAAAAGTGAATCCGAACCTTGACACGGTTCTACTCAGAACCCCTATATTCAAATGTGTGTGGATTTCAGAAATCCAGACCAGCACATCTCTAGTTGTGACTTACCCTGCAGTCCTGCTGCCCAATGTCCTAACTCACCCAGAAGTCCTGCTGCCCATTGTCCTGACTCACCCAGCAGTCCTGCTGGCCAATGTCCTGACTCACCCAGCAGTCCTGCTGCCCAATGTCCTAACTCACCCAGCAGTCCTGCTGCCCATTGTCCTGACTCACCCAGCAGTCCTGCTGGCCAATGTCCTGACTCACCCAGCAGTCCTGCTGCCCATTGTCCTGACTCACCCAGCAGTCCTGCTGCTCATGGTCCTTTCTCACCCAACAGTCATGCTGCCCAGTGTCCTGACTCACCCATGCAGTCCTGCTCCCCATGGTCTTTACTCACCCTGCAGTCCTGCTGCCCATGGTCCTAACTCACCCACCAGTCCTGTTACCTAGTGTCCTTACTCACCCAGCAGTCCTGCTGCCCAATGTCCTTACTCACCCAGCAGTCCTACTGTCCATGGTCCTTACTCACCCAGCAGTCCTGCTGCCCAATGTCCTGACTCACCCAGCAGTCCTGCTGCCCAATGTCCTTACTCACCCAGCAGTCCTGCTGCTCATGGTCCTTTCTCACCCAACAGTCATGCTGCCCATGGTCCTAACTCACCCAGCAGTCCTGTTACCTAGTGTCCTGACTCACCCAGCAGTCCTGTTACCTAGTTACCAGTAGGATTGATCCAGAACTACGAACTACAGATCACTATAACCAATCTGTAAACCAAATGGTGGTAAAGTTAGTCCAACCTGCTCCAGTCCTGTTACTGAAGTGGCTCTCCAAAGCTTATCTTGTGGCCCCTGGACTCTCAGAGAGCAGAGTTGAATCTGCTGGATGATTTTATGTTTGTATAATATTCAGTTCATGGACATATAGGGCCTGTTCTGAGCCATGTACAATGCTCAGTGATCACATAGTGGAGGGATTATTTGCAACTGGGCATTCTCAAAAATGTCTGAAAATTCCTAGAGAGCATTTATTACACAGAGCAAAGGCACAAAGATGCGGTTGCGATTGGAATAAAAGTGATGGGCGTAAAAGTGATGGGCGCTCCTGGGCAGTGACTACTAATGCACACAAATAATGGTCCATTCAGTGTTATGAGTGTTATGGGAGTGTCACAGCCATGTCAGTGCAAGAGGCTCATACCCAGATGCACAGAAGTAGCCATAGGAGGCTGTGGTCAGACGCTGCACCTGCAATGGTATGACTGGTACAAGTTTTGATGGTGCGACCAATGGTGGCATGTACAGGGTGATAAAAGGGGGCCTCTCTGTAACTGCACATTTGTCTGCACTGAGGGAAGAGATCTGTGGGCCATTTACTTATACTCACATTTGGGCGACCGCCAATAGGTGCATTTGTGTGTGACTCAGAATCCATCTCATATTTAGAAGATAGAAATACTTGGACAGCGCTGGAACAGAGAATACAGGGTCTCTTCTACTTATTCAGTTCCCTGTAACCAGCTACATACGTGTGTATGAGACATCTTGTTCCACCATAACACACTGGTTCTGCCATATTGCTTCATGTATCATTAGTCCATCACACAGACTCAATGATGTTGAGATCAGGCCTCTGTGGGGGCCGTATCATCACTTCTAGGAGTCCTTGTTCTTCTTATATATATATATATATATATATATATATATATATATATATTATACATATATATATATATTTTTTAAAGGGAATTGACGTGGAAATTATATCTTAGTAACAAAAAACACTTCTCTATGATTCTTTACAAAACTCCTTTTAGGTTATTGGTGGAACCCTGGACCTGTGTCGACATAGGCGTATATGGGTGGTTCTCTTTCTGCGCATGCAAGATACACTACGTACACTGTCATCGTATACCAAAGATCATGTGGTTGAGTTTTCTTACACCTGAAATTACCCAGATTATGGCACATCACGACCATGGAGTAACATCAGCATTTTCCATATCTTTCCAGAACTTTATAATTGTATGAGAGCTAACAGGAAAACAGTTTGCTTTATTTGTGCATAGTATTTATTTATACAGTGCTTCTATTGCTATTAAACATAAAGATATTGTGTGAGCCCAGAGAAGGAAGCAGTAAGCGGACCCTGTGGCAAGAGGCCATTCAGACTGCAAAGGCAGAGGTAAAAGAGGGGAGGGGCAGTGGCAGGCTGGGCCGGGGGGCAGGGTGCCATGTGCCCCCCCGGGCCACAGCGTCATGCGGGCTGCAGGCAGTCTGTGTCACTGTGACACAGACTGCACCGCGTGTGTAGCACTGACCGGACGAAGTTCGGTCAGCTCTACACAAGTGACAAACACACAGCCACCGGCATTGGTAGCTGTGTGTCTGTTTTGATCAGCAGCCAATTAGCTGCTGCTGCGCCCACTGCAAGAGCCGCTCCATCTTCCGGCTCCCGCAGTGAGTAACGGGAGAGGTGTCATGATGTCATATGACGTCTCTCCCATAATGCAGAGCAGCCCGGCCCGGGAAGGACAGACGGAGGAGCGGATGGTGATGGCCAGAGCGGGGATTGAGGTAAGTAGGTTTTTTTTATTTATTTATTACATTTGTCTACTTGGGGGGGCTGGCACTACAAGGGGGAGTCCACTACTGGGGGCAATACAAGGGGCAGACCACTACTGGGGGCAATACAAGGGGGGGACTACTTCTACTGGGGGCACTACAAAGGGGGAACCACTACTAGGGGCACTACAAGAGGGAGGGACTACTACTGTGGGCACTACAAGAGGGAGACCACTACTGGGGGCACTACAAGGGGGAGACTACTACTGGGGACAATACAAGGGAGGGACTACTACTACTGGGGGCACTACAAGAGGGAGGGACTACTACTGGGGGCACTACAAGGGGGAGATTACTACTGGGGGTACTACAGGGGGGCACTACGAGGGGGACCACTACTGGCAGCACTGCAAGGTGGAGACCACTACTGGGGATTATTAATGGGGGCACTTCAAGGGGGGGACTACAACTGGGGGAACTACTACTGGGGGCACTACAAGGGGGGGACTACTACTACAAGGGGGGACTACTACTGGGGGCACTACAAGGGGGGGACTACTACTACAAGGGGGGACTACTACTGGGGGCACTACAAGGGGGGGCTACTACTACTAGTGTCACTACAAGGGGGGGACTACTACTACTAGGGGCACTACAAGGAGGAGGGGACAACTACTAGGGGCACTGCATAGGGGGGAGGGGACTACCACTGGGGGCACTGCATCGAGGGACCACTGCTGGGGGCCATTATAAAAAGGGCAATACTGTGGGTACTGCATAGGGGGGAGACTACAACTGGGGCCACTATTTAAGAGGCACTGCATAAGGGTTACCACTACTAGGGGCACTGCATGGGGTGGACTGCTACTGGGGGCACTATATAAGGGGCACTGCATAGGGAGTACCACTACTGGGGCACTATATAAGGGGCTTTCTACTGGGGGCACAAGGGGCGCTGCACAGGGGGACAACTACTGGGGGCACTGTATAAGGGGCACTGCATAGGGGGGATCACTACTGGGGGCACTAATGGAGGTCTGCATAAGGGGGTCCTATCCTGGGGCACAGGGGGGCACTGCATATGGGCACCATGATGGGGCTGCCCCTAATCTTTAGATTTACTTTACATTAATCCCATATGGACCAGTTTCCTCCCTGGAACACTTGAGGGAGGGGTGGGGGGCGCCGTTGCATGAACATTCTTCGGGCACCCTGGCTACATGCTACTCCTCTGCTAGGGCCGCCTGCATGCATTTGTCCCCCAGGCTAAAAGTTGCCAGCCAGCCCCTGGGGAGGGGGAAGAGAACAGAAAGGTGGTGCTTCACTATCTTTCAACTAGCAGTCTGGTAATGCTTATTGTGCTACTCAATATAAATTTGCTGTGATCTTCATCTCACTCTTCTTCAGCGAGTAGTATTGCCCTCTCCAGGTGGACAACGTCATGCCGGTGGCGTACTGGGTGGTGCTGACTTTTAGGTATAAGCCATTGAGTTTGGCAGTGTGACAATCTTTGTACCAAAAGCCACCTTTATATATATCCGTTGCAGTTTCCTGCAAATGCGTCTCTGTCATTTTCATAGGTGGAGAAATTCATCCAACTATGAAATTGTAGAGACTCTCCTGTATAGGGAGAAGATACATATGGTTGCTTAATTCAGACTGATGAGATGAGTGTTTACCTGTTGCTATGGTTACTATCAGGCACTGCGCTTCTCAGGTGACTTAAGGTGCCTACACACATAGCGATTTTTTACAAGATTTGCTTGATTCGACGAATCCTGATGACAAATAATATAAAAAATTACCAAATCCTGAGTCCCCATTCACAATCACGATTTGAATGCTCGTCCATGCTGATTGCACATCGCATCGTCAGATCTGACAATCTAGGATGCGATGCACAGTGAAAAGTCTGGCTGCAGGAGAGATCGTATGAAGATTGGACAGCAACCGTGTCCTAGAGGGAAATCGGACACATCGAGGGATTGTGATCACATTGCTATGTGTGTAGGCACCTTTAGGTGATGAATTTACTTTTATAAATACATATATACAAATGAGAGATGTGTGGTTCTGGTTCTCAGAGAACAGACAACATCTGAATTTAGGCTCTCTGAGTCAAACCGAGTCCGAGTTCGGAATCACTTTAGGGTACAGAGTCAAGCCAAGTCCCGGATCGGATCTTCCCGCGGTTCAGAACTTGGATTTAAAAAACAAACTCTGGTTTTGGATGGCATGCTAACAGGACAAACTGATGAAATTTTAGCTGTTTTTTATTTATTTTTATATTTTTTAAATTATAGATGAGCGGGCCCAGTTCTCAGAGAAGCGAGCCCACCCCAAACTTCAAGGATCTGAGGGGATATGAGACAAAGCTCGAATCTCTGTTTATTATTTTTATATAAAAAAAATAAATTAGAGATTAGCGGGCCCGGTTCTCAGAGCATTAACACACTGAGGGACACTACCAGCACACACGCACTGAGGACACTACCAGCACCCACGCACTGAGGACACTGCCAGCACTCACACAATGAGGACACTGCCAGCACTCACACACTGAGGACACTGCCAGCACTCACACACTGAGAACACTGCCGGCACCCACGCACTGAGGACACTGCCAACACTCACAAAGCTCTGAGGACACTGCCGGCACTCACACACTGAGGACACTGCCAGCACTCACACACTGAGTACACTACCGGCACCCACGCACTGAGGACACTGCCAACACTCACATACTGAGGACACTGCCGGCACTCACACACTGAGGACACCTGCCCAGCACCATGCACTGAGGACACTGCCAGCACTCACACACTGAGGACACTGCAGCACTCACACACTGAGGACACTGCCGGCACTCACACCCTGAGGACACTGCCAGCACTCACACACTGAGTAACACTATTGGCACCCACGCACTGAGGACACTGCCAGCACTCACGCACTGAGGACACTACCAGCACCCACGCACTGAGGACACTGCCAGCACTCACGCACTGAGGACACTACCAGCACCGACGCACTGAGGACACTGCCAGCACTCACACAATGAGGACACCAGCCAGCACTCACACACTGAGGACACTGCCAGCACTCACACACTGAGAACACTGCCGGCACTCACACACTGAGGACACTGCCATCAGTCACACACTAAGGACACTGCCAGCACCCACGCACTGAGGATACTGCCAGCACTCACACACTGAGGACACTGCCAGCACCCACGCACTGAGGATACTGCCAGCACTCACACACTGAGGACACTGCCAGCACTCACATACTGAGTACACTTCCGGCACCCATGCACTGAGGACACTGCCAACACTCACATACTGAGGACACTGCCGGCACTCACACACTGAGGACACTGCCAGCACCATGCACTGAGGACACTGCCAGCACTCACACACTGAGGACACTGCCAGCACTCACACACTGAGGACACTGCCGGCACTCACACCCTGAGGACACTGCCAGCACTCACACACTGAGTACACTACCGGCACCCACGCACTGAGGACACTGCCGGCACTCACACACTGAGGACACTGCCAGCACTCACACACTGAGGACACTGCCGGCACTCATGCACTGAGGACGCTGCCAGCACTCACACACTGAGGACACTGCCAGCACTCAAACACTGAGGACAATGCAGACACCCGTGCACTGAGGACACTGCCGGCACTCACACACTGAGGACACTGCCGGCACTCACGCACTGAGGACACTGCCGGCAATCACGCACTGAGGACACTGCCGGTACTCACGCACTGAGGACACTGCTGGCACTCACGCACTGAGGACACTGCCGGCACTCACGCACTGAGGACACTGCCAGCACTCACACACTGAGGACACTGCCAGCACTCACACACTGAGGACGCTGCCGGCACTCACGCACTGAGGACACTGCCAGCACTCACAAACTGAGGACACTGCCAACACTCACATACTGAGGACACTGCCGGCACTCACACACTGAGGACACTGCCAGCACCATGCACTGAGGACACTGCCAGCACTCACACACTGAGGACACTGCCAGCACTCACATAATGATGACACTGCCGGCACTCACACACTGAGGACACTGCCAGCACCCACGCACTGAGGACTCTGCCAGCACTCACGCACTGAGGACACTGCTGGCACTCACACACTGAGGACACTGCCGGCACTCACGCACTGAGGACACCGCCGGCACTCACGCACTGAGGACACTGCTGGGACTCACGCACTGAGGGCCTGATTCAGAGCCGGACGCAATTTGCGGACGGTCGTTCTGAAAAAGGGGCCGGATATTTAAGTTAAGCGCTCGCTCTTTGTGGTCTGTTGATGCCTCTATGTCTGAATGAGCGAATGAAACATGCGGTCGTTATTTTGAAAAAACGCCCCCTGGCCGTTCGCATCATACGTCATCTCCGCTATTTATTAGATTTAATTGAGTACATCGAAGGGCGTATGAACTGCTCGCTATTCTTGTGGTAGCATTTTCCTACCGCAATCATGTGAGCAGTTCAGGCTAAAAGACAACCAAGTGACGTGGTCGATGACGCTGCTTTGTTAATTATGAACACCCTTAAAACGCCCGTTTTGACTGTTTGGCACGCCTGCGTTCGGATCTCCTCTCCCCGTTTTCAAGTACCTTCCCCTATTACCACCCACAAACGCCTCATTCTGTCACTCAAAATAGCAGGCATTCGCTATTTTGTGAGCACACGAATTCCGACCGCACTGACTGGTTCGCGCATGCGTATTACGACCCATATGCATGCGCAGATGTGCGAACATCCCTCGGAGCAACCGAGCAGCCACTTACGAGCGGCTCTGAATCAGGCCCTAAGGACACTGCCAGCACTCACACACTGAGGACACTGCCAGCACTCACACACTGAGGACAATGCCAGCACTCACACACTGAGGACATTGCCAGCACTCACACACTGAGGACACTGCCGGCACTCACGCACTGAATACACTGCCAGCATTCACACACTGAGGACATTGCCGGCACTCACACACTGAGGACACTGCTGGCACTCACGCACTGAATACACTGCCAGAACTCACGCACTGAGGACACTGCCAGCACTCACACACTGAGGACATTGCCGGCACTGATGACATTGCCGGCACTGAGGACACTGCCGGCATCCCTCCCCTGCTGACACCGCTGTCATAGTAAGTGCACTATTGGCATATGTAATCCACACTGTACCCGACATGCACTGTAGTCTGTACTGTATCCAAACCGTACTGTATCTGACCTGCACTGTATCTGACCTGCACTGTATCCAACTCACAATGTATCCTGCACTATATCCAACCTGCACTATAAACTGCAGTGTATCAGTCATGCACTGTAACTGAATCACATTTTACCCTGCACTGTACCCAACCCACAATCTATACCACACGGTATCTGGCCTGCACTGTATCCATGCCACACTGTAACCTCCACTATATCAGACCCGCACTGTATCTGACCTGCACTGTATCTGACCTGCACTATATCCCGCACTGTATCTGACCAGCACTGTATCTAACCCACACTGTATATCACACTGTGGGCCTGATTCAGACCCACTCACTAGGCTATGTTTGCACACAGGACCTGATTCAGAGCCGGACACTATTTGCCGAAAAAGGGGCCGGATATTTAAATTAAGCGCTCGCTCTTTGCGGTCTGTTGACGCCTCTATGTCTGAACGAGAGAACGAAACATGCGGTCATTAATTTGAAAAAACGCCCCCTGGCCGCTCGCATCATACTGATCTCTGCTATATATTAGATTAATCGAGTACATCGAACGGCATATGAACTGCTCGCTATTCTTCTGGTAGCATTTTCCTACCGCAATCATGTGAGCAGTTCAGGCTAAAAGACAACCAAGTGACGTGGTCGATGACGCTGCTTTGTTAATTATGCACACCCTTAAAACGCCCGTTTTGACCGTTTGGCACGCCTGCGTTCAGATCTCTGCTCCCCGTTTTTAAGCACCTTCCCCTGTTACCACCCACAAACGCCTTATTCTGTCACTCAAAATAGCAGGCATTCGCTATTTTGCGAGCACACGAATTCCGACCGCACTGACTGGTTCGCGCATGCGTATTATGACCCATACGCATGCGCAGATGTGCGAACATCGCTCGGAGCGAAAGAGAGGCCGCTTACGAGCGGCTCTGTATCAGGCCCACAGTCAGCCAATTTTTGCCATCTGTGCATGCATACATTGCAGTGCGCTTGTGTGAGCCAGTCATTGTGATCGGGAAGCGATTGCCCAGAGCATGCAGACTGCCCACTTGTTTGAGTGATAGAATGTGCCTATTCTGGGTGGTGACAGAGGAAGGTCCTTGACAGCGGGGGAGTGATGGTACGAATGCAGGCGTGTCTGAGCATTAAAATGGCATTCTGTGGATGTGCATAATAAAAGTGGATGCTTCATTGTACACATCACCTGGCATGTTTAAACACTTAAGCACTCGCAGTGTTTGCGGTAGGGTAGGGTCAATCACAAGCACTGCATTGGCTCTCGATGTTACCGATTGTTAAATACACTTCCTGGTATGCTAAGACTTAGTGGGCATCCTGATGTCATTTGCGATATTTGCATAGTTGGCCCCCTGATGGCTGCATGCGAATGCAGCCTAGCGAGAGGGTCTGAATCAGGCCCTGTATCCAGCCTGCACTGTATCCAACCCTCATTGTATCCCGCACAATATCCGACCTGCACTGTATCCAACCCATACTTGCCGACATTTGACTCCTCCTCCCTTGGAAGGTGGGAGGTGTTGGGGGTGGGGCTGGAAGGATGGCATCATTAAGCCCCACCCCTCCTGGCAATTTGCAGTGAACGACACATATTTAAATAAGAGAACGGGGCCAAATGACATGATTCTCGTAGAATGGCGTGATTAGGTCATCATGCCCCCTACTCGCAGACATGCCGATCCGCAAGAAAAATTCTCCTTATTCTGCCCACTTCACTAGGAAGTGGGCAGAATGTAATAGAAGTGTCTACCTTTCTGGGGGTGTGAGGGGGTTACCCGAAAAATCCATACCGTACTGTATCCAGCCTGCACTCTATCCAACCCACACTGTATCCTGCACTATATCAGACCTGCACTATATCTGACCCGCATTATATCAGACCCACACTATATCCAACCTGAACTGTATCCAACCCACACTATGGCCCTGATTCAGAGCCGGATGCTCTTTTAGAGTGCTCGCTCTGAATCAGAGCGGCAATTTTTATTTTGTGATGGCCTCTTGGCCGCTCGCTAAGCTGTGTGTGACCACCCACAGCTTTTGCGAGCAGCCAGGTGCTGGTCACAATGGTTGCTACCATTGCGACTTGCGGGCTTGCAATGAGACCCTTGTGGTAGGGTCTCATCCATCACAAGCCCCAGTGGACTTCCTGCTCTAATAGAGTAGGAAGTCCACCTACTGACATCACTAGTGATGTCAGTAGGGCCATCCACAAACAGAAGGTGTTCCCTCGGGAATGCCTCCATTTGTCCAGCCACCCCCCCACCCGCCTCCAAAACGGGGTGAGCTGTCAATCACAATCAACAGCCACCCCGCTTTGGTGCAAGACCCGTAGCGACGGAGTGCTCATCGCTTGCCGGGTCTCTCACATGCGCACACCGTAGGCTTTACATGGGGTACAAATATGCCCCAGTGTGTGGGATGCACATGCAAAAGAGAAGAAGGCGAGGAGTGGTATGGCTGGGAAGATTTGGTTCCTGTTAGGAAAAAAAGGGTCCAGTTGGAGAGAGGTAACAGCTGTCAGCAGCAGCTGACAGTTAGTCAGGAGTTCCTTTCCTTGGGTGCTCACCCCCCTGTGTCATGCTTGGCAGCCTGTGAAGAGGCTGCCAGGCACAGGGGGATGGAGCCAGTGAAGGAGCCTGTCACAGCAGGAGCTGTGAAGATGATGGGAGCCGTCAGGCTGCGTATGATATACTGGTGCATGAGATGCCAACGGTTCAAATACAGACGGAGGCTAGTCTCCCTGTCCAATGGACAGAATTGTTGGTCCTTGCAAAGTCAGCAGCAGCTATTAGTAGTGGCCAGGCAGCAGGGACAGGTCACAGGGACACAGCAGAGTGATGGAGGTGGCAAGCACTGCTCAGGGGACAAGGACAGCAGCAGCTATCAGTAGTGGCCAGGCAGCAGGAACAGGTCACAGGAGACACAGCAGAGTGATGGAGGTGGTAAGCACTGCTCAGGGGACAAGAATAGCAGCAGCTATCAGTAGTGGCCAGAAAGCAGGGACAGGTAACAGAGACACAGCAGAGTGATTAAGGACAGCAGCAGCTATCAGTAGTGGAGCTGCATCTCAGGTACATACCACTGTAAGGAAAAGACATAGAATACCAGCGCTCCCTGCCAAGCTAATTCATCCAAATAGCGGTGAAAATAAGTAAAGATGAGCGACCCACCTGAACATTGCAATTCCGAGTCACCCACAGCTATGCAAGTGGCCAGGAGGCCGCTCCAATTTTAGGTAGGAGGGCACTGATTCAGAGCGAGCGCTCTTGTCAGAGCGTCCGGCTCTGAATCAGGCCCTAAGTACTATATTTATAACCCTTGCTTTGATATATATTATTTGTTTATCCAGCGCCAATTGGCGACACAATAATTCTGTTAGCTTTATTGTATCTATTGGAGCTGGGTGAGGTTCCACTTTTGTGTCGAACCAGGGGCAGCAGGTTTTGCGCACCACACTTTCTAGTCTTCTTTTAATTATTTGTGCTAACTTTTCACTACATACTATTAAGGGTTGCTGCAATTGTTTATTTCTGATAGGGGGAGATGTTTTCATTTAGAGAAACAAGGATCGATAGATTTGATAGCTTAGATTAGAAGAGAACTCAGAAGATGTAGAAATCCGAGATGATGATCTTGAGACCATTATGAGTGACCTAGAAAGGGACCTCATTAGGGAAAGTAGGATCTGGTGGGAAATAGCGACTCTGGAGAAATACGTAACCCACCAGATCATACCAAAAGGCCTAAGAATAGACAAAAAGGCCTCCTTTTCTTCCACATCAGAAACCTTTAAAAATTAGTGGGATTCCATTATTAATAACTATTCTTTCTCATTAATCAACTTAATTATAGAAGAACGACAAATTGAATTCAAAGAGTTAAAAACCACAATTGAAACAAATAAGTCTCTTGTGCAACCATATATTAACTAACTTGAATGTAAAATATTGATAGATAGAACGGAACAGAAAGTTATGAAGATAGAGAAAGACCTTAGACTTAAAAAATGTAAGACATTTAATAGAGATAGGAATCAAGTAAATATGGAATACCCCTCAGAAAATTAAATGGATAGAGAAAGAATAGAGAAGGACACACCATAACAGACTGTGAATTCCCCTGGTAGTAATCAAAGGATCAGACCAAGAAAACATCGAAGTTATAGAGACAAAGATTTAGGAGACTATTATAAAACATCACAAAAGTACAACAGGGGATATAACCATGATCAGGAGAGACCCCGAGATTTGGGCTACAGGAAAGTATATCAGAGAAGTTACAATAAAGATAACTGGTGGAGAAATAAATGGGAAGAGCAGACCCATAGAGACCAGAACCTCACCCCCTCTGGTTACCAAAGGTCCGAACTAACAGTCGAGGTACCTGCTTCCATTCGGAGGAAGCATTTTTTAGGAGAAAGACGGGAAAGGAGGGACAACAGAATTTGACAAAATATAAACAACAAGGAAAACGGGGGGTAAGAAACACAAAAAGAGGAAGAGAAAAGCCTGCAAAATAACATCAAAATGCCAAGGAGTAAATAACCTTGAGCAAAATACGAATTACGGGGTCATTATGAATGGAAAAGTTAACATTTTTAATTTAAGCACCTATATTTTAAACCATAATGAGGAATCAGTGCTGAGCAAAGGCCTTAAATATGCCCCTTCAACTAAAATTAATGATTTTTCTTTATATATTGATGTACAAAAATATGTAAGAAAACTCACAGTAAAAAAGTTCTTCTTGATGAAAGAGAGTGAGGATCCAAATGTACTAGTTGAAAAAGAAACTAAGTCTACATTTAGACCTAAATCAACTTTCTTTCCTTGCCACCTAAAAGGTAGCTTTATTGATACCTTCGCAACCCAAGTATTGGAGGATCTAAAAGAGATAACATCTAGAAAAATTAAATATAATCTAACGTATGGGGAGAGGACCGCATTGAAAGAATTGGCTAAAATAAAGGATCTGATTATAAATCCTGCCAACAAGGGGGGGGACAATTGTCGTGATGAATACCTCAGACTATGAAAATGAAGTTTTGAGGCAACTCAACGATATTCACACATACAGAAAGTTGAGGAAAGACCCCACAGAGACCTTCCAGAAAGAGCTAAATGATATGGTAGATAGATACATGAATATGAATACACTGACAAGCATGGAATCTAAATTTCTGATTAAAGAAAAACCTGTTATACCAGTTGTATATGTACTACCAAAAATACATAAGGACCCAATACACCCTCCGCGTAGATCTATTGTATCTGGAATCAACTCAGTTACAACAAATTTATCGGAGTATATCAACTTTCATCTGCAACCATTGGTTCTTCTTAATAAATCACACTTGAAAGACACAAGTGATTTTTAAATAAATTCTCAAATATCAAATGGGAATCAGATTATACGATGGAGAGTGTGGATGTCAGCTCGTTGTATACTATCATCAAACAAGACCAGGGAGTTGAGGATGTAAAATTAACATTACAAGGATCAGACATCGATAGGAATTTACAGGAATTTTCAATCCACGGCATTGATTTTATCTTAATACACAATTATTTTCTTTTTAAAGGCACTTTCTATCTGCAAGAGGTCGGCACCGCAATGGGCACCAGGTTCGCACCTAGTTATGCAAATATCTTTATGGGAGTGTGGGAGGATTTAAATACCTGGAACTACAACCCATATAGTGCGAACCTGGTGCTCTGGTGCCGATATATAGATGACATATTTTTTATCTGGAAAGGGGAGAGAAGCCTTTTAGATGATTTTGGTGTCAAATTGAATTTTAATGACCGGAACATCAAATTAACATTTGATGTTCAAGTGGAAAGCATCAACTTTTTGGATGTGACAGTATACTTGGAGGATGGAAAGATTCAAACTAAATCCTACCAAAAACTAACGGACTCTTTGTCATATATACAAATGGACAGCTGCCATCATCATCAATGGCTTGCTTCCATACCAGGGGGTCAGCTTAAGAGGATAAAGAGGAACTGTTCGAAGATAGAGGAATTTGAGGACCAAGCCAACAAGTTGAAAGAAGCATTTATAGCCAGTGTATACAAGGAGGACACTGTAATAGGAGAAAGAATTAAGGAGGAAAAACTCCAGTGGGCCTTACTCTCAGATTTTAATTCCCAACATGGGGAAATTGAAAGAGTTTTTAAGAAACACTGGTCAATACTTGAAAGGGACCCCTTCTTGGGTAAAGTTATCCCTCGGAGACCGGTACATATACACAGAAAAGCTGCGAATCTTGCCACAAAATTAGTAAGGAGTGCACATTTATCTAACGAAACCCTGACCATTAATAGAACCATTGGTTTTTACAGATGTGGCCTATGTTTAGGGTGCAGGAATATAAAAAAACCTGGAGGGGAAAAAAAATTCACATCTGTCAATATAAATGGACAGGATTTTAATTAAGCAGAGTTTATAACGTGTAATTCCAAAAATTTAATTTACGCCATTGAATGCAAATGCAGATTATTTTATATTGGGAGGACAACGAGAAATCTTAAAATTCGTGTTGGAGAAAATCTCCAAAATATTAAAAAAGGTGTAGAAACGCATTAATTATCAGCCCATTTTAAAAATGTACATCATTGCTCCACAGATGGAATTAAAAATGTTGGGGGACTGAAGATTCTGAAAGGGTCTTTACTATGTAAAGATAATATGAGGGCCATTGCGAGGGAGGAGATGAAAATGATTTACAAATATAAAACATTAACCCCTGGTGGCCTATATCAGGATTTCAAGGTTAAATGGTTTTTGTAATATCTCCTCTTTATCCTCATCATGAGGTTATAAAAGTGTAGTTTTTATATAGGCTTGAGAATATGTCTTTTTTATTGAACACATGCTGCTAGTTTTCCTGTTTTTATTTGCATTTTATTCTTTATCCATGTGTACCACACTATTGACCTCATTCAGAGTCGGTCGAAGCGGCCGCACGGTTGTATGGGAAAAGGGGCTGGATATGCAAATGATTCCCTCGCAAGTTGCATCCCTAAGTTCGGATCGGTAGCTGGCTGACCAAGGGGAGGAAGCGGTCAGAATTTAAAAAAATATGCCCGAGACCATCGGGAACCATTGGAACTGGTCGTAGAGCTTAAGGTTGACCATACCCTCTCTTAAGCTCTACGATCATGTCAGTGTAAAAACCTCCCATGTCACATGTGCCATGATGCTACTTTGTTAATTATGCACTCCCATAAACCGTATGCACTCCCATAAAATGCCATTCACATAATTAGGCACGTCTGCGTTTGGATCTCCACTCCCCCATTTTCAAGCACCTTCCCCTGTTACCACCCACAAACACCTCAATCTGTCACTCAAACTACCGACATGGCTGTGTTCAAGGAGAGAGAAATTTCTGATCGTAGCGGCAAGTTTGCGCACGCGTATTGCGAACATCGGTGGCGTACGACCGTGCGGCCGCTTCAACCGACTCTGAATGAGGTCCTATATATGGATAGAAAAGATCTACAAGTCCCCTATATATATTTTTTATATTTTCTTATTATTGTGCTGCTATTTCATCTATTGTATTAATTGCTGGGATTATGTATTTATTGTTATATTTATTATCCCCCTTGAAGTAATGGGGCTACAACATGGCCATCCTGAATGTGAGACATAATTTTTTCATATGTTATGTCCCACTCTGTCTGTCAGAGGAAACTCATCATTGTCCAATGATGCGACTTCCTGCTCCACGTTAGAGCTGATCAGGATGTTGTGTACCATCCGCCCGGGGTTGCATGTGTGTATCACGTACCTTCCGGAGGGACGATATGGGAGACACACCCGCGGGGAGCAGAAGTCGGGGGCCGCCAATAGATGATGAACGGAATTGGTCACTTCCGGGGGAAATCCGGTCGGGAGATAATTTGTGAATATCACCTGCAATATCCTACCCTAAAACATGTATTCTAACCATTCTAGGCATAGGTTCTTGTGGACTTGTTTATTTTATACTTCAGTTAAGCTGTATTACTAATTGGTCACACAGGGTATTTAAGATACCACTGTGTGTATGATTTCCTATAACTTGAAAAAGACCTGCAGTGACAGGTCGAAACGCGTTGATTACAGGGATTCCCTCATTGCTGGACATTTTTGATTGTTGTTTCTCTGATGAGATGGAGGATTGCATTTTTCAATTATCAGGTCAACATTTACCATTTTAATTTTTTATATGATTTTATGTTTGAGCATGTACTGTATTTCATTAAAAAGCTTTTAGCAATACATACTACTCCTCTTTCCTTTTTATGAGGATACATCACACGGGGAATAATTTTAAGAATACCCCGGGGACAACTGAAAAGAAACCCTTATATGCAGACTACAGCATCAACACTACGTGAGTAGGGTATGCACCATCGTAGCCCTCATACCATTAGTGTGGATTGATATAAGAGACCAATTTGGAATAATAATTGGGCGGGAAGAATAAAAAAACCTTTTTTGGGAGTTTAACTATATATTCGAATGTGAGTTGGGTACGCGTCTGTCGAAGCTGGATTAGTGGCTGAGACGGAATCAGCATAACACATAACAATTAGCATGTGCGACGCCATCTTGTGAATGGCAGCTAGACTCCATTTTAGAAACAAGAATCTGCAAGACGCCATTTTGCGACCAGCGCCATTTTAAGTTACAACTCACAAGCTAAGTACAGATGGCAATGTTTTTGATAATCTACCAAGGGCAACTGGAAGAACAGCCTCCTGAGAAAAAGTAAATAGAATAGACAATGCACCAGAATACTGTGAGTGTTTTACATACAAATTTGGAAACCCTGTATGTAGACAAGTATAGTTGTGGCAATTGTAATATAACCCAGGCACTGATCTACACAATTGAATTTGTCTGAATCCTAAACAGGTTGTAGTCCCACACCCAGATAGAATGGCCCAGACTTCACAGCTGGGGGTAACACATTTGCATTGCAGTTTGAAACTGTGAGTGAGGAATGGGATGTGTGTGTGTATGTATGTGTGTGTGAATATATATATATATATATATATATAGAACATCATAGATAGCAGCAACATTTTCTGTGCCCACAGCCTGAGGACAGTGCCGGTTGTGGGCACAGTAACATTGCTGCAATCTATGATGTCGCATTAAATTTGCCTGTTTTCAAGTACCCTGAGTGCCGCGATATCATGTTCCATACCTACCTTCTCCTCATGGGCACCGGGCAAAGTTACCTTGAGAGCCGGACTTATGGTGTTTATATATATATATATATATATATATATGTGTGTGTGTGTGTATGTACATGTATATATATAGAATCTCATGCATAAATACCGCAAATTACGCACAGTTGAGCTGCTAACATGGCGCTCAGAAGCGAATGCACAATATCCTGCATGCGAACGCTGTCTATTAGCTAGATGCGTGCACATCTGCCCCAAATCAGATAAACCTAACTAGCGTCTTTTCCCATATCCCTAATACTTACATAATGCACACTTACACAAAAGGTTCCATAGCTATAAAGTAAAAGATTCAAGTTTTATTCATTTATTACAAATGCTGTGAAATAAAGACTATTTGGTATCTAAGGTTTAATACATGATAAGTAAGCCGTGTTTGATATTATACTGATCCGCACTTTATCCACAGCTTCTCGGTATCAACGGTGTGAAGATCAGAACATGCGTTCACAACTTATGGACCGTAAAGACATAAAGAACCAAAATTTATTTTTGTGCATGCAGGGGAAATAGAGGAGGCAACAAGCTGTTAGAGGCTGTTCTGTGTCCATTTGAACCAACCTGTTAAATGCTCTGTAACAGATGCGTCCCCCTTGGGAACCAATGGCATCAGCAACAAACCTTTATATTGTGCTGATCTATTTCTGGGGGGGTATAAATATGTATGCTCTGACAATGGGTTTCTAGTCTTCTTGCTGATTGCTGATTGATGGAGGTTATCTTGCTGATGCTGGGATTTGGTCCAGAGCGCCTGCGTATGTATAACTGTACTTGGGTCTGTATAATTTCTTTGTGCTAAATTGTACTTAGATCACAGCGTGTAACTGACTGTACTTTTACCTGAATAATACTTTGTGCTTTGGAACCACAGGTTCAAGGTCTGAGTCTTTATTTAATGTATGACTGCGTATGCAAATTGCGTCAACCTTAGAGGTTTATAGGCAGGATATTAGAAGGTATAGGCAGGAGTGTATAGAGGTTAGAATCCATAATCCTTATGTCTAATATAGTTGATCATCTGACAAGAATTACGCCACTCCCTTCTATATAGACATTAACAGGAATATTATATTAGACCACTAAGACAGTTTTTTGTTTTTTTTCTTTCTGTATTTATATTTATTCCATGTATCATACGGATAAGCATTGGAGACTCTGAGAACTTCACATACAAAATGATGAATGCCAGGATTTTCCACCTATGATAAGGACTAAGTACTATATTTACACCCCTCGCTTTGATATATCTTATTTGTTTATCCAGCGCCACTTGGTGACACAATAATTCTGTTTGCTTTATTGTATCTATTGGAGCTGGGTGAGGTTCCACTTTTGTGTCGAAACAAGGGCAGCAGATTTTGAGCACCACACTTTCTAGTCATCTTTTAATTGTTTGTGCTAAAATCTCCTCAATGCCCCTTTAATAAAACAAAAATATTTTAAACCAACTAGTTAATTTTGTGGGCTTTACATGGAACATATTGTTCACCCATGCTCTCCCCTCCTCCCTCATAAATTTGCTTCGGAATCAAAAAATTCAATTAAATGTAATACTAATCAACCCTTAATTTCCCTGCATTCAACTACATACATACTCCATCTTGGTCTAGCCTCTTGATTAATGAAAACATATGTTTCTTTATGTGCCATGTTGGAAGTTGAATTGGCACCCCCTGCTACCATTAAGCTTAGTCAGCCAGCTAGCTTTGTGCAAATTTTGTGCCTAAGCCGGATGATAACAATATTCTGAGCTCTAAGATGGTCAAAATTGACTGGAAATGAGTGGACATTACTGTTAGTAAGGTTATTAGGCCCAAAATTTGCACCAAGCTAGCTGGCTTACAAAGCTAAGCGGCAGCAGTAGATGGCACAAACAATTGGAAGTTCAACTTCCAACATGGCATATCAGGAAACAAATGTTATTATTCAAGAGGCCTAAGGGAGTTGGAGTGTGTATGTAGTAGAAGGCAGGGACAGGAAGGAATGATTGGTAGGTAGATCAGTCCTTACCCCAGAAGAATCATTGAGTGCTATGCCTGCTGCTGCTGGGAGTGTATTTTCATCCCAGAAGGGGACCAGGAAGACTACTAATAGCATATTCAAAAACAATTGACTGTTAAACAATCCTTTGCAAAGATTCCACTTCACTAGAAAAGCATTTCCCAACCAGTACAGGGACATTCAAAAAAACGTAATTAGTGGCCACCGAAATGCCATTGTACCCACTGTCCACTTAACCACAGATATGTGGACCAGCCGAACAGAGCAAATGCAAGATTTAAGATTTGAGGTTTATGTCTTACTTTGTGTCTTTCTTGAGAATTCTTGAGCATTATGCCTGCTGCTGCTGGGAGTGGATTTTAATCCCAGAAGGGATAAAGATGATATCTTTCTTCCCAACAGACACAGATCTGAAGAGATGCAAAGAGCTGTTGGTAAGCAAATTGTCAGCTCAAGTGGCACATGAAGCAGCGGTGGCTTCTCCTTCAGTTTCTCCAGCAAGTGCATCCACCAAGAAAAAAATAAACTTTCCCAAAAAAAAACACTGGTGATGCAGATGAGTCAACACAACCAAGTTTTTTTGTCTTGTGCCCAGGCATGACAATGGGCTATTCCTTATCATGGGCAACAACTGTTTCATCAAATGGTCCCTAATTTACACAAACAACATCCTCATCAACAATATCCTTGTCATCGACATCCTCATCAACATTCTCATCATCAACATCCTCATTAGTGTCAGTTACAAAAATATCCTGCTCATCCTGGTGCACTTCCACAGAAGCATTCTTGATTTCTATGTCAGCATGTTCACTTGTGCTTACATTACATCATCATAAGAGGCAGAACCATCAGTCATAAATAAAGACCAAGGCCTTAGCCTTCCTTGCCACTTCAGGTGGTGAAACTGGCATATTGCCAATTTTATATCTTTCTGTAGCTAACTTTCCCTTTGATGTTTCCTTCTTTACCACTGTAAAAGATTGGTTCTTGAATTTAGATGCCCTGACCTAAGCCCTGTATGCCCTTGGGCATTGGCTTTAGTAGATGATGTAGATGGACTAGTTTTGTCATAACTGGTGGCACTGGCACTCCAGCACTAGTATGTGGTTCCTGCTCTCCTCTCAAATCTCAACTGATCATTCTCCATATCAACAAACACAAATGAAGTGGGGTACAGCACACATGTCAATTTGTACCAATTTTAAGTATTACACTGTGTTATCAATGACCTACAGTGTTGCAAAATTATTTATGAATAAGATCAACACACTGCACTTCCACTTAGTGTCACAAGATTCATTATTTATGAATAAGAATAACACACTGACCTAACACTTACAGGGGTATTCAATATGGGTGCGATAACATCGTTTTTGCGTTAATATAGCAATTATGACATCATTATCGCAGGTTTCACTTTTACACCCTATTCAATTTCAAAGACTTATCGCAGTTTTGACAAGTCTTTGAATAGGTGTCGAAAAAAAGTGCAGAATTGGGGTTTAGGGGTGCAGGCTTAAAAAAAATAGCCTGCACCCCTGAGAATGACATTTAAAAAAGAACTGTGTCAAAAAAAGTAAAAAAAAAAAATAGGGACACCCCAAAAAATTAATTTAAAAATTGGGGTGCAAAAATAAAAAAAGGGAAAAAATTGTTAAACAATAGGGAAATAGGTTCAGGGCTATTCTGCAAGTATGCGGCAGGAGTTTTGAAGAATAGAATTATAGCGGTAGGTGCACAAATGCAGAATTTTTAAAAACGTACTTTACGGACATCAAAATATGCTAGTACCCATTTTCGTGTACCTCAAATTTGATGGGACCACTTAAAAATATGAAAAAAATAACCTAAGTGCTCTTCTGCATCACTTCTTCAATGTCGTGAAAAAAACACCTGCTGCGGCTATTTAAATCCCCGACTTTCAATTAAAGGCTAAAACTGGGTACCCATAGTGTTCCCCCATGTTTTTACAACTTTAGGGGGGTCTTACAATTATTTTAAGGAAAAATTTGTAACTTTATGCAAATCCAACTACGTAGTTTCCCGTTTTCGTTAATTTTATATTGAATACGGGGATAAGCGGGAGCGCGCACCAGATTTTAACGCAGGAAAAAACTCCGATATGAAACGTTAACTTCGACAGTGAAGTTAACGTTTCATATTGAATACCCCTCTTAGTGTCACAAGATAAATTATTTATGAATAAGAATAATACACTGCGCTAACAGTGTGATAAGATTCATTTTTTATGAATAAGACTAACACAATGCGCTACCACTTAGAGTGATAAGATTAATTATTTATGAATAAGAATAACATACTGACCTAACACTTACAGGGGAATTCAATATGGAGCAATAAGTCCGTTTCTGCGAGGTTAACGCTCTAATTACGTCATTTTTGCCAGTTTTACTTTTACACCGTTTTCAAATTCAAGTTTCCGCAAAAAAAATGCCTAAACTTTTCGCCGCTATGGCTTTTCGTCGGGCGATACGTTTCCTATTGAAATTAATTGGATAACGCCGTTTCCGTATTCAATATGAAAAATGCGAAAAAGTATCAGAGTTTTGAAGTGACTTTTCACTGTTTTTTTACGCCAATCGGAGGGTGGTGAAAAGTCCAAAAAAAAATTTGGGGGGTATTTTCACCTGTGGTATTGAGGTGGTAGAGGGATTTCAGTAATGGCTGAATTTTTTTTTTTGACAAAATGAGTTTTTGGGACTCTTAAATCAGCATTTTTAATATTACCTCACCACACTTCCTGGTTTTACCTCAGGAGTATTTCCTGTCACTGACAAGACGTCAATCACTCCTGGGTAGGGACAATCAAGGAGAATCAGCAGCATCTGTGCAGTCAGCTGTATAAACTTTGCGTTTTCCAACACTTTTGAGGTATTTTACTTACGAAAAGTAATTTTTTTTACACTAGCTACAAAGATGGAGCAGCATACTGACACCATCTGGATGTTCATGGTCCGTGCATTGGTGGGGTCTCGTCTGGCCATGGATGAAGGTGGTGATTAGGAGGCAGCTCCATCGGGTGAGTTGGTCCGTGAGTCAATTCCACGCCCATGTCAGTTTCGCACTAGACGTGAGCTGGATGGTCTCCTCGAGGTAGAAGTGATAAGGATTTATCGCTTATCTAGCTCGTTAATCTATGCACTATATGATCAAATGGAGCCAGACCTGCAACCACGGAAGCGCTCAAACAAGGCAGTCAGTGGCATGTCAAAGCTCCTGGCTGCCTTGCATTTTTTTGCGTCAGTCACTTTCCAGCCGACCCTGTCCCAAGTCGCCAGTTTTTCCCAACCAACATTTTCGCGTATTTTAACGCAGGCCCTCAAGGCATTCCTAAAATTGACGACCCAGTACATAAAATTTCCTGATCAGGATAGTGAATGGAGGGAGAACAAATTTGTTTTTTTTTTCAAATTGCTCAGTTACCCAACATTCTGGGCATGATAGACTGCACCCATGTGGCTGTAAAACCACGCAGACATTTGGAGGACTGTTTTCGAAACCAAAAACATTTCCATTCCCTGAATGTCCAAATGGTTTGCGATGCCAACTTAAGAATAATCGATCTTTTTGTGGGCTTTCCTGGGTCGGCCCACGACTCCTTTGTTTTAAGCCAGTCGACATTAGCTCGGGACTTTGAAAGCGGCAAATTCCAGAACGGCTGGCTGTTGGGTGAGTAGCATTTATTTGATTTTTATCGAAAAATGTATTAAACATTATCAGGAAAATAATAAAAAACTTACGTTTGTGATTTGAATTTGGCTCCAAATAATTGATGTTGGTACTTGTTTTTTTTTTTTTTTTCAAATCATGTTATGTCATTGATTACTCTAACTTCATTTTTTTTTTGTGCTTTAGGTGATGCGGGTTGCCCCAATAAAAGCTGGTTGTTGACCCCATTATCCAATCCAAAAAGTGATGCTGAGAAAAGGTATCAGGCAGCACACATAGCATCGAGGGGTGTAATAGAAAGGATCTTCGGTGTACTTAAAAGCCGCTTTCGGTGCTTAGACCGTAGTGGCGGTGTGTTGCTTTATTCACCGGAAAAGGTTTGTAGCATTGTTAATGCATGTTGCATTTTACACAACATTTGTGTTGCAAACCGTTTTTCGGTGCATATTGTTCCTGAGGATTGCCAGGATGCTGACCTTTCCTTAGCACCGCCGGAAGGTATGGACGACAGTCTTTTCGCGCCAAGCACTGATCCAGGATTTTTTTAATTGTAAGTATGAAATTTTTTTATAATAAGTAAATGCTATGTAATTTCCAAAATGGGTTAATTTGAAATACTAATATTGTTTTTGAAATGTTGTTTTGGTTGGTGTTTAGCTTGATGGTGCTTTCGGATTCTTTGTTTTTGAATTCTTGCCGCTCATTTTTTTTTCATTTTGAAGATTTGTTTTTTTTTCCGCCAGTTGTGTAAGTTGAGTTATGTTAAGGTACGTTTTGATTTTGAAAAATAAACAAATAATGAAAAGTCAAGTACAATGTGTCTTATTTAAAATTTGTAAATTTTTTCTCTTTTGTAGTTCCTGTAGTTGTGTTCCTGTTTCAAATTATTATTTTGGGATGGTTGGTTGATGTCTTTGTGCGATTGGAGAAAGTATCCTGAGGCCTCTACAGTCCCCCAAGCAACCTTATCCACTCGGCTTCCATGACTACTTGTCAATGCCTCCAAAATGAGGGTCTTCAGCCTGTACAGTTGTTTCCAAGGCTCTGCGCTAAGAAGAACAAAGACGCAGCACTTTGAACTTGGTGAGGTGAATTTTCTTTTTCTTGTTGCAAATGTAAAATTTTTTATTTGTATTAAGTTTTCTAGATTTTGTATTTTGCATTTTGTTTTTCCATGCTACTCCTATGTTCATCTTTTCCAGTTAATCGTGCTGTCGTTTGAGGACCTACCCATGGAGAGTGCATGGCACCTGAGTCCAACAATGCCCTGCCTGGCATTAGTGCGATTGGAGAAAGTATCCTGAGGCCTCTGCAGTCCCCCAAGCTAACCTTATCCACTTGGCTTCCGTGACATCCTCTTGTCTGACCATCACAAATGAAGGTCTTCAGCCTGCATGGTTGTTTCCAAGGCTCGGTGCTAAGAAGAACAAAGACGCAGCACTTTGAACATGGTGAGTTGCAGTTTTTTTTTTTTTTTTACTTGGTGCAAATGTAAATGTATTTTCTTAAAAAGTTTACCAGGCTTTTTATTTTGCATTTTGTTTTTCCCTGCTACTCCTATGTTCATCTATTTCAGTTAATCGTGCTGTCATTCGAGGACCTACCCATGGAGAGTGCATGGCACCTGAGTCCAACAATGCCCTGCCTGGCATTAGTGTGATTGGAGAAAGTATCCTGTGGCCTCTGCAGTCCCCCAAGCTAACTTTATCCACTCGGATTCCATGACATCCTCTTGTCTGACCATCCAAAATGAAGGTCTTCAGCCTGCACAGTTGTTTCCAAGGCTCGGTGCTAAGAAGAACAAAGAGGCAGCAGTCTTATACAGGTATGCTATAGTGTCAAATAGGTTAGATGGCTTATGTTGTAAAGCAATTTGTGATATGTTTAATATTAATGTGTTTAATCTTTCCCCTTTATTTTTTAGCTATACAAATGTATACCAGAATACACAGCTTCATTTGAAGACCCACCCTGTGAAAGTCACACTCAGGACTTTTGAAGAATCTCATGGCAGGCAATTTTGCATTTGGTGAATGTATGTTTAAGCCTATGCAGTCCGAAAATCCACTTTAGTAACTCTGCTACCGTAAGTATTTCTTGCTACACCAATCCAATAAGGGCTTGCACCCTGCTTCTATGTTTCCAGGCTGATAGGACGTAAGACTCTGCAGAATAATGTTGGTGAGCTGAAGTCAAATAGAGGCATGGAGCTGTTGGTTTTTAGTAAATGTGCAATTTTTAACTCGAATTTGATGTATTTGCATTTTTGTTTCTTATGGTGGAGTTTTGCCTGATGTCCTATGGGACTTTATTCAATATTGCTTGCTGTTTGCCTGGCCATCGCCCTTTGGACAAATAAAGTCATTGGATTACTTGAATTATATATTTGCCTTTTCAGTTATTGCCAGTAAGTATCCTCATTCTTGTGTAGTACCGTAAAAATATCTATGCCACATCACTTCGATGATGAATTCTCCTCTCTGTATCTAAATGAGGACCTTCAATATTTGTAAGCACCATTTGTTTTTGGTCTAAATAGTAGGTATTGTCAAGTAATCTGATTATGGTATTTTACACTATCATTATAGTGTTAATAATATTTTATTTTGTTTTTTTAGCTCATAATGGAACAAGTACCTTGTGAAGATAATGACCATCAAATTATTCCTTTCAAAAAAACATCCATTTCATATGTCATCCTCAAGGAAGAGGCACTGCCTGGTTGTGACCCTTGGAAATTAGGATTTTTTATATATAACTAAAGGTATTTTTTTAACATTTATTTTGCAAATCTTATGTCTTATCAAAGTATATGCGCCAATATAGCTGTCATAGAGGTTTTTTTTCGGAGAAATGTTAAACTAATTTTTATTTGAAAAAAATAAATATAATAAGTTTTAATGTGAATTAAATTGTCATCACCATTGGTAGTAGTGGCGTATTTTGTTTCCAAATATTAATTGATTTCTCCAGGCATAACATGTATGGCTGATATTAGCAGCATCCCTGGATAATTGTGTCTGTACATTGCAATAAATGGCAAAGTAGTATTTAGATATGATCTCAGTAATCTCCATTTTGGCCACTGTAGTTTGCATCTTTTGAATGTAATGTTACCCACTGTAGACATTTTATCACACCAATGTAGGTTTCCCCAGAAACTTGTGCAGAAAACTCTAATTGTTGTCAGCCAACAAAGTATGTCAGGTCTTATTTTTTAATAAAGTTTAGCAACATAAACAGGTTAATAATTTAAATGTGGGGATGTTGTTTTTGAAAAAAATTACACCTACTCAGTAAATGGCATCGCTATCGTATTATTATCAAAATAAACAATGAGGTCTATGTTTTCATTTACTTAAGATATGTAAAATAATTGATTTTGCTCACATATTATATTGATTACTACATTTATAATAATTTCAATATAGATAGCTGAAGTTGAATTAATGCATTTAAAATTGTTGCCTATTCACCATGCCTTAGATGTTGAAATTTTTATTTATTTTTTTATTTTTTTGTCCTAGACCACCTTAAACAAATGATTTCAAGAATTGGATGAAGTCACATCTGTACCAGTGTTACTTTAAAAGGAATAAAAATCAATTTTTCACCATTAAAAAATTGAATTTTTTTTTTTATTTACCTTCAAAAGTACTAGCTGAGCTCAAATTCCACTGTTTGAAACATTGTGAAAATAAACTTTCAAGTATTTGTTTGGAATGTTTGTTTGTGTTTTATTGTATTCAAAAACCATTTGTAGGGTTTACACTTTTTCAGTTATTGTATGTATCTATTACTTAAATGTCTAGTAACTGCTAAAAAGGAATGATTTAGCATTTATCTCCGTGTTTTTCAGAATTATGTTTTGCCGTAGAATACACCAACAATTTTTAAAGGCACTTAGCCCTATGACTATTTTTTTTTATTTTAAGCAACTTAAAAAAAAATAGTAATATGAAGTAAAAATTGTTGAACAGTTGCCCCAAAACTGAGATATGTGGTGCTGTTTACCTTTTAAGTAGTCATGTATGACCACTTAATCAAATTACAATGTACTTTTATAGTGTATTATAGTGCTGTACAATTAAGTTATGGCAGCACTACAACTGTCTAAAAGTTTACTTGGTTGCCTTGATACACAGAATATAGATGAGAAGTTTTTGGTTTTTGTTTGGTAAGAATGTTTTATTGTGGTCACATGATGTGTTTAATTGTTAACACCCATGATTTATTTGTTGTTTTTTAAGCATTGTCTGTGAAGGTAGGGCCTGATTCTGCCACGCTCGAAAGGGCATAGCGCTCGCAAGGGGATCAATGGTTAGCCAGTGTGCACGTACGAGCCCTGGATCAAGCGCATAAAGCACTTCCTCCGGTGCTCACATGCAAAACGGTGGGGTGTCGATGTTGATTACCTTGACGCCACGTTTGGAAGGCTGGACAAATGGAGGTGTACCTGCTGGAACTCCTTGTGTTTGTGGGAGCCTCTGAATATATTACTCGTGATGTCAACAGGTGAATTTCCTGCTGAAATAGAGCAGGTAGTCCCCTGGGTATTGTGTAAACGAGACTATACCGGAAGGGTCTAGTGGAAAGGCCAAAGTATGTAATGGTGTTAACCATGGCGACCTTCACCTGGCCGCTCGCTTAAGCTGTGGGTGGTTACCCACAACTTAGCAAATGGCCAGGCCACCTTTATTAAAAGAAATATCTAGATTTTGAGTGTGCGCTCTTTAAGAGCGTCCGGCTCTCAATCAGGGCCATAGTTCACCTTAGTCATTTCTTTAGCCATTCACAAGGCATTATACACTGGTCCCAGCTCTTGTGTCCTCTCTGCAATGCGACACTATTGCCCCTTATTCAGTGTCCACAGTAGTGATCCCCTATGTGCATAACACTAGTATTGTGACCAGTAGTAGTACTGTGCCCCTTGTAGTAGGCTAACCCCAGCAATAGACAGACTAGTAATGGGGTTCTGAGTAGCCTTCCCCCAGCTTTCCCTACTAAACCCACTAGTATACTATAAAAATTATACTAAAAAAAAAATTATATATATATATACATACATGTCACTCTGACACGCCACCTTGGTGAGCCTTGCACAGGTGTCTTCCCTGTAGGACACCTTCCCCAATAATATACACCCTGCAACAGGCAGCACAGGAAAACTTTGAATTAGAAAAGATTGAGCTTGAAAAAAGCAATCATTATTATTATATTTAATGCCTTTAAGTGTCACCTGTTGCTGGGTCTCTGTGTGTGTGTAACATATATATATATATATATATATATATATATACATATACACACAGACAAGCAGCAGTAGCGGGTGCCACTCCAATGATCAAAAACATGGACACACCGTGAGTCTAGACTAGACTGGTTTTTGATTAACCATTTGAGTCAGTGGTCGAAGAGGGAATTTTGAAGTGGGGGTATGGAGGTAGTCTGCATGTGCGCGGCGAAGGAATACACAAAAAAATGAGTTTGGGTGTTTTGAGGAGAGTGGCTACTCAAAATGGGGGGTGTCAGCATCCATTTCTTACCCTTTGCACCCATAGGAAATAAAACGAACACAAATAAAACACAAATGGGGTGAATTCAATTGTTCTGGGTGGCGTCTATGCTAATGGATGTCCGATGGAGCAATTCAATTGCTGCTCTGTCGGGCTCCCATTAGCTCTGGAAGACACATTTGATCTCGCAGTATCCTGACGTGGCGAGAAGCAAAGTTTGTGGTTTGGTTGCCAAAACGGTAGTTTGGGTGTTGAAACCATTACTTTAGAGAAGTTTAACCATGAATATTTTGCTTCTGTGCGCTTCAAAAATAATGGGTGACCGAACAATTGAATTGCTCCGTTGGGCACCTGGTACTTTAGACGACACCCAGAAGAAGTGCATTCCCCCCTACAGACTTTACATAAAAGAAATGTACACATTGGCACTGATAGGAAAATAAAAAAATACATAGGCCACCACGAATGGATAGGAAAATGTTGTGGGGTAGACAGAGGTAATAACGCACAAAGGTAATAAGGCACACAGGGGTGATGGGATACACAGGGGTAGCGAGGGACACAGAGGAGGCCTGGGACATGGGTAGCGGGGTACACAAGGGTTGGTAGGGTACATTCTACACAAGTGTGGATTCTGGTATTACCCACAAGTTGCTTTTGTACAGACTTATGGAGGAGACTTTCTGAGCTAAGGAGGAGATAGTCTGACTATGATTGAGGGATGTAATGGTGTGGAGTGGAGAGATATCCATCCAGAAGAGTGACGAGGACTCGGAGGTAAGGTGGCAGCAGTGCAGGTGACAGTGGGTGGCAGCATATACTGTACTCAGAGGCCGCTGCATCAGGAACAACTCCAGGGCTCAGCCATCCGCACCAACAGTCTTAATGGCAGACCTGTATGACGAGCTCTCCTGTCACCAGCGGGTGACAGGCAACACAAGCAGACAGGCGGCACACGGGAGGGATTTGCAGCATGGTTGAGTGAGGCAGAGCAGTCCGGAAGGGGAAGATGACGCAAACAGGCGGGCCGCGGAACACTGCAGGAGGAGACAGACACACAAAGGCCAGCGGCAGCATGCTACAGGTCCTGCAGCATGGTAAGAGATATTGATTAACGGCAGAGAAAGCCTTATCCAGACTGTGCCGCAGCAGGCAGTAACAGCTGCTGTCAGGGTGGCGGGGGACGGGCGGCACAGCAGGGCTCTGGAGCATGCCTGAGTGAAACTGTCAGTCTGTCACTCTGCGCTCAAACCACGCTTCCGCACTCAGCTCTGCAATACTGACAAATGAAAAGAAAAAAAAAACTAGTGCTGGAAGTGGCAGTATGTCATTTCGTTGCATACCGGCACACTTCAAGCACTGATTTGAGTGCCACCCACTACTGCTGCTTGTCTGTATATTTTATAATGGGAAGGCACCTCCATTTCGAAATATATAGGTGTTAGTGCCAAGTATTTGGACTAATATATATATATATATATATATACACATACACACACACACATATACACACACCCACATATATACATACACACATGATAACAGCTTTGTAAGAAACCTAAAAATTTTGGAGGCCTATTAGGAAAGTATAGGTTTTGGAAAAAATAAATATTGAAAATATCCTGAGCATACTTGCTATTAACGTGTGATATATATATATATATATATATATATATATATATATATACATACACACACACATATATATTTATATATATACACACACATACATACACACACACATATATACATAAACACACACATATATATACACTCACACATATATACATACACACACGCATATATATATATATACACACACACATACATACATACACACACATATATATATAATATATATATATAGAGATGGCGGCACTCGCGACGACTAACAAACCATACAACAGCCCGTTGTTTGAATAATCAACGTTTCAGGGACTTCAATGCCCCCTTCGTCAGGATATATAAAACATACAATTACAAACGTCCTACCTTAAATACACTACACCAGCGAGTGAGCAGATGCCGGGTGCCCGTCGCTGACGCGGCTAACCTCTGACGTCATCAACACGTGACATACCCATCACCATGACTACCATGTTAACGGACGGAAGCCTAGAAGGTAAAAATAAGTTCTTTAGGCAAATCAATAAATGCAAACCTCTTGTTAATCTTACAGTACCCTTATTTAATTAATGATATTTGTAAAATGATAACCCTTAGATCTCAATTAACACAGGATAAGATCTAAATACTTTTGCCAAAGTTTGTTCGTAAATGGTGGTTCCTGGCCACAAACATTACTACATATTCTCTCAAAGAAAACATTGTAACCCCAATTGCTCGTTTAGGCCTTTCGGGGCAAGAGTATCCAACTCAAAAATCCACCTAGACTCATTTTAACAGCTGGGGTGAACGATCACCCACTCTGAAATTCCAAGGTACATGATCTATTATCCTATATCTAATCGATGCTAGGCTGTGTCTTGCCTCCAGAACATGTTTTGCCACCGGCTGTTCACTATGTCCCCTCTCCAATGCTAATCTAATGGCACTCCTATGGAGAGCCATACGCTCTTTGAACATCCTGTCGGTTTTCCCGACATAATTTTTACTGCAGGGACAAGTGATTAAATAGACAACAAATTTAGAAGTACAAGTCAGAAAATGTTTGATGGAATAAGCTTTGCCAGTTAGTGGATGATGAAAACAAGCACCACTAATTAAATATCTGCATGTAATGCAGCTAGTACATTTGAAACAACCATGTTTTTTGGCACCCAAGAAAGACCTACCTGAATTAGATAAGCTTACTATTACATCTGACTTAACAAGTATATCTTTGAGGTTTCTACCTCTTTTGTAGCTTGGCATAATTCTTTTATTCTTTAAACTCACTAAACTACTGTCACTGGATATGATGGGCCATAATTGTGTAGTCTGGCGTTTGATGTTTGTACTCTCTGTATTAAATTGATTCACCCAAAAGATCCGATTATCGTTTTGCTTTTTTTTGGTAGGTTTTAATAAACATTCCCGTGTTATTTTTAATGCCTTATCCTTTTGTTTCAG